>JBBDGP010004236.1:52500-420548 GCA_037952835.1 Lithobates septentrionalis | reverse complement strand
TTTTTGCTCCCCGCTTTTCATGGAGAATAAACAGCCATATCATTATGTACATAGAATTCTGTGTTTTGTAAATGCAGAACTTTGTGTCTGATTGGACACAGCCGATTTCAGCTGAAATCTGCTGCAAAACTTGTGCTTTGTCCACGGGCTAGCAGGGGGTGTGCGTGTGTACCCCAAACACAGAAACAAGGTGGCAATGTACATGTACCTGCCACACACTTGCAGTATATTTACTGTGAGTGGTCGACAGGTGGTTAAAATACTTTACTTTTATTTTTCTGCTGCTACATTCCAGTGCTGGTAAAGCTAAGTACCATTCACACCCCTCTGCTCAAGTGTCCAACCCCCCCCCCCCCCCCCCCCCCCCCCCCACAGCCTTGTATTGTAGAGAAGTTGAGGGGGTATGTTAGAGGTTTGTTTAATGCTGATTACTGAGATCACTGGTTTGAACTCTGGTGCTCCAGGCGTATGTGGCCTTCCTGTCCAATTGCTGAAACCGTAAAATTTAGGTAAGACTTTGAAAACCGATGTTGGTGCAATGTTCACTTCATATCTTTTAGTGTGTGTGTGTGTGTGTGTGTGTGTGTGTGTTCTGTTATGTTCCTGTGGCAAATACCGTATATACTCGAGTATAAGTCGAGGCCCTAATTTTACCACAAAAAAATGGGAAAAACTTATTGACCCGAGTATAAGACGAGGGTGAGAAATGCACAGCTACTGTAAGTGGAAAAGAGGGTCAACAATGCCCATTTGCAGCATCACTGTGCCCATTTGCATGCCTCACTGCGCCCATTTGCAGCCATAGGTCCCCCGAACTTCAAACTCGGTAGTTAAGGGTTCCTAGATGCCCCCTAGCTGCAGCCAAAATTTGGGGTCTCTGAACCCAAAGGGTCCCGAAATGACATTGCTGCAGATGGACACAGTTGACCGCATTTGGGGCCCCATATCTCGGGGCCACTTAGTGCTAAGAACCCCAAATTTGGTGTGCAAACCCAGTGGAACTAGCACCAAAATTTCCAAATCTTGGGTTTCTAGCACTAAGTGGCCCCGAGATACAGGGCCCCAAAAATCAGTTCAGAAAATGTCAAGCACTTTTCTGCAGCAGAGAATGACATTTTCCGAACCGATTTTGGGGGCTCCGTATCTCTTCAGCTTTGGATATGTTGTGGTACCAGTTCCACTGGGTTTGCACACCAAATTTGGGGTTCCTAGCACTAAGTGGCCCTGAGATACGGGGCCCCAAAGTTGGTTCGGAAAATGAAATTTTTTGCTGCAGAAAAATGCTTGACTCAAGTATAAGTCAAGGGGGGCACTTTCAGCACAAAAAAATGTGCTGAAAAACTCGACTTGTACTCGAGTATATACGGTAAATGCATTTTAAACCTCAACTTTGGAATGCAGCCTTTCAATTCTTTGAGAGCTGGTGATGTCACAGAAGGTGGGTTCCTGATAAATTGAGGCTAAACATTGACTGCCTGATGGTTTTCCTTGTATTGCACAGAATTATCCACTCCATATGTACAATTTTGCTGTTGCATTGTGATGTTGCCTCTGATGGCTCACCTGTTGCAGTTGCGGGTTAGCCTGGTAACGTCACATAGAGAATTTAGAGTAATGAGCATCAGGGGAGATCATTTCAGTCTCCTGCCCTCTCCTGTTGCCTGAACTCTCACAGCTCATATATCATTAGTTTAAGTCTGTACAGGCAGCTTAGGGCTGTTTGACATGATGACTTTAATTTTCTGAGGGATGGACACATCCCTGTGATGACTTCATCTTTTCTGTATACTTTAATTGTATGTATGTGTGTGTATATCACGTAACATTGAATGCAATGCTTTTTATTTTTTTTATGATTTTTTACAAATGCATGATTTAGCTGGTGGTATTGCAGGCCTTGTACATACAGGCTTCACCTAATAGAACAATATTGTACAACATTTTATCTATCCAGCTATCTCTCCCCCCCTTATGCTTTCTGCTGCCCACTTTTTCTCCTTGTGCCCTCCTGTAGTGCTGCTCCACCCCCTTCAAAGAGGACATGTCACAATTGGTGTATATTGTCACCAAGAAAGATCTTATCCCTTTATGATGGTACAACACATGCACACCATACGGTGTGTGGTTTTTTGAGGTTTTTTGTTCTGTGCTTTCAGAAAGTGTGTGGTCTTTTACAAACCCTGAAAGTGGAAAAACAAAGGTGAGAAAATTGTGAACCTGGTCTGGCTACCTGAGGTGAAAAAAAAATGTATATAAAAAGCGTATGGCAGTGAAAGGGGTAAATCCCTTTTAGGATGTTTATGGTGTAGCACAGTAAAGTTTGGCGTAATTGTTTTTTCTAATACCTTTTGCACTAGACTGGTCTGTATGTCAGTACTGTGTAATATGATCAGATTTGTTGTACAAGCATGTTTGCTCACTTTGTTTTGGATCTGTTCCTTAGTAAGATGGTCAATATGATTTGCATCCCTTCCTGCAGGTTGTTCCTCTTCCTTTGAGTTGCTGCACTACCGAAGATATTAAAGAGTCCTTTATTGTGCAGGCACAGGAGCAGAACATAGAGCTGCTGGAAATACCCCAACACACAGATATCAAGCAAGTATGTGAACTAAATGTGCTCACTGTTTACCTTGAACACTAACCCTAGGTTCACATCTGCATCTTTTAGTGCGGTTTTCAGAAACACAATACAGTCCATTTAACATGGTTTCCTGTGGTACATGTTCACATCTATGCGTTTTTCAGCCAGTGCGTTTTTGGAAAGGGGCGGGGACTTGGTGTGCGTGTAATAGACTTCAATGGAATCTTATTAGAAATGCAAGTGTTTTTTGTTTTTGTTACAATTTTTATTTTTTTCCGTTTAACCACCTCAATACTGGGCACTTTCACCCCCTTCCTTCCAGACCAATTTTCAGCTTTCAGTGCTCTGACTTTGAATGACAGTTACTCAGTCATGCTGCACTGGGTGAAAAAAATAAAAAAATTCATTTAGGTACAAATAGCTTGGGGGTGGGTTTTTTTTTTTTTTTTTTTTTTTTTTTTTTTCCCCTTTCCCTACAAGCTATGCATCACCGAAAATTGATCAATACTGACTGCTTATCATTTCTTGAGGCCCCACAATGTCAGGACAATACAAATACCCCCCCCAATGACCCCTTTTTTAGAAAGATGACAGTCCAAGTTATTAAGGGGTACATTGAGTTTTTTTGCCCACAAGTGTTTGGAAAATTATTTTTATTTTTTTTTATAATTTATGCTTTCTGCCCCCCCCAGCCCCGCCACCCCAAAAAAAAATGTCATATTAAAAAGTTATTTCTCGCACATAGCATAGTTAAACTTGCAAATACACCCCAAAATATATTCTGCTATTCCTGAGTATGGTGATGTAACATGTGTGAGACTTTCCACAGCCTGGCCACATACAGAGGCCCAACATGCAGGGAGCCCCATCAGGTGTTCTAGGAGCTTAAATGTCACATTTAGTTTCCTGACTACCTATCCCATTTTTGAAGGCCTTGGAGCACCAGGACAATGGAATTGCCCACAAAATGACCCCAGGGGACCCCCAGATCCAAGCCCCCCCCCCCCATATGTGCATGAGTATTGGGGTACATTGTACCCCTATCCATTCACCAAATAAGAAGTGTAGTGTTACAAAACAGATGGTTTTTGACAAGTCTTTAACAATTGTGTCCTATCCCTCCGGTTCTCTCCCCCTGCTGTTCTCCCTCTTCTTCTCTGGTGTTGTCTTTGTCCGCCGCTGCCCACTAAAAATAAAACACGGTCACATGGCTGTCTGCCATTTCTTATATAGCCATGGGGTGTGGCCATTCAGTGATGTCACCTGGCGATTCCACCAATTGTCACAGCTTAAAAGCAAAAAGTTGATTTGTTATGGTTCTCATGCAGTTTACAGGTCTCAAATTTTAAAGTGTTAATAAACCCAAAGTGCTTTAACCACCTCAATACAGGGCACTTGCACCCCCTTCCTGCCCAAGCCAACTTTCAGCGCTGTCGCTGTTTAAATAACAATTGTGCGGTCATGCTACACTGTACCCAAGACCTACAATTTTGAAGTAAAGTTGTTGTTTTTTTTTTTTTTTTTGTTTTTTTTTTTTTTTGTTTTAAAATCTTGTAAAGTTTTTCTCCTTCATTGATGGGCACCGACAATGCGCGGCACCACTGAAGCGCGGCACTTTCCTGATCAACGGCTCTTTTACATCCTGATCAGCCGTGATTGGACACGACTGATCACGTGGTAAAGAGCCTCCGTCAGGGGCTCTTTACTTAGATCAGTCTAGCGGTGTGTCAGACTGACATGCCGCACCACCGATCGCTGTGATGCGCGGGCGCACAAGAGCGGTCGTTCTGAGTGGACGTCATATGACGCCCTCCCAGAACGAGAGCCGTCATTGGCCGGGAAGCTGTTAATCTGTGCAAATTTTCATTGCAGCCTGTAATTTCTTAACTAGGCCTTAATTTCTCTCCCCTCTCCCTTCTTGCTTCTGCTTCTAGGGTGACTATGCTGCCTTGCATGGGCCCCTGGAGCTCTAGTATGCATGAACAATCCTAGCCAGAAGTTTTCACTAAGGTGCCAACGCTGTGTGCTCCAGTACGCTAAGAGCTCTTGGATATCTAAAACTCAAGCCTCTTTCCTGCTTCCCCCTTATAAGGGGTTTGATGGAAGATTTAAAAAGGCGTACTGTGTTCATAGGGTGGTGGTTAAAGTGTAGTTCCCTCAAAGTGCAACTTCCGCTTTAAGGCCTCTTCTCCAGCTCCTGTTTGTAACATTGATCTTTTGGGGAGGAGGGGAGCAGGAACCTGATTTTTGACAGGTGCCTGCTCCCACTTCTGTTACCATACCCTTAGGCGATCTGAAGCGGAAGCTCTCCCTCCCCAAGTCTTCTGGGACACATGACCGGTCCTAGACTTCAGGACCAGTAGGAGTGCGGCGCCGCTCATGCATACGCAGTTGGCACCTGGCTGTTACAGCCGGGTGCCCATGGTAGAGATGCCTGCGCTGCCAAAGGGAGGACGCAGCGCGAGACAGTGCATCGTGGGACAGGTGACTGGCTGTTTATTAAAAGTCACAGTTACGCTTTTGTATCTGCTGACTTTTTTAATAAACAAAAATATGACGAACTCCGCGTTAAGCAATACTAATTTGCCCCTATTTGTAAGGAAATTGTTGTGCGTTCAGTATCTGTAACAAGCATTCAATAATTAAATTGCTCTAAAAGCAAGCATTAAACCAGCCATAGACTGTTAGAATCTCGGCCTGTTCAGCAGGGACCAGATTTTACGTGCAATTTATAGCTGCTAGCAGTAATCACTCTAATGGGAGAACACCACGGCTTAGTGGGATTGATTCCTCAATCAGCGCAGACTGGTGATATGGGGGGAGGGTGATATAAAAATTGCTCCATCTACGGCCATCTTTAGAAGTGTAAGTTAACACTCCAAGCAGCTGACACTTGGTATGGACGAGTGTTTCAAACAATGAAATGGAGATTGTGTGTGTGTGTGTGTGTGTGTGTGTGTTTTTTTTTTTTTGTGTTTTTTTTTTTTTTTTTTTTTTTTTTTCTCATTGGCTTCTTAACATTTTCAGATTGTACAGCCTGGGACACCATATTTCTATGTCGAGTTGGATACTGGGGAGAAGCTTTTTCATCGAATTAAGAAAAATTTTCCTTTGCAGTTTGGAAGGTAGTTTTTTTTTTTTTTTTTTTTTTTTTTTTTTTTTTTTCTTCCCTCCCCCAACATCTGTTTTGCTTTTCTTTGACGTGCATATAACTTTATGATCTGTAAAATGGTCAGAATTATTTTATAACCTAGTGTGTGTAAATGTTAAAGCGAGCAAATTACTTATAAATATGCCATTCCCTGCTGCAAAGTAGGCACCACGTGTGTGTGTGTGTGTGTGTGTGTGTGTGTGTCCCTTTCTGGTGCATCAGTCTGTAGCCCCCCTAAGGCCCCTTTTACACTGACAGACCGATCGGGTCCTCCTATTTTTCAGACGGACCATCCATTGCTCTATGGAGCGGCGGCATCCCCCCCCCACATCGGATCCTGTCTGCTAAAAACAGACTGATGGGGTTTGCTCCCCATCCGGTGGATTGGATGGAGACTGACAGGTAGTCTTTTTCCATCCAACAGCCCACAGAGAACACACGGACCTGTCATCTGAGTGTAAAGGGGGAGAGTTCCCCTGCTGAGCTGGCAAATCTGCTGACCGACTCCCACCAGTGTGCAATGGGCCTGAAACACCCAGTCTGGGAGTCTGCATAGCTCCCAACTGTCCTTATTTCAAGGGACTGTCTCTGATTTGGAACAAAATCCCTCCTCTCCCTCTATCATCATTTTGTCCCTCATTTTGGTCTGATCTATATAGTTGTATATAAAATCCACTTCTTATCAAAGTGTTTCCCAGTCCTAAACATTTCTTCCAATTTTTGAAATGCTGCATTTGTAAATTTCAAATAACAGTATAAAGGAATAGTAGTGGTTAGAAAAAAGCACTTGTGGATTTAATTAATACATTTTCTATGATTCCCCTTTGACAGGGGGTGGGTCCTGTACCTACATTTTCTTAATGGGTGTTCCCATCTCAAAAAGTTAGCAGGTATGAGTCTGTATATTTAGTCCATCCTGCGCACACAACGCCTAGGCCTAAATTTAACTGGGTGCATGACAGAGGTGCTATATAAAACTAAAAGTTACAAACATCCGACTTTAATACGAGTCCTACTTACAAACCGAGGGGAACAAGAAGTGAGCAGAAATCTACTGCTAGGAAGGGAAATTCACTCCTGTAAGTCTGGGGAAAAGGGTGTCTCCACTGAAGTTTTATCACCAATCCTTGTTTCCATGACAAATCAAATTTTTCTAAATCCTACTGTCACAGGGACAGAAAGTTAGGTGAAATCATCTGATGGGCACAGACAGCAAAACAAATGTCACAAAGGTGCTAACCCTTCCCTATGCTATCTACAAAAAGCGTACGTATGATTTGGCTAGAGTTGCACTTTAAATTTTTTTTATTTTTTTTATCAAAGCTTAATTGAACAAGCTGGCTACCATGCACAGCTGCACCAGATTTTTTTCGTTCTCCAGTTTTAATAAATCGATCCCAATCTATATAGGGGGATTTATTAAAACTGGTGCACACAGAATCGGGTGCAGCTGTGCCTAGTAACCAATTCGATTCTAGGTATTGGGCCGATTTGGCATCCGCTTTGACATGTCAGAGTGCATGCCAAATCGGAGCCTATTGCCAACAATGGCACCGTCCAAATTGGTGCGACGCTACACCGATTCCCAAAAGTAGTTCCTGCACTTTTGGTGACTTTGGGGGCGATTTCAATAGACATCTGTGCATTAACCCACACAGATGTCTGTCAAATCACCCCCAAAGTCGGACTGAAATGCTGGTTTGAATTCACACAATTTCAAACCCGCCCTCAATGTAAACGTGGGCTTATTGTCAACGCTTAATTGGACAAGCTGAAATTAGAATTGGGTGCCACTGTGCATTGTAACGGCTTCTGTGTGCACCAGTTTTAGTACCCCCCCCCCCCCCCCCCGTGTCTTTTTAGACGAGCATAGGAAAAACTAATTTTCGGAGCTACAAAGGACTATAGTATACCATGTAACCTTGATAAGTCCTGTGCACCTCTTTCAATTGCTGAATTATCCAATGCATGTCTAGAGTGCAAACACTCCCACAATGCATTTCCCCCCCCCCCCTGTAATAAGAATGTGCCTGGTTTGCTTTTAAGGCAGTAACATTAAAGTGAAGTCACTTGAACAAAATGACCACAAAGTGTAAAATGCTGCAGTAGTTTTCAATCGCTTGCTCCTCCCGAACGCTGGGCTGTTCTGATAGGGCAAAGCTTTGGAACTTTACTGGCAGCCTCCTAGGCCTGCTCACTTAACCTCCCCAATACACACTCTATTACATAATTGTGTTTATTACTGGTACTTGTATAGTGCCATCAATTTACGCAGTGCTTTATGTATATATTTTACATTAAAATCAGTCCCTGCCCTCAAGGAGCTCACAATCTAAGGCCCCTAACTTGCATATATATACATACACATACTAGGGTCAAATTAGACAACCTATCAGCATGTCTTTGGAGTGTGGGATGAAACCCGCACAGGGAGAAGATGCAGGGGGTGCTGTGGTTGGGATTCAAACTGATGACCCCAGTGCTGCTAAGTGGGAAGTGCTGAACCATTTTTTTTTTTTTTTTTTTTTCTCCCTGCCTCCTACCCATTCCTATTGGCAGCACAGTAGTTAAAGTGTCAGTTTTTCCTATTCAGAACTTTCTGGCATTTGGGTGACGTGGAAGGTGGCAAAAAGCTACTGAAAGCGGCTGATGTAGAATTTTATCAACATGGCTTGCCTTGAACGTCTATAAAGTACTTATCTTTAAGCCATTTCATGAATTATTTTTTTTTTAAGTTTCTTTTTAAATCCTTCAGATTTATATTTGGGTTGTCAGTTTTGTTTTCAATGTTATTCATTTTCAATATTTCACCATTCTAGAGAGGTTTTGGCGAGCGAGGCCATCCTGAATATTCCGACCAGAGCCGACTGGAAAGCATGCAAGTTGAGTCAAGATGAAGAAGAGAGCCTGGCCAAGGCTTTCCGGAGGGAATTCGAGCCATTCGACTTCTCTTTACAGGACTAATTCCAATTCATGCCACTTTCTTTTTCTTTATAGAAATATCTGTACATACGGTGGAAATACTTTTTCATATTTACTTAAATAAAGCAGTGTTTTGTTTAAAAAGCTGCTCGGGTGACTTTTGGAAAAGTGAGAGCTGGTTTTTGTCAGACATCTGTCATAAATTTATCCAGTGTGCCATGTTGTTGGCCTGGATCAATAAACTGCTCTGTGTACAGCGGCATATGCAAACAATTTCTAGTTTCCTTCTGTTGAGTTCATCTGCAGTAACAAATGCAATAAAACACTGCTTAATGTGTATATGGGTTTAAATTTCACCTGTATCCAGACTATGGACAACGCAGTTTGTATTTTGAACAAGCCATAAAAGATTTTTCACCACTTCAGCCCCAGCGACGTATCAGATTTTTTGCCGGCAATGGACTTTTTTTTTTTTTTTTTTTTTTTTTTTACAAAAGCGATCCTATTGGCTAATTAGCCGCTGAATTGCTTTTTATGGGCAGCAGATGGACTGCAGCTGGAAGAACATACCATAGCGGATAATAGAGGGCCGGGAACATCCCTGATCATCTCAAGGGTCTAAAACGAAGCGACGAGTATTTCGTCACTTCCAGTTTCGCTGCATGTAAACAAGCCATTACTGGCTTGGGAAGTTTGATCCAACCCTTTTTAAGGCCAGAGGAGAGATCTGGGATCTAAAAAAAACCTCAGATCTCTCGGTAAAGAGTCCCTTTCATTGCCCATACTTTCACAGAGGATGTTCGTTCCTTTATGAAATTAATAAAAATTAGACTGTTTGAAAATTAAAGTTTTAGTGCACACTCGCCGCCACCACCACCTCTCAGCGATCGCTCCACGTGTGAGGTGTCACCTCAGATCAAGAGCAATCATTCTAGCACCAGACCTCCTGTGTAAATCTAAAGTGGTAACCTGTAAAGGCTCTTAAATTGACATCTATGGATAATTTATTGTATGTATTTTTTCACTGTTCCACAGGCATGCACAATTTTAAAGTGTGACTATTGGTATGTATTTACTCAACATAACAACATCTTTTAGTTTTAACCAAAAAATTGGGTATTCAGTTTAGGCATTTGTGCACTAAATTTTTTTTAAATTTCTTCCAAAAAAAATTGCATTTAAAATAACTGCAAATACGGCGTGACATCAATTGCAACGCCTACCATTTTATTTTCATGGGCCTCTGCTTAAAAATGTTTGAGGGGGTCCTTTAGTAATTTTCTAACAAAAAAATGCTGATTTTTCACATATACGGCGGGTAAAAAGTATTGGACAGTTCACCATTTTTCTAGGTAAATATACACTCACCATCCACTTTATTAGATACACCTTGCTAATACCAGCTTGGACCCCCTTTTGATTTCACAACTGCCTTTAATTGTTCGTGGTGTAGATTCAACAAGGTGTTGGTAACATTCCTCAGATTTTGGACCATATTAACATGATCGCATCACTCAGTTGCTGCAGATTTGTTGGCTGCACATCCATGATGCCAATCTCCTGCTCCACCACATCCCAAAGGTGCTCCATTGGATTGAGATCTTGTGACCGTGGAGGCCTTTGGAGTACAGTGATCTCATTGTCATGTTTAAGAAACCAGTAGTGAGATTATTTGAGCTTTGTGACATGGTGCATTATCCTGCTGGATGTAGCCATCAAAGGATGGGTACACTGTAGTCATGAAGGAATAGACATGGTCAGCAACAATGCTGACCAAAGTGTGCCAAGAAAATGTCCCCCACACCATTATATCACCAGCCTGAACCGTTGATACAAGGCAGGATGGATCCATGCTTTCATGTTTATGCCAAATTCTGATCCTACCATCTAAATGTTGCAGCTGAAATCAAGACTCCTCAGATCAGGCAAATGTTTTTCCAATCTTCTGTTCAATTTTGGTGAGCCTGTGTGAATTGTAGCCTCAGTTTCCTGTTCTTGGCTGACAGGCATGGCCTTCTGCTGCTGTAGCCCATCTGCTTTAAGGTCAGATGTGTTATGCATTCAGAGATGGTATTCTGCATACCTTGGTTGTAATAAGTGGTTTTTGAGTTACTGTTGCCCTTCTATCATCTTGAATCAGTCTGCCTATTCTCTAACAAAGCATTTTCCTCCACATAGCTGCTACTCGCTGGATATTTTCTTTCTCTCCATTCTCTGTAAAACCTAGAGATGGTTGTGTGTGAAAATCGGTGGACCAGTAATTTTTTTGAAATATTCAGACCAGCCCGTCTAGCACCAACAAAGTCGCTTAACCACTTCAGCCCCGGAAGGTTTTACCCTCTTCCTGACCAGAGCACTTTTTACAATTCGGCACTGCGTCGCTTTAACTGCTAATTGCGCGGTCATGCAATGGTGTACCCAAACGAAATTTGCGTCCTTTTCTTCCCACAAATGGAGCTTTCTTTTGATGGTATTTGATCACCTCTGCCGTTTTTTATTTTTTGCGCTATAAACGGAAAAAGACCGAAAATTTTGAAAAAAAATGATATTTTCTACTTTTTTTGTTATAAAAAAAATCCAATAAACTCAATTTTAGTCATACATTTAGGCCAAAATGTATTCGGCCACATTTTTTTGGTAAAAAAAAGTCAATAAGCGTATATTTATTGGTTTGCGCAAAAGTTATAGCGTCTACAAACTAGGGTACATTTTCTGGAATTTACACAGCTTTTATTTTATGACTGCCTATGTCATTTCTTAGGTTCTAAAATGGCAGGGCAGTACAAAACCCCCACAAATGACCCCATTTTGGAAAGTAGACACCCCAAGGAAATTGCTGAGAGGCATGTTGAACCCATTGAATATTTATTTTTTTTGTCCCAAGTGATTGAATAATGACAAAAAAAAAAAATTTACAAAAAGTTGTCACTAAATGATATATTGCTCACACAGGCCATGCGCATATGTGGAATTGCACCCCAAAATACATTTAGCTGCTTCTCCTGAGTACGGGGATACCACATGTGTGGGACTTTTTGGGAGCCTAGCCGCGTACGGGGCCCCGAAAACCAAGCACCGCCTTCAGGATTTCTAAGGGCATAAATTCTTGATTTCACTCCTTACTACCTATCACAGTTTTGAAGGCCATAAAATGCCAAGATGGCACAAAACCCCCCCCATATGACCCCATTTTGGAAAGTAGACACCCCAAGCTATTTGCTGAGAGGCATGTTGAGTCCCTGGAATATTTTATATTTTGACACAAGTTGCGGGAAAGTGACTTTTTTTTTTTTTTTTTTTGCACAAAGTTGTCACTAAATGATATATTGCTCAAACATGCCATGGGCATATGTGGAATTACACCCCAAAATACATTCTGCTGCTTCTCCTGAGTAGGGGGATACCACATGAGTGGCACTTTTTGGGAGCCTAGCTTCATACGGGGCCCCAAAATCCAATCACCGCCTTCAGGATTTCTAAGAGCGTTAATTTTTGATTTCACTCCTCACTACCCATCACAGTTTTGAAGGCCATAAAATGCCAAGATAGCACAAAACCCCCCAAAATGACCCCATTTTGGAAAGTAGACACCCCAAGCTATTTGCTGAGAGGCATGGTGAGTATTTTGCAGCTCATTTGTTTTTGAAAATGAAGAAAGACAAGAAAAACTTTTTTTTTTTTTCAATTTTCAAAAGTTTGTGACAAAAAGTGAGGTCTGCAAAATACTCACTATACCTCTCAGCAAATAGCTTTGGGTGTCTATTTTCCAAAATTTGGTCATTTGGGGGGGGGTTGTGCCATCTGGGCATTCCATGGCCTCCGAAACTGTGATAGGCAGTGAAGAGTGAAATCAAAAATTTACGCCCTTAGAAAGCCTGAAGGCGGTGCTTGGTTTTCGGGGTCCCGTATGCGGCTAGGCTCCCAAAAAGTCTCACATGTGGTATCCCCGTACTCAGGAGAAGCAACAAAATGCATTTTGGGGTGTAATTTCACATATTCCCATGGCATGTTTGAGCAATATATCATTTTAGTGACAACTTTGTGCAAAAAAAAAAAAATTGTCTTTTTTCCGCAACTTGTGTCACAATATAAAATATTCCATGGACTCGACATGCCTCTCAGCAAATAGCTTGGGGTGTCTACTTTCCAAAATGGGGTCATTTGGGGGGGGTTTTTGAACTGTCCTGGCATTTTATGCACAGTCTAGAGGCTAATTAGCCGCTAGGATTGCTTTTACATGAAAGCCGACCGCTGGCTGAAAAGAATGATACCAAGATGATACCTAAACCTGCAGGCATCATTAGAATACCTCCCTTCATCCGCCCACTTCTAATGATGGGCATACATGCACCATTTATATATGCCGAAGCATGGGGGCATCCTCCTGCAAAAGGCAGGAGCAAATTGCTCCTCCACCCACTGCTGACCCCACGCTTCGGCATATATGCTGAAGTATGTAACTGTGGTGGTGAAATCACCTCCGACAGCGCTGGAGTCACGGCTTTATATATCGTGGGAGCAAACGCTGTTGCTGTCAAGATAAATAAATCCGCTCTGCAGCTGAATGGCGTACCTGACAACAAAAAAGTGGTTAACAATAAAGTATAAAAAAAATTGCATACCTATAAAGCAAACATGATAAAAACATAACAATAAAACATTGCAGTATAGAATACAATAAAAAAAGAGCAGAACAATAGAGAGAGAACAATAAAACGACTATTTTTGGTTTTTTTATTTTATATTTTTATTTTATATTTTTATTTTATATTTTTATTTTATATTTTTATTTTATATTTTTATTTTATATTTTTATTGTATTTTTTATTTTTTAACACTTTTTTTTTAGTAACTAACTTTTAACTGTAACTGTACCAGGTTTGGGTCTCTCAAAATGCGATGGCATCTTGGGAGACCCTGTGTTAGTGTGCCTAGTCTGTGCCGTGCTGAACCCTACGCTAATACTCCACTAGTGTATGGTAGCGTTCAAAACATTCACCAATGCATAGACCAGGATTGTCAGGACAGGAGGGACAACAATACCGGGTGTCACGCCTAAATCCGCGCTTGCTGCAGACACGACATCTTTTTTCGGGGGGCTCGTTGGGTAGGGGTACTCTGGAGGACATAAGGAAAATGCCTCCCATGCAGCTGGCTTACTGCATTTGGATTGGGAAGGTGAGGTGGAGCACCATCTGTAAACAGAAGGGCTCTGACGATCTCTTCCTGGAATTTAAGGAAGGATCCAGTCCGTCCTGAAGCTCTGTATAGCACATGAGCATTCAGCAAAGCCAATTGAAATAAATAAACAGACACTTTTTTGTACCAGCGTCTGGCCTTACGGGCAACTAGGTACGGCGCCAACAACTGGTCGTTGAGGTCCACCCCTCCCATATTAAGGTTGTATTCGTGGACACAGAGGGGTTTCTCCACAACACCAGTCGCCGTAGTAATTTGGGTCGTCGTGTCTGCATGAAGGGAGGTAAGAACGAAAACATTCTTATTGTCCCTCCACTTCATAGCGAGCAAATTATTATACTGCAAGCAGGCTCTCTCCCCCAGCCTAAGACGGGACTCTACAAGCTGCTGGGGAAAGCCCCGGCGATTAGGTCGCACGGTGCCACATGCTCCAATCTGATGATCAAACAAGTGACTAAAAAGTGGCACGCTTGTATAATAATTGTCCACGTACGAGTGGTACCCCTTTCCGAATAAGGGTGACACCAAGTCCCACACTATCTTGCCAGCGCTTCCTATGTAGTCAGGGCAGTTTATCGGCTCTACGTGACTATCTTTTCCCTCGTAAACCATAAATCTACATGTATAGCCTGTGGCCCTGTCACAGAGCTTATACATCTTGACCCCGTATCTGGCACGCTTGCTGGGAAGGTACTGTTTGAATGACAAGCGGCCAGAAAACTTAATCAGGGACTCATCAACGCAGACAACTTGAGGGGGGGTAAACAAGTCTGCAAAACGTTGGTTGAAGTGGTTTACGAGGGGCCGAATTTTGTAGAGCCGATCGTATGCAGGGTCTCCATGAGGACGACAGAGTTCATTGTCGTTGAAGTGCATGAACCGCAAAATCTGCTCGTATCGTGCCCTGGTCATGGAGGCAGAGAACACGGGCATATGGTGAATTGGGTCAGTGGACCAATATGACCGCAACTCATTCTTTTTGGTTATGCCCATGAGGAGGGAAAGGCCCAGAAAGATCTTAAATTCGGAGACCGTAATTGGTCTCCAATCTCTGGCAAGAGAGGACTGGGGAATAGTGGCGATGTGTTGACCAGCGTACAAATTGCTTTGGTCCACAATAGATCTATAGAGATCTTCGGTGAAAAACAGCGAATAAAAATCCAGTGGCGTAAAGTCAACTGTTTCCACCTGAATTCCGGGTTGGCCAGTGAAAGGGGGAAGTACGGGTGCTGCAGAAGTGGTGGGTTCCCAATTCGGATTGGCGAATGCAGCAGGAAGGGCACGACGGGCCTGTGTTCGTCTTCTTCTTGGTGGCAGTGGGACACTACTTGTGCTTGCCACCTCGCCAGCTTGAACTGCACTTATGGGACTCGCCACGTCACCACGTGATACTGCAGTGCTGGATGTACGACCAGGGTGTACTAGGCCGCTGGTGCTTGCCAGTTCACCAGAAGGAGTAGCGGCACTAGTACTTCTCTGCTCCATACGAGAGCCCTGCGGTTCTTGCACTTCAAGGACAGAAGAAGTTCGGGGTCTGATACGCCTGACCCTAGCAGGGACCACAACTCCGTCGTCAGAGCTATCTGTCATGGAGCCGCTGTCCTCTACAGGTTCGTATTCTGAGCCTGAACTTGACAGATGAGTGACTTCCTCTTCACTATCTGTCATACTCAAACGTGTAGGCCTCTTCACTAGTGTACCTTCGATTTGCCATTTTGGCCTCTAAATTTAGGGGTACACTAGTGAGACTCACAGGCAAAAAAGCTCCTGACTGTTAGCGACTGATTCAAAACGCTACCAAAAAACTGTTGGCGATCGCAGGGATCAGGCCTGACTCTGCGAACGCTGCAGTTATGTGTGCTTAGTGTTTTGTAAGTGTCAGTTATCGATCGATACTGCACTTGGGTGGGCAGGGCTGGGCTGGGCCGAGGGGCAAAACGCAGGTGCTAGCAAGTATCTGGGCTGATCCCGCTAACACTGTGTTTCAGGGAACCCTAAACTGCTGGGGAGTATAGATCTGATCGGATCAGATATCGATCCGTTCAGATACTATAGCACTAAGGGAGGTGTATGCTGCGTGCGTGGGTTTTAGCGGTACTGGCGCTAACCTGACGCTGCCTGGGGCGACGCAGACCTTATCAGATCCTAAAAACGTAACTTATATCACCGCCGGGCAATTAGGGGGTTAAACCTTTTATAAGGTAATAAACGGCGGGTGCCCTAAAACTATAATAAACTACAAAAAACAAACTAGCTAACCAGCGTCACCCGTAACACTTATACGGTGATCGCTGGTGAAAGGGTTAACTAGGGGGCAATCAAGGGGTTAAAACCTTTAGCAGGTAGTATATGGGGGTCCCTGTCACTATAAAACACTGACAGCGAACCTATATACTTACCTCCCTAACTAGCGTCACCTGTGTCACTAATACAGCGATCAGAAAAACGATCGCTTAGCGACACTGGCGACGGGGGGTAATCAAGGGGTTAACTTTTATTAGGGGGGGTACCCTGGACCTAAAGGGGGGTACCCTAGACCTAAAGGGGGCTAACCTAACTGCCCTAACACTTGTAACTGACACAAACCGACACCAATGCAAAAAATAAAAAAACTGCTATTGGTGTCAGAGTGACAGGGGGTACAGGGGGGTGACTGGGGGGTGAAAAGTGTGCCTGCGTGTTCTACTGTAAGTGTAGTGTTGGTGCACTTACTTGGATGTTTTCTCTCCTCTGCGCCGGGACGAAAAGACCGGCTCGAGGAGGGATGACATCACTTCCTTTCCCTCTGTTTACATTACAGAGGGAAAGGAAGCGTTTTCATTCGCCGGGAGCGATCGGGAGGGGGTGGCCAACAATGGATGGCCTCCCCCTCACCTCTCATCGCCCGCGAACGAGAGCCGACCGCCTATGGCACCGGGGGGGGGGTCCGATCGGACCCCCCACCCGCGGGAGGCAGATCACGTACGGGTACGTGATTTTGCCTGCCCGTGCCATTCTGCCGCAGTATATATGCGTTAGGCGGTTGGCAAGTGGTTAAATCCCCTTCCTCATTCTGATGCTCACTTTGAAATTCAAGTTGTCTTCACCACCTCTAAATTCATTGAGATGCTTTGATTTGTTTATTAGCAGTTTGTGTTACCAAGCAACTGGACAGGTATAATAATAAAGTGGCCGGTGAGTGTATTTCTAAAGGTGCTATTGCCATAAAATTTTCACCACATGTTGATAACCACTCATTCATAGAAACCAAGACAAATAAATTCAGAAATTGTTATGTGTAATAAAATGAGAGCGCACAGGGAAAAAGTATTGAACACATGAAGAAAGGGAGGTGGGGGGCACGGAAAGCCAAGCTACCAACTGAAATCTATAAGTAATTGGAAAGCAATTCTACCCCTTGTCACTACAAATTAATATCAGCTGGTTCAGTCTCAACTGATGGCCTATAAAAAGGTGTCGCATTACCAACGTGTCACACAAATGTCTCATGATGAGTAAAAGCTAAGGGTTCTCAAGACCTTCATAACCTTATTATTGCAAAACACTGATGACATTGGTTATAGAAGGATTTCTAAACTTCTGAATGTTTCAGTGAGCACTGTTGGGGCTATAATCTGGAAGTGGAAAGAACATATATTCACCATAAACCTGCCACGACCAGGTGCTCCTCGCAAGACTTCTGGCAGAGGAGTGAAAAGAATTGTCAGAGTTGTCCAAGGACCACTTGTGGAGCGTTTCAGAAAGACTAGGAATTAGCAGGTAGATTTGTTTCAAAGAAAACAATAAGTAATGCACTCAACTGCCATGGCTTGTATGCACACTCACCATGCAAGACTCCACTGCTGAAGAAAAAGCATGTTAAAGTTCGTTTTAATGTTTGCTGCACAACATTTAGACAAGCCTGTGAAATACTGAGAGAATATAGTCTGGTCAAATGAGACCAAAATTGAACTCTTTGAATGCCATAATACACACCATGTTTGGAGGTCAAATGGCACTGCACATCACCCCAAAAACACCAAACCAACAGTGAAGTTTGGAACTGGGAACATCTTAGTGTGGGGCTGTTTTTCAGCATTCGGTACTGGCAAACCTATCATTTGAAGAAAGGATGAATGAAAAAATGTACCACGACGTTTAACCACTTCGCATCCAGGCCATTTCTGACACTTCGCTCCTACATTTAAAAAATCATCATTTCTTTGCTATAAAATTACATAGAACCCCCAAACATTATATATGTTTTTTTAGCAGAGTCCCTAGAGAATACAATGGCGGTCATTGCAACTTTTTATCTTGCACGGTATTTGCGCAGCAATTTTTCAAACGTGTTTTTTTTGAAAAAAAATAACAGTTTCATGCTTTAAAAAAAAAACAAAACAGCAAAGTTAGCCAAATTTTTTTGCATTGTGTGAAAGATGAAGTTACGCTGAGTAAATAGATACCTAACATGTCACGCTTCAAAATTGCACACGCTCGTGGAATGGCGCCAAACTTTGGTACTTAAAAATCCCCATAGGCGACGCTTTAAAATTTTTTACTGGTTACATGTTTTGAGTTACAGAGAGGGTCTAGGGCCAAAATTATTGCTCTCGCTCTAACGTTCGCGGCGATACCTCACATGTGTGGTTTGAACACCGTTTTCATATGTGGGCGGGACTTACGTATGCGTTCGCTTCTGCGTGCGAGCTCACAGGGACAGGGGCACTTTAAAAAAAATTTTTATTTTTTTTTATTGTTAATTTTACTTAATTTTTATTTTGACACTTTTAAAAAAAAATTTTTTTTTTGATCACTTTTATTCCTATTACAAGGAATGTAAACATCCCTTGTAATAGGAATATGACATGACAGGTCCTCTTTACAGTGAGATATGGGGTCAATAAGACCCCACATCTCACCTCTAGGCTGGGAAGCCTAAAATAAAAAAAATAAATAAAACGATCGCCGCTTCACAGCCGAAGCGGCGCCGTTTTTTTTGAATGCAGAGGCCGGGCGTGATGTCATAACATCGCGCCCGGCCTCCGAACGATCATAGAGACTCCGGCGACCATCTGGTCCGCCGGAAATCTCTATGGTGAACATCCGGCGCCGGCGGATCCGCTATCCGACTCACCGATCGCTGAGGTGAGTCGGTAGAAGCACCGGAGGGCGGCGGGAGGGGGGGGACGTCCCCTCCCGCCGCCCTTAAGAACGATCAAGCAGCGGAACAGCCGCTATGATTGTTCTTATGGTGTACGGAATCGCCGGCTGAAAATGCCGGTATCTGAATGATGTCTGTAGCCTCAGGCATCATTCAGATATAAGCCCTGAAAGTCGAGGCTGTCATATGACGGCCTCCGGATGCCAAGAGGTTAAAAAAAATCTGCCATCTACCAGGATGATGAAGATGAAATGAGGGTGGAAATTTCGACAAGAAAATTATCTCAAACACAAAGCCAAGGAAACTCAACTGGTTTCAAAGAAAGAAAATAAAGCTGCTAGAATGGCCCAGCCAATCACCTGACTTGAATACAATAGAAAATCTATGGAAAAAACTAAAGATCAGAGTTCAAAGAAGAGGCCCACGAAACCTTCAAGATTTGAAGACTGTGTAGAAGAATGGGCCAAAATCACCCCTGAGCAATGCATGCGACTAGTTTCTCCATACAGGAGGTGTCTTGAAGCTGTCATTACCAACAAAGGATTTTGTACAAAGTTTAATACTTTTTCCCTGTGTAATTATTTCATTTTATTCCACATAATTTTAACTTCTGAACTTCTTTGTTTTTTTTTTGTTTTTTTGTTTTTTGTATGGATGGATTGCAAGGGTTGTTCCTGACGTGGTAAAAATTTCATGTCAATGGCACCTTTTAGAAATATATTTGCCTAGAAAAATGGTGATGTGTTCAATACTTATTTTACCTGCTGTATGTGAGAAGTAAAGTAGTTAAAACAAGCCATCACTGACCTCCTATAGCTGCATGTACTGTGAAGTAATGCTCAGAGCCCTTGCACACTGGGGTGGGGGGCGGCGTCTGCGGTAAAACGCCGCTATTATTAGCGGCGTTTTACCGTCGGTATGCGGCCGTTAGCGGGGCGGTTTTACCCCCCGCTAGCGGCCGAGAAGGGGTTAAATACCACCGCAAAGCGCCTCTGCAGAGGCGCTTTGCCGGCGGTATAGCCGCGCCGTCCCATTGATTTCAATGGGCAGGAGCGGTAAAGGAGCGGTATACACACCGCTCCTTCACCGCTCCGAAGATGCTGCTGGCAGGACTTTTTTTACCGTCCTGCCAGCGCATCGCTCCAGTGTGCAAGCCCTCGGGGCTTTCACGCTGGAATGACAGTAGCGGCACTTTCGGGGCGGTTTGCAGGCGCTATTATTAGCGCAATAGCGCCTGCAAACCGCCCCAGTGTGCAAGGGCTCTTAGAGAAACCAACTGAAGCACCACTGCAGAGTATAACCGGTTACATTAGAAGACTGGCAGACAATCCTGTTTGCCATAGAAATTAGTGAAAAGAGATGAGATTTCTGTCTGTTGTGAAATCTAAAGATGCATTTCTCCACAATTTTTTTTTTTTTTAATGTTCCCTGTGTCCTAAATGCTTCAGCGAGCAGCTCTACCTACTCTCTAGAGATTTTTTTTCTGGGTAAGCAGGGCAGCATGAGTTCCTAAGGATCCTTGATGCTCTGAACTTGCAGGAAGTGGGTTGAATGGTGCTAAGCATAATTTCCTCCAGGAGAGACTCTGCACTAGATCAGTTTCTGGTTATAGAGTTAAACTTGTGGGGATTTGTTTTATTAACCGGGGGTTGGGTTTTAACCTGTTATAAATTTGCCAGTTTGCCTATTATAGATTTCTTTTATTAGTTAGCCTATCTGCCTTGCAGCACTGGGGTCATCAGTTTGAATCCTGGCATTTGGGTTTGCATGGTCTCGCTGTGCTTGTGCAGGTTTCCCTGGTGTACGCCAAACTTTCTCAGATGCCCCAAAGGCCTGCTGGTAAGTTAATTGGCTTGTGTGTATGTGTGATCAGGACATTAAATTGTAAGCTCCTTATGTGCAGGGACTGATGTGAATGTACAATTTGTAAAGTACTGCGTAAAGTGTTTGGCATTATAGAAATCCCTGTAATTATTTTGCCACTTATTCAGCTTTGCTTCATCTAAGTCTTGGCCTCTGATCTGACAAAACCAGAAGTGCCATGTAAAGATTGCCCATCAGACATCAAAGGCTCCATTCACACTTGGGCGTTATGGAATTGTGGGCAGAATCGGGCGATTCTGCCTGCAATTCAAAAATTGCAGGACACATTGGCAATGCCATTACTTCTTAATGGCGTTGCAATTTTGCTATGGTTGACGTGCGATAAATAATTGCAAAATCGCAACGCGCTAAGCTTGACACTCAAAGGAGCTGAAGCTTCTTTTGGGTGACAGTTTCATGCATTGCAGTTTGCTGTGATTGCAGCGCGAGATGCCATTAAGAAGTAATGGCATTGCAAACGCGTATCGCATCTTGCTGCGATTTCAGGACGCCCAGGTGTGAATGGAGCCTTAGGCTACTTTCACACCGAGACGCTTTACAGGCGCTTCAGCGCTAAAAATAGCGCCTGTAAAGAGCTGTCTCTCCAGTGTGAAAGCCTGAGTGCTTTCACACTGGAGCGGTGCGCTTGCAGGACGGTAAAAAAAAGTCCTGCAAAAAGCATCTTTGCACCACTCCTAAAGTGCCCCTGCCCATTATAATCAATGGGGCAACGGTGCTTTGCGTTCGGTTTTAACCCTTTTTGGGCTGTTAGCGGCCGAATAGCGCCGCTAAAACTGCGGTAAAGTGCGTTAAAAATAGTGCCGCTTTACCGCCGACGCCTGCCCGCCCCAGTGTGAAAGTAGCCTAAGACCCCTTTCACACTGGAGTGTTTTGCAGGCACTATAGCATTAAAAATAGCGCCTGCAACCCGCCCCAAAACAGCTGCTCCATGCACTCCAGTGTGAAAGCCTGAGGGCTTTCACACTGGAGTAGTCCGCTGGCAGGGCGTCAGAAAAAGTCCTGCCAGCAGCTTCTTTGGAGCGGTGAACTCGCTGCTCCCCATTGAAATCAATGGGGCAGCGCTGCAATACCGGCGTTTTGCGGGCGGATTTAGCCCCTTTTTGGCTGCTAGCAGGGGGTTAAAACTGCCCCGCTAGCGGCAGAATAGCACCGCTTTACCGCTGATGACCGGGTGCCGGCAGTGTGAAAGGGGTCTCATGCAGCGTATACACAACCGGACTTTCCGGCAGACTAGGTCCAACGGTCTTCCCGGCGGACTTCCGATGGACTTTCTGAACGGACAGACTTGCCTACACACGACCGGAACTTTCTGGCAGACTAGGTCCGCCGGTCTTCCTGACGGACTTTCGACGGAGTTACGGCGGATTTTCCGAATGAACGGACTTGCCCACACACGGACAAGTCCGTTCATTTTGACTGTGACTCGGGTACGACGGGACTAGAAAAGGAAGTCAATCTCGCCGCTTTTATTGGCGAGATTTACACCTTGCGAGTCCCGTCGCGGGGCATACCAGGCCCTTAGGTCTGGTATGGATTTTAAGGGGAACCCCCCTACGCCGAAAAAACGGTGTGCGGTCTCCCTAAAATCCATACCAGACCCTTATCCAAGCACGCAGCCCGGCCGGTCAGGAAAGGGGGTGGGGACGAGCGAGCGCCCCCCCCCCTCCTGAACCGTACCAGGCCGCATGCCCTCAACATGAGGGGTGGGTGCTTTGGGAGAGGGGGGCGCCATGCGGCCCCCCCACCCCAAAGCACCTTGTCCCAATGTTGATGAGGACAAGGGCCTCTTCCCAACAACCCTGGCCGTTGGTTGTCGGGGGTCTGCGGGCTTATCGGAATCTGGGAACCCTTTAATAAGGGGGCCCCCAGATCCCGGCCCCCCACCCTATGTGAATGAGTATGGGCTACATCGTACCCCTACCCATTCACCTAGGGAAAAAGTGTCAATAACAAAACACTACACAGGTTTTTAAAGTAATTTATTAGACAGCTCCAGGGGTCTTCTTCCGCCTTCGGAGGTCTCTCCGGCCTCTTCTCCCGGTGTCCGGTTCTTCTGGGCATGCTGGGGACTGTGGCGTCATAAGGGGGTGGGGTCACCACCTATATAAGTCATAGCGGAGCACTCAGACAGCATTACAGCCGGAGAGAGTGTTGTGTCAACATCGGAAGAAGGTGATGCAGCAGTCTGGGCCACTGCTAGCAAAAGAGCGGCAGAAAATAGTGGAGGAGCTGGCAGAAAAACCGGACACCAGGAGAAGAGGTCGAACACCGGGAGAAGAGGCCAGAGAGAGAGCGGAGAAGAACCGGATGCCGGGAGAAGAGGCCGGAGAGACCCCCCGAAGTCTGAAGAAGACCCCCGGAGCTGTCTAATAAATTACTTTAAAAACCTGTGTAGTGTGTTTTTTTTTTTTTTTTTATTGACACTTTCCCTAGGTGAATGGGTAGGGGTACGATGTAGGGTGGGAGGGGGGTTAAAGGGGGCTCTCGGATTCCGATAAGCCCCCGTCCGCAGACCCCGACAACCAACGGCCAGGGTTGTCTGGAAGAGGCCCTTGTCCTCATCAACATGGGGACAAGGTGCTTTGGGGTGGGGGGGCCGCGGTCTGGTACGGTTCAGGGGGGGCGTTGCTCGTCCCGACCCCCTTTCCTGACCAGCCGGGCTGCGTGATCGGATAGGGGTCTGGTATGGATTTTGGGGGGACCCCACGCCGATTTTTCGGCGTAGGGGGTTCCCCTTACAATCCATACCAGACCTAAGGGACATTGTCGCCTTGCGCTCGCCGCAATATGAAAATTTGTTTTTTCTATTGCAGCGAGCGCGAGATATAGTACCCTGTCCTTTCGTCGTATCTGGTCCGTCGGACCAGCATACAGACGAACGGGCTTTCTGTCAGGAACTGAGTCCGGCGGAGTTACAACGTAAAGATTTGAAGCAAGTTTCAAATCTAAAGTCCGTCAGATTTGCGACCGAAACTGTCCGTCGGAAGTCCGATGCAGCCCACACACGGTCGGATTGTCCGCCGGATTCGGTCCGTCGGAAAGTCCGCCCGTGTGTATGCAGCATCAGAGTGTGTGTCTTGGAGTTGGTGGGGGTTTGTGCTGAGCAGTAATCCATTTAATACCTGCCATTGCTCATTCTTTTTAGATGCACATCCGACACCTGATGCAAAGAGTTGGTTACCATTCGCAACAGTTTTACATGTGCTCCTGTTTTTCATAATTGATCACTAGTAAGCAAATTATGGAGTGTATTTTTAAACCTTTACTGTCCTATCGGTCACAAAATATCTGTTTTTTGAATGAAACCTATTCAAACTGAAAATATATTGTGAATAAAAGCCTGTTTTTTATTTCTATACATTTCACTTTTTTTTTTATGGAGTACAGTGATGCAATTAAATAAAACTGAAATGTTTAATAAATGCAGTTTATGGATGGTAATTCATAGATGACTTCCTATCAACACATTTGTGAAATGTTTTCTTATAGTGCTGAAGTCTCCTTTAGGCCCCTTTCACATGGGCGGATAGTTGAAGTTATCTACTGCACCTAAACTCACACAATGCTCTTCTATGGCCCCATTCATATACTGCGTTTAGCGATGGTTTTCGTTACATGGGATTTTGTGCGGTTAGAAAAAATAAATATGACTGCGTCCAGGATAGATTTAGCTCAGCTATATGCACATACCCGCAGGTAATCATAGTGTACAATTTCACCTGTGGATAGCAGCGGCAAGGAGGTAAGGAAAACAGGAAGCACATCAGAAATGGCAAGAATGTTCCACTGCAGCTGAACGCAGCCGCATGTAATCGCAATATACAACTGCAAGTGATCACTGTGCCTGGAGTCTTGGAATTTCAAAATAACACACTTTTTAACAGCAGAACAGCTGCCTGTGTGAAAGAGGCCTTAGGATGTAAGGACATTGGGGGAGATTTACTAAAACTGGAGCACTTGCAGCTGTACATGGTAGCCAATTGGCTTCTAACTTCAGCTTGTTCAAGTAAGCTTTGACAATAAAACCTAGAAACTGGGGGCGTGGCCTACCGTCACTGAAGATGGACGCTTAGCTCCACAGCTCTGCAGTGAAGAGAGACACCGGAGCGAATAGAGCCCGCTACAGGCACTCAAACACCACCAGATTTGTGCCAGTGAATCATCACCCCACCGCCGACGATGTCCCGCAAGAGGATGGGAGAACACAGGCCCAAGAAGCTGACATCCTTCATGTTCCCTCCGGAGGACAGGGACTGGCAAGATGGCGGCGGCGGCGGCCTATCAACAACAAACGAGGCATATACAGATCTCCCTGATGACCCACAGGGAGAAATAGGAATCTCAGATGAGAGAGTGTATCCTGCACCAGACACAGGTAGCGATCCCCTTACCAGCAGCCCTGCCAAAGCCAGGATGCGGATGGATACATCATACCCGAGGCCTCCCACTGCCCTAACAGAGCCCCAGGCTTTCACTCCCATGCAATCCGGCCAGGCCCTACACAGCTCTATGGCATTCTTCCCCACATCAGGCCAGCCTGTAATTGACACTACTTTAAAAGACATGCTTATGTCTTTACAGACATCACTGATGACAGACTTATCATCAATGTTCCGCAAAATCTCCACTGACATGCAGCACATGGGGAACAGAGTATCTAACATTGAAAGAGGCATGAGCGAATGCACAACCACAGTGAATGAACTAATTGATGCACACGATGAAATCAAGGAAGAACAGGAATGGGTCCGGGCCAAGCTGGCCGATTTAGAAGACCGCTCAAGGCGGAATAATGTTAAATTACGCGGGGTCCCAGAAAACATCCCACCAGCAGACCTTCCCAAGTTCGCTAAAGATCTCATTCACACCATCCTACCAGATATATCCCCCAGAGATATCATCATAGACAGGATCCACAGAATAGGGAAACCCTCACATCTGGCAGCCTCAATACCCAGAGATGTACTCATGCGTATACACTTTTATCACATAAAAGAAAAATTGATGATTGAAGCCAGATCCAAAGCACCACTACCAAGACCGTTTGAGGATATCCAGATCTTCCCAGATCTATCCAAATACACGCTACAACTCAGGAGGAACCTGAATTCTATCACTAAGGGGCTCAATAACCATAAAATCCTGTATAAATGGAGATACCCGGCAACCCTCCTCATAACCAAGAATGGGTCCACACATACAATTAATGATCTACAAAAAGCCATGCGCCTTCTGTACGAATGGGGCATCATAATAGAAGCACCCAAAAATGAGAATCCACCTCTACAGCAACGTAGATCACCACAACCACACCGCAACCAAGGAACAAAAGATCTCCCAAACAAAATATGAACCCAAGCCCAGGCGGGCCGACAACATTGTTAACTAAGTTCTCTCTCACTGAACGCTGCGTTTGTTCGATTGTTTAGTGCAGTCATCTCAGTACTAACTGTTTTTACCCCCATAGCGGCTCAGCTGAATCCAGCCATTTTCACGCCGCCTTACTATTTTATTTTGTTCTGTTCAAATTTTTACATAACTAAGGGGGAAGAAGGAGAAAGTGTTATACGTTTTCTTGTTTGTTTTCTTAATTTCTTCTTCCCTCCCCTTCTATGCAATACTACAGGTAACTAAAGTAAACTGAACTGCTACTCTCTACCATAGCATCGAACCCACGACACCAAAGACCACAGCCACCAACAGTTCCACGTCTGCAAGCAACATCAACCACTAATAAAGAAAAAAAAAAGTATAAAAGAATAATAAGGAAAAGCAACCGGACCATCTAACAGTGAGTAACTATAAAAATCTACACACCAACATCTAGAAATGCCACTTAACATTCTATCCCTTAATGCCATGGGCCTAAACCACCCAGAAAAACGCCACTCTCTATGGCTCACAGCAGAGAAAATGCAAAGTGACATTTTATGCATTCAAGAAACACATCTACTGCCCACTTCCACAACACTTTGTACCAACAGCAAGTTTCCTCAAATCTATCACGCTACCTATTCTACCAAAAAAAGAGGAGTTCTAATAGCGATAAAAAAGGATGTAGACTTCCACCTGCTTCAATGTATCTCTGACCCCAATGGGAGATACATAATCCTAATATGTACCATAAACAAAACCACATACACAATACTGAATGTGTATGCCCCCAATTCTCAACAAATGAAATTTTTAAGATCTGTCCTTCACAAAGCCAACAAGGCCCGCCAGGGTCACTTACTTATATGTGGAGACTTCAATTTGGTCACAGACATTCATATGGATACAACATCGGCAGCAAAAAGAAGAGAATCACCTTTGAAGCAATTCCTAGCAACACATGATCTGTTTGATGTTTGGAGATGTTACCATGGCTCTGAAAAAGACTATACTTACTTCTCACCACATCATAAATCATACTCGAGGATCGATATGTTCCTCACAGACAAATGGCTTTTACAAAATATAAGTGCTTCTGTAATCCACACCATAGCATGGTCGGACCACGCTCCAATCACAATTACCATAACAGACACCAATCCCCAGCGGAATATTTTCCTCTGGCGTGCCAACAACTACATAATCCAACATCCACAATACTCTTAAACCATCAAAGAACATCTCACTGATTACTTCTATCTTAATGATGGTTCCGTGTCCGATCCTGCTGTGGTGTGGAGTGCACACAAGGCTGTCATCAGGGGCACCTTAATCAAACTAAGCTCTATTAATAAAAAGAAGAGGACGCAGCGTTTAGACAACATTATCTCACAAATTGCCAATATTGAAGCCTTATGCCGCGTACACACGAGCGGACATTACGGCGGACTTTGCCCGGCGGACTGGATTTCGTCGGACAATTCGATGTGTGTGGGCTCCAGCGGACTTTGTTTTCTCAAAAGTTCGACGGAATTAGATTTGAAACTTGTTTTAAATTTATCCGTTTAAATCGAGTCCGGTCGAAAAGTCCGCCGTCTGTATGCTAGTTCGACGGACAAAAAGCCACGCTAGGGCAGCTATTGGCTACTGGCTATGAACTTCCTTGTTTTAGTCCGGTCGTACGTCATCACGTACGAATTCGACGGACTTTGGTGGATTGTGTGTAGGCAAGTCCGTTCATTCACAAAGTCCGTCGGAAAGTACGTCGAAAAGTCCGCCGGGCAAAGTCCGCCGTAATGTCCGCTCGTGTGTACGCGGCATTACACAAAAATGACCCACGCCCTACCTACCTGGCCCAACTAATGAACCTGAGACAGGAATTGAGGTTGCTCCTCCTCCATTCTTTCGAACACATACAACGTAAAATCAAAGCCAACTCTTACTCCACATCAAACAAAGCGGGTAAAAAATTAGCACAACGCCTCAAAGGGAAAACATCTAAAACTAAAATCACACACCTAATCCATCCCCACACTAAGGAACCACTGACTAACCCCCAGGATATTGCCAATGCTTTCAGTACCTACTATAGCGATTTATATAATCATAAAAAAGACACCTCAACATTTCATCCCTCAGAAGAAGACATTAATACATTCTAACAGCAAATTACACTCCCTACACTTACAGAATCACAACTATCCTCTTTAAATGAACCTTTCACTGAACCAGAACTCCTAGACTCAATAAACTCACTACCTACAGGGAAAGCTCCTGGACCCGACGGTCTGTCTGGAGAATACTACAAGAAATTTGCCAATCAATTAACCCCATACTTAACACAACTTTTCAATAACGCTGCCTCCTCTTCACAGTTTAATAAAGAAACACTGAATGCTATTATTATAACACTACCAAAACCAGGTAAAGAACCATCATCCCCTCAAAACTTTCGTCCCATATCATTACTTAACATAGACATTAAAATATACGCCAAAACCATTGCCAAACGTTTAATGAAGTTCATGCCAGATCTCATAAACAAAGACCAGTCAGGATTCATTAAGGGCAGACAAGCACCGGATGCCACAAGACGCATGATAGATTTGATACACTATGCCGAATCCAGCGGAACGCCTTCTCTGCTGCTTTCATTAGATGCAGAGAAGGCGTTCGATAGGGTTCATTGGACCTATCTCCAAAAAGTACTTCAAAAATTCGGTTTCAGAGAACACATACTCAGAGCCATCATGGCATTATACTCCAACCCATCAGCACGAGTATACACAGCAGATATGCTTTCACAACCGTTTGACATATCAAACGGCACACGCCAAGGGTGTCCTTTATCGCCAATTATATTCAACCTAATGATGGAACCCTTGGTGGAACACATTCGCTCCAACCCCTTAATTACAGGCTTAACAGTAGGCAAAATCTCTCACAAGATCAATCTATTCGCAGACGATGTGATTCTGATTCTCACAAACCCAACATCTTCACTAGCAGAAACCCAAAAAATTTTAGAACGGTTCGGACAAGTTTCTTACTAAAAAGTGAACACGTCTAAATCACACATCTTAGATCTTAAAATGGACGCCACAACCAAAAATTTATTACATAACCAATACCCCTTTACATGGGCAGATAAAAACATACCATATCTAGGGATACTTCTTACAAGATCAGTTAAACACCTCTTTTCAACCAATTTTAAACCACTACTTGACAAATTACGAATAGATTGCCAAAAAATAACAAAGATAGAACTAGCATGGTCAGGGAGACTTGCAGCATTCAAAATGATCCACCTACCACAAATCCTCTACTTGTTCAGAACCCTCCCCATCCCCATACCAAAATACTTTTTTAAGTCTCTCCAAACAGTATTCAATAAATGCATATGGAAAAATAAGAAACCTAGAAGCGCACACTCGATACTCATGAAACACAAATCAGCGGGAGGATCAGGCACCATTGATTTTGAAGATTACTATCAAGCATCAATACTAGACCAACTTAAAGAGTGGTTCCGCACAGAGCCTAATACATTATGGGGAAAAATAGAAAACTCAACACTTATACGCCCAAATCTGCAATGGTGGTTAATGAGCACTCCCTTAGGTTCACAAATACCATTAGCAATACCACCCACTATGAAAACAGCAGCCATTGCATGGAAAATCTTAGCCCAATCTAGCCAAACCTACCCTAAAAACCCTCCAATTCCTATCCCTATCGAAGCCCTACACCATCTATCACCAGACTTATTACTATCCAAATGGTCCTGCCAGGGAATAAAATCCATCCAAGACCTATTCCAAAACTCAAAACCAAAACCCTTCTCTCTTCTACTACAAGAATATAATATACCCAAAACTGATCTTTTTACATATTTTAGAGTAAAACACTGCCTTGACAAACTACATCTCCCACTATACACAATACACCCAAAGGCATGGCAATTCCTAACTGATCCATCACCAATAACAAAAGGGATATCTATATTCTACAACAAAAACGAATATTCACTAAAGCTCCTCCCCACATACATTGGGAGAAAGACTTAGGGCAAATTTACACGGACCACCAATGGCAACAGGCATTACAAACAATATATAAAGCAACTAAATGCTCTGCTCTATGGGAACTAGCCCAAAAAATATCTCTCCGATGGTACTTAACCCCAACAAAATTAGCCTTGTTTAATAGAAACGCCCCAAATTTATGTTGGAGATGCAACTCAGCTAAAGGCGATATAATGCACATTTTCTGGCACTGCAATCGCCTCAAAAACTACTGGGAAAGTATCTTCAGAATAATAAGGGACATCACATCACAACATATTCCTCCATCACCCGATATAGACTCCATACCACAAACATTCAGACATGTAACAACTCATATTCTAATGGCAGCAAGACTTAGCATAACTAGACTGTGGAAATCTGATAATATTCCTTCAATGGAACACACACTCGAATTAGTAAACACCCATTATAGCTATAAACTAATCATGGCTTCAAGTGCAAACCGGTTAACAAAAGAAAAAAAGCTATGGTTACCATGGGAACAATGGACAGGTGCTGAAAAATTCCTATGACGGAAAATTTCTGAGTAGAAAAAGTTTTCTTGATATAAAACACTATTAAAGGCGCTATTGATCAATAAAAGTGAACATGTGCTACAAACCAGTGATGGTGTGACCCCCTAAAGGAGTCAGCGTATCCAAATAATTAAAGTGAACCGACAAAAACTGTGTAAAAGAAAAATGTTCAAGACCATACATAAAATGCACTCAATGTGTGGTAATAATACAGTGATGGTGTGACTCCCTCCGTATAACTCACCATCAATGAGTGAATCTTTTAAACAAAAATAATAATGCCTCTCCAGTGATAAAGTGCAAAATATTCATGCTAAGCATGCATTATATACATAGAAAATATTCACACTTTCAAAATTTCAGTCCAAAAAAATGACATGACATCACACGTGATGAATAGTGTCCTAAATAAGTGTTCAATCTTGATGCAACCAGGTGATACCATAAATCATCCACCTCTCCCTTGGTGCACGGTGCTTCCACTCCCTTAAGAATAACACTCACCGACTAGCTTTGCCTGCACTCTCATGCACGGCAAAAATCGCTTATTTACCACCCCCGGGTAATAGGATCAGTCGTTGTTTCCACGGTGATTGTTTCAACATGAGGCCCACATGAAAGAAATAATAAGTGCTCCAATAGTGTGAACCAATTAAACACTTTTATTAAAATCACTGCAATCTTCTAATATATCACTCACATTTAAAACGATAAAAATCAGCCAAACGATTAAAGTGCAGATCACATCAAACTGTGTATAGTGGAACCAAACTGCAACAAATGGTCACGGCGGACCCGAGGTGTGTCGGCGCACAGCGTTCAATCTCACCACCTCCCTGACAGCTCCTCCGCGCCTCCGTGTACTCACAAACTTTCTCCCTCCGTGAGGATAGCAGCACTGTGTGTCACGTATTATGGCCACGCCCCCGACATGTTTCGTCACAAGATGACTTATTCATGGGATAGGCCGCATTCCCCATCAATCACCCCTTATATGCATATTCAGCCTGCGTCTAACAAGCCGCGCTTTGCGCCTGCGCACATCTCGGGTCCCCGCTGTATGAATTACGCTGGGAGCTTCACAGCGGTGCAAAGCAGGGGTCAGATCGAATAATGACATGGACTGATGTTGACAACAATGAATACATACTGATTGGTTTAAATGACACACACGGTTATACCCTACATTGATCACTCCATTGCAAACCTTAGTACGGGTTGACATTAACTGCCTAAACATCCGCTCTCCGAATTAGGTTCGTAAGGCTCATAGAGTAAATTGTCTCTCTATATATATGCACCTCACTACTCCATATACCTATATATATTAAAGACATCAGTCATATATACACATGGTAAGATGCTGAATAGTGGATTATTTTATTAAATCTATAAGTGAAAATAGACCCGGAAAATAAAAAATAAAATATTAAAATATTAAAATGTTATAATTAATCTTCATTAAAAATAAATCCCATGTGTGATAACTAGCTAATGTGCATGTTGAATGACAATGAACTTAAATCTAGAAACATGGATACATTAAATGTATTGCAGTATGTAATGAGTACTTTCTATGAGGATTAATGATGAATGACAAAAATCGCATATAAAAAAATCGCATGTAAAAATCGCATATAAAAATCGAATGGAGTTTATCCATAGATCCCAATCTACCTCAGATTTGATCATACCTAATAAACTGTACATGTGGGATTTTCTCGACTAGTAGATCCGCCACCCAAGCCTTCACAAACTATGGATATGTTCCTTAGCCCTGGTTAAAAATAATTCATCCCTAGGGGATTAAAAGTAAATTACCACTAAAAGTCATTGATGAAACAGTTTAAATCTAGTTCTATATTCAACCCCTTGGGGGCCAGACTCTTCAATAGAAATATCCACCTAGTTTCCCTCTGGGACAGGTTCCTTACTCTATTAGAGCCCCTCCATGTTGGGTGAACTACATCTATCCCACAGAACTGCAATAAGGAGGGGTCCTGCTGGTGTTTTTCCTTAAAATGCAGAGAAACACTATGGTACTTATAACCATTTTTTATATTGGTTAGATGCTCGGCGATTCTAACCCTTAAAAGCCTCTTTGTTCTCCCCACATATAAAAGGCCACAGGGGCACCACATGAGATATACTACGTGTGAGGAGTTACACGTACTGAACTCCTTAATATCAAAGGATTCCCCATTCCTATTAGTCACACTTTTTATCCCTCTGTGTTTCACTTTAACCGTCCTACAACAAATACATCTTCTGCAGCAATAAAATCCCTTGAAATCCAATCTCAGGTCATACTGTCCTGGTGGGTTCAGAATTTTCTTAACCACCAGGTCACCAAAACTTGGGGCCCTCCTATATATAAATTTAGGGTGGCTGGGTAGTACTTCTCCCAGGTGTCTATCCCTGCAAAGAATATGCCAATATCTTTTAAAAATGTCTTCAATGTCCTTGTATTGACAGTGAAAACCAGATATAAAGCCAAACTGATGTTGGTTATCTTCTACTCCCGTGTCTTTTTTAGTCAGGCACTGCTCTCTAGGCATTTCCGCCACTTCCTGAATGACCCCATCCAATATTTCCTCTCCATAACCTCTTTGTATAAACCTATTTTTCAAGGTACCAGCCTGCTCAAAGAAATCCTCTAACTCTGTACAATTCCTACGTACTCGCAACATTTGTCCTTTCGGGATATTTCTTATCCATGTCGGATGGTGCCCACTTCTTATTGACAAATAACTGTTGCGATCGGTGGGTTTAAAAAATACCTTTGTTTTCAGGCCACTTCCTTCTCTTGTTATCGTAACATCCAGAAAATTTACCGATTGGTTACTGATTTGATGCTCCAATTTGATATTATTATTGTTGGTGTTCAATTCCTGAATGAACTCAATGGCAGATTCCTCTGTGCCCTCCCAAATAAACAGGAGGTCATCAATGAACCTTCGATAAAATAACAATTGTGGTCTACTTTGGCTAAAAACTTTTCTGTCTTCCCACTCAGCCATAAACAGGTTGGCGAGGCTAGGGGCAAATTTGGCTCCCATAGCCACGCCAACCTGCTGGGAATAAAATTGGTCATTGCACCAAAAATAATTGTGGGACATGCAAAAATCTAATACATGTCCCAAAAAACGTTTCTGGATCACCGGGATATCTTCCCTTTTACTCAATGCCCAATTGAGGGCCAACGCAGCATCCTCATGTTGTATAACGGTATATAAAGAGGCTACATCCGCCGTCACTAGATATACCATTGAAGAAGCCTCTAACTGTACATTACTGAGCAAGGCCAATAAATCACCAGTATCCTTCAGGTAAGCTTTAGTAGCCTTCACACTTGGTTGCAGGAATTTATCTAAATATTCCCCCAATCTGGCTGTGACTGATCCAATCCCATTGACTATGGGGCGTGGAGGGGGACATTGCGCATTTTTATGAACTTTGGGCAAGGTATAAATAATTGGGATTCTACAGGCACTTGGAACCAAATATCTTTTTTCTTTTAGGTTTACTGCATCAATCCTATAGCCCCATTCAACCAGGGTTGCTAATTGCGATCTATAAGCTTCAGTGGGATCAGAGGATAGCCTCCTATAAGTGGAACTGTCCCCCAGTAGCTCTAACAGTTGATTCAGGTAGAAAGATTTATCCAACAATACGACCCCACCACCCTTGTCAGCAGGTCGTATTATGAGATCCTTTTTTTCTTCCAAAGATTTAATGCCTTCCCTGATGTATTGGGGATTTACTCCTTTACGTGGAACCAATTTTTCAATGTCATTCAATACTAAATTCTTAAAAACTTCTATAAAATGATTGCTTGGGTTCTGAGGATTAAAAATAGACCTGTTCCTCAACCCAGTGTCCACTTTATTGGTGGGTATCACAGCTTTCATTGTGGAGACCACCGGATGACTCAGGAAGTACTTTTTGATGTTCATGGATCTGATAAATTTGTGTGTGTCTATGTAGACATCAAATTTATTCATTTCCTTTTTTGGAGCACATTTCAGACCCAGGTTTAATATGTTGAGTTCCTTGTGATTGAGCTCAACACTGCTGAGGTTATAAATACCCGTATTCATACATCTCTCGGTCTTTTTCTTGGGTTTTTTGGATCTTCCTGCCCTACATCCCCTCCTTCTCCTCGGGGGTACGTATTCTCGTTGTTGTATCCTCGGGGGGGCACCTGCCTCCCTCCTCCTTTCTGATATACCCCATTGGGATTCCTCCTCGGTGTCCCCCCTCCCCTCCCCCGTTGTCCTAAAAAAGGAACATATTCTGGTTGTTCATATCTTTCTAGGGGTGAGAACCTGTTATAGAGAGGCACATCTCCATAGTCTCCTGGATACTTCTGAGGAGGGGGATATTGCTGCCATTGTCTATACTCGTGGGGTGTGTCATCTCTGTAATTCCGGGGGGATGAGTGTTCATAATATCCCCGTGGATAACCTCCTCTTCCCCGTGATGGTGGTCTCGGGGATTGGTACTGACCTCTTCCTCCTCTTCCCCGTGAGGGGGGTCTGGGTGAATGAAATCGGCCACCTGTATGGTGGTCCTCCACCCCATATTGGTCCCTCTCTTTTATCCTCGGTCCCAATGCACCACCTCCCCTATTAACCACCTTTCTGTTATTGTTTGTAACCTCTGGTTTAGAAAGGGGGTTAGCAGATCTGCCTGCCGCATTACTACTGGCCGTTGGATCTTCCATGTTGTTGTTTACTGTGGTCTGCCAAGCATATATCTTATTAGTCTTAAAATCATTAAAATCTCTATTAAATTTTTTTACCTTCTTTTTCTGCGTTTCTCTATCAATTTTATCTAATTTCTTCTTTATGTTAATATTAAACTCATTCATCTGATTGGAGCCCTTAATGGGTTCCAATTTATCCTGCAATACTTTAATCTGTTCATTCAACATGCTCAATTTAAATTGTTTCCTTTTCAGGACCAATCCCTGCAGTTCCCTACCTACTTTATTGAAAAACTCCAGCCACTCATTCATGAATGACTGGTCATTCAGCCCATCCTGGGGTGGAACTTCCCACCTCAGGCTCCTGAATATGAGGTTTTCTCTACGATAGTGTTCAAATGTGAACACATCCCACCATGTCTTTACCTGTTTTTCAAGCAGGTTATCAAGTGTTTTTAATGTTGTAGAAAAATCTTCTTCACATTCAGCCATAGGCTGATCATGCGAGAACACTGACTCAGGGTTGAGTTGCCTATTAGCCAGAAAGCTGAACGCATCCATGGCCGCAGGTGGTAAAAAAAGAAACGTATATATAAATAGATATTAAAAAGACACCGCCCTGTCACCTATCAATATCTCCACCGCGCCTGCTGGAAAATAAGAGTGTAATATAGCTGTGTACACTGATAACAAAAACGTGTGGTGAATCAACTCCCCACAACTGAAGTGAAGCAGCCCCTTTAAAATAAATCTAATATAAAAAATGTATTTAATCTAGTATGCCTGCAGCAGAATTTACCTACAGGCACTACACAGAAAAAATCAGAGGCGCTATTGATCAATAAAAGTGAACATGTGCTACAAACCAGTGATGGTGTGACCCCCTAAAGGAGTCAGCGTATCCAAATAATTAAAGTGAACCGACAAAAACTGTGTAAAAGAAAAATGTTCAAGACCATACATAAAATGCACTCAATGTGTGGTAATAATACAGTGATGGTGTGACTCCCTCCGTATAACTCACCATCAATGAGTGAATCTTTTAAACAAAAATAATAATGCCTCTCCAGTGATAAAGTGCAAAATATTCATGCTAAGCATGCATTATATACATAGAAAATATTCACACTTTCAAAATTTCAGTCCAAAAAAATGACATGACATCACACGTGATGAATAGTGTCCTAAATAAGTGTTCAATCTTGATGCAACCAGGTGATACCATAAATCATCCACCTCTCCCTTGGTGCACGGTGCTTCCACTCCCTTAAGAATAACACTCACCGACTAGCTTTGCCTGCACTCTCATGCACGGCAAAAATCGCTTATTTACCACCCCCGGGTAATAGGATCAGTCGTTGTTTCCACGGTGATTGTTTCAACATGAGGCCCACATGAAAGAAATAATAAGTGCTCCAATAGTGTGAACCAATTAAACACTTTTATTAAAATCACTGCAATCTTCTAATATATCACTCACATTTAAAACGATAAAAATCAGCCAAACGATTAAAGTGCAGATCACATCAAACTGTGTATAGTGGAACCAAACTGCAACAAATGGTCACGGCGGACCCGAGGTGTGTCGGCGCACAGCGTTCAATCTCACCACCTCCCTGACAGCTCCTCCGCGCCTCCGTGTACTCACAAACTTTCTCCCTCCGTGAGGATAGCAGCACTGTGTGTCACGTATTACGGCCACGCCCCCGACATGTTTCGTCACAAGATGACTTATTCATGGGATAGGCCGCATTCCCCATCAATCACCCCTTATATGCATATTCAGCCTGCGTCTAACAAGCCGCGCTTTGCGCCTGCGCACATCTCGGGTCCCCGCTGTATGAATTACGCTGGGAGCTTCACAGCGGTGCAAAGCAGGGGTCAGATCGAATAATGACATGGACTGATGTTGACAACAATGAATACATACTGATTGGTTTAAATGACACACACGGTTATACCCTACATTGATCACTCCATTGCAAACCTTAGTACGGGTTGACATTAACTGCCTAAACATCCGCTCTCCGAATTAGGTTCGTAAGGCTCATAGAGTAAATTGTCTCTCTATATATATGCACCTCACTACTCCATATACCTATATATATTAAAGACATCAGTCATATATACACATGGTAAGATGCTGAATAGTGGATTATTTTATTAAATCTATAAGTGAAAATAGACCCGGAAAATAAAAAATAAAATATTAAAATATTAAAATGTTATAATTAATCTTCATTAAAAATAAATCCCATGTGTGATAACTAGCTAATGTGCATGTTGAATGACAATGAACTTAAATCTAGAAACATGGATACATTAAATGTATTGCAGTATGTAATGAGTACTTTCTATGAGGATTAATGATGAATGACAAAAATCGCATATAAAAAAATCGCATGTAAAAATCGCATATAAAAATCGAATGGAGTTTATCCATAGATCCCAATCTACCTCAGATTTGATCATACCTAATAAACTGTACATGTGGGATTTTCTCGACTAGTAGATCCGCCACCCAAGCCTTCACAAACTATGGATATGTTCCTTAGCCCTGGTTAAAAATAATTCATCCCTAGGGGATTAAAAGTAAATTACCACTAAAAGTCATTGATGAAACAGTTTAAATCTAGTTCTATATTCAACCCCTTGGGGGCCAGACTCTTCAATAGAAATATCCACCTAGTTTCCCTCTGGGACAGGTTCCTTACTCTATTAGAGCCCCTCCATGTTGGGTGAACTACATCTATCCCACAGAACTGCAATAAGGAGGGGTCCTGCTGGTGTTTTTCCTTAAAATGCAGAGAAACACTATGGTACTTATAACCATTTTTTATATTGGTTAGATGCTCGGCGATTCTAACCCTTAAAAGCCTCTTTGTTCTCCCCACATATAAAAGGCCACAGGGGCACCACATGAGATATACTACGTGTGAGGAGTCATTACATACTGCAATACATTTAATGTATCCATGTTTCTAGATTTAAGTTCATTGTCATTCAACATGCACATTAGCTAGTTATCACACATGGGATTTATTTTTAATGAAGATTAATTATAACATTTTAATATTTTAATATTTTATTTTTTATTTTCCGGGTCTATTTTCACTTATAGATTTAATAAAATAATCCACTATTCAGCATCTTACCATGACTGATGTCTTTAATATATATAGGTATATGGAGTAGTGAGGTGCATATATATAGAGAGACAATTTACTCTATGAGCCTTACGAACCTAATTCGGAGAGCGGATGTTTAGGCAGTTAATGTCAACCCGTACTAAGGTTTGCAATGGAGTGATCAATGTAGGGTATAACCGTGTGTGTCATTTAAACCAATCAGTATGTATTCATTGTTGTCAACATCAGTCCATGTCATTATTCGATCTGACCCCTGCTTTGCACCGCTGTGAAGCTCCCAGCGTAATTCATACAGCGGGGACCCGAGATGTGCGCAGGCGCAAAGCGCGGCTTGTTAGACGCAGGCTGAATATGCATATAAGGGGTGATTGATGGGGAATGCGGCCTATCCCATGAATAAGTCATCTTGTGACGAAACATGTCGGGGGCGTGGCCGTAATACGTGACACACAGTGCTGCTATCCTCACGGAGGGAGAAAGTTTGTGAGTACACGGAGGCGCGGAGGAGCTGTCAGGGAGGTGGTGAGATTGAACGCTGTGCGCCGACACACCTCGGGTCCGCCGTGACCATTTGTTGCAGTTTGGTTCCACTATACACAGTTTGATGTGATCTGCACTTTAATCGTTTGGCTGATTTTTATCGTTTTAAATGTGAGTGATATATTAGAAGATTGCAGTGATTTTAATAAAAGTGTTTAATTGGTTCACACTATTGGAGCACTTATTATTTCTTTCATGTGGGCCTCATGTTGAAACAATCACCGTGGAAACAACGACTGATCCTATTACCCGGGGGTGGTAAATAAGCGATTTTTGCCGTGCATGAGAGTGCAGGCAAAGCTAGTCGGTGAGTGTTATTCTTAAGGGAGTGGAAGCACCGTGCACCAAGGGAGAGGTGGATGATTTATGGTATCACCTGGTTGCATCAAGATTGAACACTTATTTAGGACACTATTCATCACGTGTGATGTCATGTCATTTTTTTGGACTGAAATTTTGAAAGTGTGAATATTTTCTATGTATATAATGCATGCTTAGCATGAATATTTTGCACTTTATCACTGGAGAGGCATTATTATTTTTGTTTAAAAGATTCACTCATTGATGGTGAGTTATACGGAGGGAGTCACACCATCACTGTATTATTACCACACATTGAGTGCATTTTATGTATGGTCTTGAACATTTTTCTTTTACACAGTTTTTGTCGGTTCACTTTAATTATTTGGATACGCTGACTCCTTTAGGGGGTCACACCATCACTGGTTTGTAGCACATGTTCACTTTTATTGATCAATAGCGCCTCTGATTTTTTCTGTGTAGTGCCTGTAGGTAAATTCTGCTGCAGGCATACTAGATTAAATACATTTTTTATATTAGATTTATTTTAAAGGGGCTGCTTCACTTCAGTTGTGGGGAGTTGATTCACCACACGTTTTTGTTATCAGTGTACACAGCTATATTACACTCTTATTTTCCAGCAGGCGCGGTGGAGATATTGATAGGTGACAGGGCGGTGTCTTTTTAATATCTATTTATATATAAAACACTATTAACTACACTAGTCTTGATATAGTACCGAGTCAAAACAGTTACTCGATCATTTTCTCATCTTTATATAAAAATTCAGTATAACATAAACTTTGGTTACCCAATTCCATTAAGCCTAAACCTTTACCCCTAGGAGACAAAAGAGGTCCCAGTGGGGGTCTCCTAGGGGGACAATATTATATTATATTATATTATTTTCTAGAATATCCGTTTAACTAGTATTTTCATCATTCTTTATCATTTGTTATCTAAGATAAATAAGCACAAATTATTCAAGATATTTTTATGTATTGTCATGCTTATAACTCTTTGTACAACGTCTTACAATGTCCACATTGTACTAATTTCTTTAAAACAATAAAAATTATTGGAAAACAAAACCTAGAAACTGATTGGTTTCTATGCAGAGCTGCACCAGATCTTGCATGCTCAAGCTTTAGTAAATCTCCCCCATAGTGATGAAAACATGCGATGTAGAAAAAAAAAGTTTTGTGATCTGTCTCACACGATATAAAAGGTCTACACACCCCTGTTAGAATGTCAGGTTTCTGTGATATAAAAAGAAATGTGACAAAGATAAATCATTTCAGAACTTTTTCCACCTTTAATGTGACCTATAAATTGTACAACTCAAGTGAACAACAAACAAATCTTTTAAAGGGGGAGGGGGGCAGGAAATAAAAAAAAACTAATGTGTTTGCATAAGGCTGGGTTCACACTGGTGCGACACGACAGCCGTCCTACTTTGGATCCGACTTTGCCCTGCGACATGAAGCCGGCATATGTCCGACTTTCAATGAACGGGGATCCGACTTGGATCCCCGCCAATGCCCGGCACTGTGTTTGGTATGAATCTTTAGGGGGAACTCCGCGCCAAATTTTAAATAAAAAACCGGCATGGGTTCCCCCTCCAAGAGCATACCAGGCCCTTGGGTCTGGTATGGACCTTGGGGGGAACCCCCTACGCCGAAAAGGCGGCGTGGGGGTCCCCCCCAATCCATACCAGACCCTTATCCGAGCACGCAGCCCGGCCGGACAGGAATGGGGGTGGGGACGAGCGAGCGCCCCCCCCCTCCTGAGCCGTACCAGGTCGCATGCCCTCAACATGGGGGGGTTGGTGCCTTGGGGGAGGGGGCGTACTGCGGCCCCCCCCACCCCAAAGCACCTTGTCCCCATGTTGATGAGGACAAGGGCCTCTTCCCGACAACCCTGGCCGTTGGTTGTCGGGGTCTGCGGGCGGGGGGCTTATCGGAATCCGGGAGCCCCCTTTAATAAGGCCAGGGTTGTCGGGAAGAGGCCCTTGTCCTCATCAACATGGGGACAAGGTGCTTTGGGGTGGGGGGGCCGCAGCGCGCCCCCCTCCCCCAAGGCAACAACCCCCCATGTTGAGGGCATGCGGCCTGGTACGGTTCAGGAGGGGGGGGCGCTCGCTCGTCCCCACCCCCATTCCTGTCCGGCCGGGCTGCGTGCTCGGATAAGGGTCTGGTATGGATTGGGGGGACCCCCGCACGCCGCTTTTTCGGCGTAGGGGGTTCCCCTCAAGGTCCATACCAGACCCAAGGGCCTGGTATGCTCTTGGAGGGGGAACCCATGCCGGATTTTTATTTAAAATTTGGCGCGGAGTTCCCCCTCAAGATCATCTGAGCACAAGTCGCGTGCCGAAGTCGGATCATGCGAGACGGCAATCCGACTTTGATCCGACTTCAATGATAGTCAATAGGCTGAAGTAGGATCAAAGTCGGACCAAAGTAGTACAGGGAGCATTTCTAAAGTCGGAACGACTTGTGTCGGACCAGTTAGGACGGCTCCCATAGGGAAACATTAAATTTCACACGTCATGCGACATGAGCTCCCAATGTCGGAGCGTTTGTCGGACCAGTGTGAACCCAGCCTCAGTGTGCACAGCCTCTTATAACTGGGGGATGTAGCTGTGTTCAGAATTAAGCAATCACATTCAAACTCATGTTAAATAGGAGTCAATACACACCTGCCATCATTTAAAGTGCCTCTAATTAACCCCAAATAAAGTTCCGCTGTTCTAGTAGGTTTTTCCTGACATTTTCTTTGTCGCATCCTACAGCAAAAGCCATGGTCCGCAGAGAGCTTCCAAAGCCTAAGAGGGATCTCATTGTTTAAAAGTTGTCAGGAGAAGGGTACAAAAGAATTTCCAAGGCATTAGATATACCATGGATCACAGTGAAGACAGTCATCATCAAGTGGAAAAATATGGTACAACAGTGACATTACCAAGCACTGGACATTCCTCCAAAATTTATGAAAAGACCAGAAGAAAACTGGTCAGGGAGGCTGCCAAGAGTACTACAGCAACATTAAAGAAGCTGCAGGAATATCTGGCAAGTACTGGCTGTGTGGTACATGTGACAACAATCTCCTGTTTTCTTCATATGTCTGGGCTATGGGGTAGAGTGGCAAGACGGAAGCCTTTTCTCACAAAGAAAACCTTTCAAGCCCGGCTAAATTTTGCAAAAACACATCTGAAGCCTCCCAAAAGCATATGTTGGTGTCTGATGAAACCAAGGTTGAACTTTTTGTCATAATGCATAAAGATATTTGATTCAAAAACAAAACTGCACATCACCAAAAGAACACCATACCCACAGTGAAGCATGGTGGTGGCAGCATTGTGCTTTGGGGCTGTTTTTCTTCAGCTGGAACAGGGGCCTTACTCAAGGTAGAAGGGAATTCTGAACAGTTCCAAATACCAGTCAATATTGTGGCACAAAACCTTTGGGCTTCTGCTAGAAAGCTGAACATGAAGAGAAACCTAATCTTTCAACATGACAACCCAAAGCATGCATCCAAATCAATAAAGGAATGGCTTCACCAGAAGAAGATTAATGTTTTGGAATGGTCCAACCAAAAGCCCAGACCTGAATCCAATTGAAAATCTGTGGGGTGGTCTGAAAAGGGCTGTGCACAGGAGATGCCCTCACAATCTTAGTTACATAGTCAGGTTGAAAAAAGACACAAGTCCATCTAGTTCAACCATAAAAAAAATATATATAATATATATAATACACTCCCATATACACAAACCTATACCCACAGTTGATCCAGAGGAAGGCGAAAAACCCCAGCAAAGCATGCTCCATTTTGCTACTGCAGGGAAAAAAATTCCTTCCTAATCCCCTGGGCAATCGGATTTTCCCTGGATCAACTTTACCTATAAATGTTAGTACCCAGTTATATTCTGTACATTTAGCAAAGAATCCAGGCCTTTTTTTAAAGCAATCTACTGAGCTTGCCAGAACCACTTCTGGAGAGAGTCTATTCCACATTTTCACAGCTCTTACTGTGAAGAAACCTTTCCGTATTTGGAGATTAAATCTTTTTTCCTCTAGATGTAAAGAGTGCCCCCTTGTCATCTGTGATGACCTTAAAGTGAATAACACCAAGTTCACTTTATGGACCACTTTTATGTATTTGTACATGTTGATCATATCCCCCTTAATCTCCTCTTCTCAAGAGGGAATAGATTCAGTTGCTCTAATCTTTCTTCATAGCTGAGCTCCTCCATGCCTCTAATCGGTTTGGTTGCCCTTCTCTGCACTTTCTTCAGTTCCCCTGATTTATCCTTTTTGAGAACCGGTGCCCAAAACTGAACTGCATTTTCCAGATGAGGTCTTGCTAATGATTTGTACAGGGGCAAAATGATATCTCTCGCTCTCTCTCTTTCTGGAGTCTATACTTCTCCTAATACAAGAAAGGACTTTGCTCACTTTGGAAACCACAGCTTGGCATTGCAAGCTATTATTAAGCTTATGATCTACCAAAACCCCCAGATCCTTCTCCACTATTGATTCCCCCAATTGTACCCCCTAGTATGAATGATGCATGCATATTCTTAGCCCCCCAAGTGCATAACGTTCCATTTATCAACATTAAACCTCATTTGCAACTTAGTTGCCCAATTAGACAGTGCATTGAGGTTGGCTTATAAATTGAAGACATCCTGTAAGGACGTTATTCTACTGCATAGCTTAGTGTCATCTGCAAAGACAGAAATGTTACTTTTAATCCCAGACCCTATATCATTTATAAAGATTTTAAAAAGTAAGGGCCCCAACGCTGAACCTTGAGGTACACCACTGATAACCTTAGACCATTCCGAGTACGAGTCATTAAGCACTACTCTCTGAATTGTGTCTTTTAGCCAGTTTTCTATCCATTTACAAATTGATCTTTCCAAGCCTGTAGACTTTACCTTACACATTAGCCGTGTGTGGGGAACTGTGTCAAATGCTTTTGCAAAATTCAAGTATACCACATCCACAGCCACCACTCTGTCCAAGCTGATGTATGGAGGACAGGAATAGTTTTCCCTTAGCACCACATCCCATATAGAAAATAGACAAAGATAGGGAGAAGGGGCAATAACGTCCCCGGGACTTTAACGGTGCTTTGGATACTGGGTGCATAAGACTAAAAAAACCATATGCAACTAAACATATAAAAAACACTTTTTTATTAAACATACATAAGGACAAAAAACAAATTATTTAAAAAAGATCCACTTTATTAAAGAGGCAATAGAGGCCCATCAACTATGAATACCATTCTGTTACTTGACATGTTTCTCTCACATTCTTGAGCTTCATCAGGAGTTATGGTATGTATATAGGTCTCAACTGTGGATAACAGAAATATAAATATGAATCAACAAGGTAGATAGGAACCATGCTGCCAGTGCATGGAGAAAAACTAGTTGCATACAACATTACACAATTCAATCAGATGTTTTATAGATATTTACAATGCGTTACTGGAAATCACATTATGGTAAATCTGTGTTGATGCCTTAATGGTGACAAACAATACCAATAGACAAAAATGTTTATAAATGTATGAGTATAACTATCTTACCAAGCCTGTTTAAAAGAAAAATCAATGTATGTTGATTGTGGATGTGGGAACGCAAAGCATCGCATTTCCACGGCTGCGCAGGTCTCCAATACCGGTGTCTCCCCAGCGTAATGGTCACAGAGGGGCTAAATGTTTCTAATGAATAGTCACAGACTGTGGATATAATAATAAAAAGCATAATCAGAAACCTCAGTCTGGCAATTACAATGCCTGAGGCAGTTGCAGGGGTTAAAAGAAACTGATTTTTACCTTGGGTTGAATCAAAGGTGTATATAGTATAAATACAGGGCCAATTCAAAGCTTATTGAAGTATAGAATCGCTGGTTCAGGGTCTCTGGATAAAGGCACCTTACTAGGGACTAGACACTAAGGACGCCATGATCCAGCAGCGCACATATGCTGCAAAACAGAGATAAAAGTACCAGGTATCAATGATAGTCATTCTTACTAGCATTGATAATGACAGTGCAAGGCACATTAATGATGAAAATCAATTACCTGAAGGAGATAAACGGGCAGGCACGGAAGGGGAGAGGGACACAGCCTCCCCTTTGAACCGAGGAGCCTCTGACAGAGGGTGGCGGCAGAGAAGCCGCACTAAATAGACCCATCCATCGCGGCGGCGTCTGACGTCACCGCCGCGAGGCGGACAAACAGTGAGGCATTCCAATACCAGGATGCAGAGTGACGGTGAGGGGCGGATAGAGCGTACGTGACGTATAATGGCAGACTGCGCCTGTGCTTAGAGTTACAATGCCGATCGTGTGAAGAGGGCTGAATGCGCATGCGCAAGCCAGTGGTGGCACTGGCATTGGAATCTCACTCAATCTGAGGAGTCCTGCAGCGCCATCTCAGTCAAGGGAAAAAGACTAAACAGTGACCAATATTAATTGGGCAAAAAACACAATATCTGCCATTAGATGGTAATGAAAAAACAAATAGAAAAAATGTAAAATAAATTGAAATTGGTTTGGTCTGAGACATGGAACAAAATCACAAAACTGCTAGTATAGATGGAAAAGCCAAACGAGGGCAAATACAGCAGTGAGGTAGGTAAAGACCAGTCTATGAATTAAAATCTGTAGTCCCTACACCGCCAGTTTTTTGCATCCAGTAGGAATGTGCGCCTCTAGGGCTCCCAGGGGTGAGTGATTGATTACTCACAGAACCCCTAGGTGCCCCTGGTGTCCGTGTGAACCAAAGAGGAAGGGAGAAAAACCATGCAGAGGGGACACGAAAATCCATTAATAAATCAACTGATTGTGTACCGAGCACAAAACAGGCCTGGAAAGAGGGTTTAATGCACACTTAGGAACAAAATAGCAAAGAAGACAATGAAAGAAGTACATTGGTTAAATTTTGCACACTAACACAATACAATTGAAAACTGATCATATATAGATATAGACATGAATCTAACACAATGAAATGAAATAAAATAAGATGGGAAAAGAAGAGAAAAAAAGAAAAACAATGAGAAAGGGTTGGGACGGAGAAATAAAGAGAAATAGAAAAAAGAAGAAAAGAAAACAGGAGATATGAACATACGGGAGGTATGGAGAAATCTCATGTCTAACCCATCATTGGTCAATATGAACTTATAAAAACGGTTTGAAGCTAAAGGCGTCATTGAGGCCTGGATGCTTCAAAGCCGAGAGGTCATGAATCCAGCGGACCTCCTGTTGTAGAAGTAGCTTATCGTAGTTGCCCCCTCTCTCCCCAGGGGGGATATACTCGAGGGCATAAAAGTGCATTTTACTGCTGTTGAAGTTATGATACAGGCCCATATGTCGACTGATTGGGGTTTCCATTTTCTTCTTGTGGACCAGGGACACATGGTCCCTGATTCTACAGAAGAAGGGACGTTTTGTTTTGCCAACATAGAAACTCTGGCATTCGCATATCATAATGTATACGATTCCAATAGATTGGCAAGTGACAGAGAAACTTGGTTTGAAGAGACGACCATTAGGGAGTATGTTACTCCTGGCAGCGTATATAAATCTGCAGAACTGACATTTGTGACAGGGCCTGCTGCCCTTTCTCGATTCGGGTGATGAATTGATATTAGTATCATGGTGACTATGCACCAACGCATCTCGAAGAGAGCGAGAGCGCCTAAATGTAATTTCTCGGTAGACTTTTAGATGTTTCGAGACTTTATCATCCCCCATGAGGAGATATCAATATTTCTGAATAATATCTCAAACTTGTTTCTGTTGACCCGAGAATCTAGTGATTATTCGAACATTGGAGTCAATTTCCTTAGGCTTTACTTGATGTATGAGCAAGGATCCATTTTGCTTTTTAGCTTTCAGATAAGCTCTTTTTAGGCACTTATTGCTGTAGCCTCGTTCACGTAGACGGGACACCTGCATATCATCCCTGTAAAAAAGTTCACGCTCCCACCCCCCCAGGTACAGGTTGGCATACGATGGGGCACATTTAGTCCCCATCGCTACCCCCTGCACCTGGAGGTAGTGGGGGCCACCAAGAAGAAAGATGTTATTGGACAAAATAAAACGGAGCAGATCCAGAATGAACTGGTTGTATTCTGCCGAAAAATCGGGATTCTCAGAGATGAAGCCCTCTACAACTTCCAGCCCCAGATCATGGGGGATGGAGTTGTAGAGGGCTTCCACATCCAATGCCACCAACCAAGAATCAGGGGGCACATAGATACCCTCCAAGACACGTAGGTGATCCCCCGTATCCTGGAGATACGATGTGAGCCCTTCAACATGGGGCCTCAAAAAGTCATCCACAAGTTTGCTGGCCATTTCTGTGAGTGATCCATTTCCGGATACTATAGGTCTTCCTGGGGGATTTCTTGTATCTTTGTGTATCCTTGGGAGCGCATAGAGGGTAGAAGTACGAGGTGACGATACATTGAGGAACTCCCAGGTGTTCTTACTTATGAGACCTTTGTGGTATGCTGTGCCTATCAGATGTTTATATCTAGTGATGGTTAGGGTAAGGTGACTGGAAGAGACTTTTCGATACCAATGATGATTCTGGACTATAGCCAGGACCATGGTTTTATAGTGGTTTCTGTCCATAATAACCAGGTTTCCCCCCTTATCAGAGGGCTTAATCACGATGTCTCTATTGTTTTGTAAAAGTTTAAGGGCCTCCAGTTGTGAATTGGTTAAGTTGGAAGGGGACATGTCTTTCCATTTAGTTTGAGTAATTTCTTTGGTCACCTGATTGGTGAATGCCCATATATTTGGATTCCCTTGAAGGGTAGGGAAGGTACGGGATTTGGGCTTGTATTCCCTGGGTTGGCATACAGTCCTAGGAGGGGGAGCGGTGGAGACGGAGGATGGGGGTGTGTGAGCAGAGGGGCCGGGGATGGAATCAAGGGAGTCGGCCTCCAACAGGTCACTCTCATCCAGGCCCCCCTCCTCCCACAGCTCCATCAGCTCCTCCATGGCTCGGATGTCCGCAATGGTCATGCCTTCCCAGTCAGAGCTGGTCGAGGCCGGATCACTGGCAGATGTGTTAGATTTGTCCAAGGTTTTACTTACCTCCTCCATAAAAAGAAATCAGGTTTGTTTGACAACTTCTGTCTTTCATAAATCCATGCTGTCTGTTGCTTAAAAAATTTTTTTCCAGCAAGAACTCGTCTATGTGGTCTTTTATTAAACTCTCCAGTATCTTCCGGACTATAGAAGTTAAACTAACAGGTCTATAGTTACTTGCTAAAGACTTTTTGATCCCTTTTTAAATATGGGCACCACATTGGCCCTACGACAAACCAGTGGTACCATTGCAGTCATTAACGAGTCCCTAAATATTAGAAACAATGGCCTTGAAATGACAGAGCTCAATTCGTTTAAGATCCGTGGGTGGATGCCATCTGGTCCAGGTGCTTTATCCACCTTTATTCTGTCTAACTATTTCTGGACCATATCACATTTGAGCCATTGTGGATCATTTGGGGCTGTGTCAATACCACCCCCATTATGGACATGAGCTCCTCCATGCTCCTTTGTATACACAGAGCTGAAGAAAGTATTTATTTAAGAAATCTGCCTTCTCTTTATCCCCAGTCACCCACTCTAGATTATTTTATAAAGGGCCTACATGCTCAGACCTGACCTTTTTACTATTAATATATTTGAAGAATTTTGGGGGATTTGTCCTATCTTTTGCAATCTGTCGTTCGTTTTGAATTTTTGCATTCTTGATTTTCTTTTCTTTTTTTTTTTATCCAATACACTGACCTACCTACCACATACACTGTCCCACCTACCTACCACATACACTGACCCACCTACCTGACACATACACTGACCGACCTACCTGACACATACACTGACCCACCTACCTGACACATACACTGACCCACCTACCTGACACATACTCTGACCTACCTACCTGACACATACACTGACCCACCTACCTGACCCATACACTGACCTACCTACCACATACACTGACCCACCTACCTGACCCATACACTGGCTTACCTGACTCCTATTTCCTGCATTACTCACCCCCCCCCCATCCCCCACACACTTCTCGATGTAGATGAGGAGGATCCATCCACCTCCTTACCTCTGCACTCCAGCGACCATCACACCAGGGATCTCCACAGCGCTGGGCGGGCAGTATTGATTAGATGTTCCCTGCCAGCGCCACCACCCAGCCGCTCCATAGTGTCCCTGCTGGCTGGGAGGTCAGCTAACAGACGCTGCACCTCTGCATGCTCCTATCTCCACCGAGCCCCGCCCCTCCGCTGCACTCACACAGACACACAGCGCCGCAGCAGAGGGACACGCTGGAGCAAAGGAGTCCCGGAGTGGCGCTGTGTGAGAAGATGGGACATTGGCGGCACGCACCAGATGTTTTCCCGAGACAGCCGGCCCGGCACTGAACAGGGGCCAGCTCACACACGCCTGGAGACAGAGGCAGACAGAGGCCGTGGCTGTGCCCTAGGCGGTAGTGCGCCTTAGGCGGCTGCCTACTTCGCCTAGTGGTAGCACCGGCCCTGCTTGTTGTATTGTAACTTCCTTCTTTTATGATCCTAATGATGTTCTCCTAGAATCAATGATCTGAACTGGGCATAGATGTCTGCTTTCAGTGTTCATTATGACATAAAATCTAACTTCTGTGGAACCACCAGCTGAACTGTTGTGAATGATGTTTGAAAGCAGTGTCTTTAACTATAACATGGGCTATGCCCGCTCACCACTCTGGAACTCAGATGAAGTTGGCAACGATGCAGATGAGAAGACTCTAACACGAACTCTCTCTTTGTATCCTGGCTCTGGGTAATGGCGCCTGCCGCGCCACGCTGCAGCCCACTGGGATCTGCAGTGCAGGCATCTCTGGATGGCCCGAAACACCCTCCGATCCGCTGCAAGGAAGAAACTATGCTGTCCACAGAGATCCCTCTGGTTATAGCTGTCCAGCTGCCCGCTGTGTAGGACATAAATCTTCAGCAACTCTCTGTCACCTAGACCTCCTGCTGGCAGTCAAATGGCATCCCGAGAGGCTGATCTAGGTCGCACCAGCCCCTTTTGTATCATTTACCAGCAATCTGTTCTGTCCACTCAGCAGTCTGTTAATTGTAGTTTAGATCAGTCCTGCTGGCATAGTCACTTCAGCATTCTGAACTACACATCCTATGATGCTTTGCTCTAAATCCTCTCACAAGAAAAAGGAAATTTACACATAGAGTCCAGCAAACACTAGAGGGAGCCAACCCCACATTAATAACACAGAAAATGTCTCTAGAGTGTAGGCATAATAGCCAGCCCTGGCTACACATACAAATGAATCTTAAGAACAAACCTACAGAAACTATCTTGTTTGTAACCCAGGGACTGCCTGTATTGGATAAGTCAGCAATCCAAAACATGCAATGGGGCTGATTTACTAAAACGGAAGAGTGCAAAATCCGGCGCAGCTCGGCATGGAACCAATCAGCTTCCAGTTTTTGCTATTTGTGTGTCTGTGTGTGTGTGTTTTTTTTTTCTTTTATATCAAAGCTTAATTGAACAAGCTGGCTACCATGCACAGCTGCACCAGATTTTTCACAATCTATATAGGGGGGATTTAATAAAACTGTTGCAGCTGTGCCTGTAACCAATTAGCTTCTAGGTATTATTGTCAATGCTTAATTGAACAAGCTGAAATTAGAATCTGGTGCAACTGTGCATTGTATCCATTAGCTTCTGTGTGCACCAGTTTTAGTAAATCTCCCCCTTCCCCCAGTGTCTTTTATTTAGACAAGCATGGGAAAAACAAACACATTTTTGGAGCTGCAAATGACTCCTTTATCAGGTATACCATGTAACCTTGATAAGTCCTGTGCACTGCTGAAACACATTGAGCTTTTTGTTTATTTTCTTATTGTCTAAGTAAAGATGCATTTCTTTCAATTGTTGGCTTATCTAATGCATGTCTAGAGTGCACACACGCACTTTTTCCCTTTTTTTTCTCTCCAATTTTCCCCCATTCACACACTGTATATGAATGGGGCAATCCTTTCCGCTGAGCTATTGTATTCTGACCACAAGGAGTCTTCTCCGCCATCAAAATAAACTGTTCAGCTATAGCTTACAGCAGTGATTGAGTGAGGAAAATTCCAACAGGGCAGTAGACCAACTTCTGTACAATCTCCCTCCCCATACACAGATCAAAATTAGATTTTCGATCCATATATGGCTGACTTTAGATGGGCTATCATCCAAATTTATGGTCTAATGTATTGGGTTTCACCCTCTCCTGTCAAGGCACACTGCTAAATAGATTTGTGCTTCTTGGGATTTTCAGCAACAAGCAAGTTGTCTTCTGTTCACACTTACTCCAAATTCCACCAGGTACATATTGCGGCCTCTTCTGACGCAATCTTTGGACACAGGGTCCTTCAGGCAGCTCTTAAGCTTAGGCAGTCCCCAATTCCCTATATTTCTTGGGCTTCTAATGCCGCGTACACACGAGCGGACTTTACGGCGGACTTTGCCCGGCGGATTTTTCTACGTACTTTACGACGGACTTTCTGAATGAACGGACTTGCCTACACACAATCCACCAAAGTCCGTCGAATTCATACGTGATGACGTACGACCGGACTAAAACAAGGAAGTTCATAGCCAGTAGCCAATAGCTGCCCTAGCGTGGCTTTTTGTCCGTCGAACTAGCATACAGACGGCGGACTTTTCGACCGGACTCGATTTCAACGGATACATTTTAAACAAGTTTCAAATCTAAGTCCGTCCAACTTTTGAGCAAACAAAGTCCGCTGGAGCCCACACACATCAAATTGTCCGACGAAATCCAGTCCGCCGGGCAAAGTCCGCCGTAAAGTCCGCTCGTGTGTACGCGGCATTAGTGTTTGCTGTGTTGCACATCACTCAGTTTGACTGTTTTTGAATGTTCTAAAGATTAGTCACTGTAACAGCCAAATTAGTATTACTTATTTATTTTATTAAAATAACATGTTCTACTTGCCTGCTCTGTGCAATGATTTTGCATGGAGTGACCCCAAACCTTCTCTTCTGGGGTTCCCTGCCAGCACTCTTGGCTCTTTCTCTTTGTTTCTCTTTGAAGACCGGCTTAGCTGGACATGCATCTATTTAGCCCATGGGGCCCATGTCTTCTCAAAATGCCGTATCTCATTATTAATCTTATTAAGCTTGAAGCTTGTGGGCCCCGATGCAAAAGTTGACCTGCCCCCCCCCCCCCCCCCCACTACCACCCACCTTCCACCACGTGTGCAGATACACCCACCGCACACCAAGATAGTTAAAGTGGCTTAAGATTTTTGAGTTCCCAGAGTTCCTCCTTACATTAGAGGACAGGGATCACCCCTGGAGAATCAGAGAACAGGGATCACCCCTGGAGAACCAGAGGACAGGGATCAGAGTATTCCAGCTTGTGACTAGAAGACACTGAGCGGGGTCTTACCTCACCAGTAACATCGGTCCCATTGTGGCTACAGGACGGCACTCTCCTCCTCTTAACTTGCTAAGCTTGGTTACCATTCCATGTTGCCAGCACACAGCACAGACACTTCCCCATCCAGTGCTGTTCTCACCCCGTGCTCCTTTCCATTCAGGAAATGGCTCACATCTTCTCCCCAGCCAATAAGAATAGAGAGGTGTGGACTGTGGTAGGCAAAGTGGAAGCCCAGTACTGTAGCGTGGCTGTGGGGCCCTAGGGCAGATCGGAGCTGGACTTTGTGGAGGATATGATAATATGACAGGAAGGCTGGAGCTAGGGGCAGGGTTGCAATTGTGACCCCTGCAACCCCTTATGCTATGCCCATGCATTCAACCTTGTTTCACTCTCCTTACAGAGACCAAGGGTTTCTTCCAGGCTCCCGCTATCTAGATTTTAGAAAAACAAAGATAAATCTCTGGGATTGTTACTAATTGTAAAGAAACCTGAGAATTGCCAATAATTTGGCAGCCGGCCCCAAAACACTAATTACCAGTATAAGGGAAAGTGTCTCCACTGTTACTCAACTGAAAAATACACCAAAAATTACTACTGATGGTTGCTGCAAAATGTTTATTCATTAAGAAAAATTTAAATACACATCATATTACACATACCAGTGTCTGTCTAGACATGCCCACTGCTCCCTGCATATGAATAAATATTTTGCGACAGACGTCAGTAGGTGTCCTCCTTCTTTGTGTACAGTATTTTTTCTCTTTTCACTAATTACTTTAATATCTCATACTTCAGTGCCAACTTTTTTGTTGTCTCCTGGGTCTGTTCCAGCATGCCCATGAGTCTCATTTCTCACAATTAGGGATGAGCCCAATGTTCGCCCATTTGCTGAATTTAGAACATTATGGGGCGTTCGCGGGAAATTCGAGTGCCCGCGTAAAGCCCCATAATGAACAGCGAGACCGTCAATGCACTGCGAGATCGCAGTGCATTGACGGCTGCTGATTGGCCAAAGCATTCACCTGACCTGCATGCTTTGGCCAATCACAGAGCGCTCTGCTTTAAGAGCCATGATTGGCCAAAGGCAGGGTGCCTTTGGCCAATCATGGCTCAGGTCCACGCCCCACACTGTTAGGCTGCTTACATTGTGGCCGTACATAGTTTTATGAATGAGAACAGCAAAATGACATTTGTAAAGGAAAAAATGTCATTTAAAACTGCTTGCGGCTTTAATGTATTGCTGGATACCAGCAATATAGATAAAAATCATTGAAAAAAAATGAGTCCACCCCCCCAGTCCATTACCAGGCCCTTTGGAACCCTGCGCCAATATAAAAAAAATGGCATGGGGGTCCCCCCAAAATCCATACTAGGCCCTTCAGGTCTGGTATGGATTTTAAAGGGGATCTTGTGCCAAAATTTTAAAAAAATGGCGTGGGGGTTCCCCCAAAATCCATACCATACCCTTATCTGAGCACGCAACCTGGCAGGCTGCAGGAAAAGGGAGGGGACGAGAGCGCTCCCCCTCCTGATCTGTACCAGGCCACTTGCCCTCAACATGGGGAGGGTGTTTTGGGGTCCCCCCAAAGCACCTTCTCCCCATGTTGATGGGGATGAGGGTCTCTTCCTCACAACCCTTGCCCAGTAGTTGTGGGGGTCTGCGGGCGGGAGGCTTATCGGAATCTGGAAGCCCCCTTTAACAAGGGGGCCCCCAGATCCCAGCCCCCTATGTGAATGGATATGTACCCCTATACATTCACCAAAAAAGTGTAAAAAAGTAAAAATGACAGAGACAGTCCTTTATTAAAAAAATTTAAAAATTAAAAAAAAAAAATGTCCAGCGACGTCCATCCATCTTCGATCAGAGCGCCGATGGACCGAGAAAAAACAAAAAAAACAAAAACTCCCCCCCCTAGGGAGGCGTCCCCGCGACTGCAGGCTTTTTGCATTGATAACTGTTATATAGCTGAGGGCAGGGTCACCCGTTTACATCACCAGGTGGCCCCGCCCCCAGCTATATAAGAGCTGCCAGCGCAAAAGATTCCAGTCAGCGGGAGCCTCCCATCAAGGCAGAGTTTTTCCATTTTGTTTTTTTTTTCTCGGGTCATCAGTGCTGTGATCGAAGATGAATGGACATCACGGGACTTTTTTTAAAATAAAGGCCCCAAACTGCTGTCATTTTTTCTTTTTTTGACGCTTTTTTTTGGTAAATGTGTAGGGGTACAATGTACCCGATACCCATTCACATAGGGGCGGGATCTGGCGGTCCCCTTGTTAAAGGGGGCTTCCAGATTCCGATAAGCCCCTGCCCGCAGACCCCCACAACCACCGGGCAAGGGTTGTGGGGAAGAGGCCCTTGTCCCATCAACATGGTGACAAGGTGCTTTGGGGGTACCCCAAAACACCCTTCTCATATTGAGGGCATGTGGCCTGTTATGGTTCAGGAGGGGGGGCCCGTTCTCTCGTCCCCCCTTTTCCTCCGGGCCTGCCAGGTTGCGTGCTCGGATAAGGGTCTGGTATAGATTTTGGGGGGCCCCCATGCCATTTTTCCTTTAATTTTGGCTCGGGGTTCCCCTTAAAATCCATACCAGACCTGAAGGGCCTGGTATAAATTTTGGGGCGGACCCCAACGTAATTTAAAAAAAAAATTTGGCACAGGGTTTCCCTTAATATCCATATCAAACCTGGAGGGCCTGGTATAGATTTTAGGGGGACCCCCACGCTATTTTTTAGAAAAATTTGGTGCGGGGTTCCCTGGAATAGTCATACCAGACCCAAAGGGCCTGGTAATGAACTGGGGCGGGAGACCCATGCCGTTCTTTTCAATGAGTTTTGTCTATATTGCCGGGATCCGACAATACAATACATCCGCGAGCAGTTTTAAATGACATTTTTTCCTTTAGAAATGTCATTTTGCTGTGGTACGGTTATAAACATGGAAAAGATGCGCTACTTTACAGGCAGACTAAGGACACCCCCAGGCACGATATTTAACCACCTGTTGACCGGATCACGCCGATATACATCAGCAAAGTGGCACAGGTGCGCAGAACAACGTACCCGTACGTCGCTGCGTCATCTGCCGCGGGAGCATCCCCACGGGTCCCGCGGAATCGATATCCGCCGGTGGCCCGCGATTGTGGCACTAAGAGGGAGAACGGGGAGATACCTATGTAAACAAGGCATTTCCCTGTTCTGCCTAGCAACATGACAGGGATCTACTGCTCCCAGTGATTGGAACCAGTGATCTCTGTCATGTTGTAGTGAGCCCATTCACCCTACAGTTAGAACATGCTGAGGGAACACAGTTAACACCTTGATCACCCCCTAGTGTTTAGCCCCTTCCTTGCCAGTGACATTTACAGTGCATTTTTATAGCACTGATCGCTGTATAAATGCCAATGGTCCCAAAATAGTGTCAAAAGTGTCTGATCTGTCCGCCACAATGTCGCAGTCACGATAAAAATTGCAGATCGCCGCCATTACTAATAAAAAAAAAATATTAATAAAAATGCCATAAATCTATCCCCTATTTTGTAGATGCGATAACTTTTGCGCAAACCAATCAATATACGCTTATTGCAACTTTTTTTGTTTTTTTTACCAAAAATATGTAGAAGAATACATATTGGCCTAAACCGTGGAAGAAATTAGTTTTTTTATATATTTTTTGGGGATATTTATTATAGCAAAAAGTAAAAAATATTGCTTTTTTTCACATTTGTCACTCTTTTTTTTGTTTATAGCGCAAAAAATAAAAACCGCAGCGGTGATCAAATACCACCAAAAGAAAGCTCTATTTGTGGGAAAAAAAAGAAAATCAATTTTGTTTGGGTACAATGTCGCACGACCGCGCAATTGTCAGTTAAAGCTACACAGTGCCGTATCGCAAAAAAAGGGCTTGGTCAGGAGGGGGTAAATCCTTCCGGGGCTGAAGTGGTTAAAGGAATATTTAATTTTTATTGTTTTACTTTAAGCATTATTAAAATCACTGCTCCTGAAAAAAACGTCTGTTTTTAAAACTTTATTTTGCATTGATACATGTCCCCTGGGCGAGGACCTAGGTCCCCAAACACTTTTTATGGCAATAACTTTTTATGCATATAAGCCTTTAAAATTATCACTTTTGATTTTTCATGTTCGTGTCCCATAGACTTTAACGGTGTTCGCACAAATTTTTTGCCTGTTCGCAAGTTCTGGTGCGAACAGAACTGGGGGGTGTTCGGCTCATCCCTACTTACAATGTAACAGTAGAATTTGAAGTGCTGACACTAAACTATTTGCATTTTCAACAGCATAAATAAAATGTGATGGAAACCCTAGCCAAGCCTGTTACTCCAGAAGAACTGATCATGGCAACATATTCAACCCTGAGTGGTAAAGCTCACAGCCCAGATGGCCTCACTGTGTACTACTAAAATTCCTTTTTACCACAGCTTTCCCCTTTCTTCTTTGAGGCATTTAACTCCATCTTGAAGGGCCACACCTTACCAGAAGACCCAACCAGGGCCCAGATCTTAGTAATTCTGAAACCCAATAAAGATCCCCATCTCTGCACCAGTTAAAAGATGAACTTTTACTTAATTTGTGACTTCTCCAACAGATCCATTTCTCCAGACCAGGTAGGCTTTATCAAGGAAGTGAGAGATAATGCTATCTGCATGATAAATATCATTTCTAGGGTCAAAAACATGTCCTCCCCTCTACTTCTGCTGTCTACAGATGCAGCAAAAGCCTTTGACAGTAAATTGAACTTTCCTGCAAGGTGTGCTGGCACACGGGGGTATCGGCCCCCACGTACCTCTGGATCAAAGCTCTATATTCCACTCCTTGGGCCATGATTTGCATAAATGGCACCAGTTCAGCCCCTTTCAACATTTGTAGTGATAGGCTTGGGCGTGTTCAGATCAAACCCGCCAGGAAGCCATTACTGCACACTGCCAGTCATAGGCAGTGAGGCATTTCCCAACCAGTAGCTGCATATACACACGCTGCCTATGATTGGCGGTGTGCAGTGTCGGCTTCCTGGCAGCTTCGATTCGAACATGCTGAGCCCTTGATTAAACGTTTGCAACATAACGAGGCAGAGCTGCCCCCTTTCACCATTCATTTTTGTACTTCCTTGAGCCCTTTATACAACATATACAGTATCTCACAAAAGTGAGTACTCCCCTCACATTTTTGTAAATATTTTATTATATCTTTTCATGTGACAACACTGAATAAATTACACTTTGCTACAATGTAAAGTAGTTAGTGTACAGCTTGTATAGCAGTGTCAATTTGCTGTCCCCTCAAAATAACTCAACACAGAGCCATTAATCTCTAAACCTCTGGCAACGAAAGTGAGTACACCCCTAAGTGAAAATGTCCAAGTTGGGCCCAATTAGCCATTTTCCCTCCCCGGTGTCATGTGACTCATTTGTGTTACAAGGTCTCGGGTGTGAATGGGGTGCAAAAATTTGGTGTTAACACTCTCACTCTCTCATACTGGTCACTGGTCAACATGGCACCTCATGGCAAAGAACTCTCTGAGGATCTGAAAAAAAGAATTGTTGCTTTACATAAAGATGGCCTAGGCTATAAGAAGATTGCCAAGACCTTGAAACTGAGCTGCAGCATAGTGGCCAAAACCAAGGTTTAACAGAACAGATTCCACTCAGAACAGGCCTCGCCATGGTCGACCAAAGAAGTTGAGTGCACATGCTCAATGTCATATTCAGAGGTTGTCTTTGGGAAATAGACGTGTGAGTGCTGCCAGCATTACTGCAGAGGTTGAAGGGGTGGGGGAGTCAGCCTGTCAGTGCTCAGACCATACGCCTCACACTGCATCACATTGGTCTGCATGACTGTCATCCCAGAAGGAAGCCTCTTCTAAAGATGATGCACAAGAAAGCCCTCAAACAGTTTCCTGAAGACAAGCAGACTAAGGACATGGATTACTGGAACCATGTCCTGTGGTCTGATGAGACCAAGATAAATGTATTTGTTTCAGATGGTGTCAAGTTTGTGTGACGGCAACCAGGTGAGGAGTACAAAGACAAGTGTGTCCTGCCTACAGTCAAGCATGGTTGTGGGAGTGTCATGGTCTGGAGCTGCATGAGTGCTGCCGCCACAGTTCATTGAGGGAAACCATGAATGCCAACATGTACTGTGACATACTGAAGCAGACAATGATCCCCTCCTTTCGGAGACTGGGCCACAGGGCAGTATTCCAACATGATAACGACCCCAAACACACCTCCAAGACAACCACTGCCTTGCTAAAGAAGCTGAGGGTAAAGGTGATGGACTGGCCAAGCATGTCTCCAGACCTAAACACTATTGTGCATCTGTGGGGCATCCTCAAATGGAAGGAGGAGGAGCGCAAGGTCTCTAACATCCACCAGCTCCATGATGTCGTCATGGAGGAGTGGAAGAGAACTCCAGTGACAACCTGTGAAGCTCTGGTGAACTCCATGCCCAAGAGGGTTAAGGCAGTGCTGGAAAATAATGGTGGCCACACAAAATATTGACACTTTGGGCCCAATTTGGACATTTTCACTTAGGGGTGTACTCACTTTTGTTGCCAGTGATTTAGACATTAATGGCTGTCTGTTAAATTATTTTGAGGGTGACAGCAAATTCACACTGTTATACAAGCTGTGCACTCACTACTTTACAGCGAAGTGCCATTTCTTCAGTGTTGTCACATGAAAAGATATAATAAAATATTTACAAAAATGTGAGGGGTGTACTCACTTTTTTGAGATACTGTAGGTAGAAAAAAAATAAAAACCGCAGAGGAGATCAAATACCACCAAAAGAAAGCTCTATTTGTGGGAAAAAAAGGACATCAATTTTGTTTGATACAGCGCCTTACGACAGCTCAATTGTCAGTTAAAGCGACGCAGTGCATTATCGCAAAAAATGGCCTGGTCAATAGGGGGGAAATCTTTCCAGGGCTGAAGTGGCTAAATATAATTGTAATGCCTTCTATTACCTCCAGTCTATCAGCCTCCAGATGCTGATCTTCCCTGCACACAGTCTTTAAAGTTATTTTCTTTTTAAAACAACAAGATTTTAGAACATGTTATATTTAACAGCTCTGTAATGGTTTTGCACAGAGCAGCCCAATCCTCCTCTTCTGGGGTCCCTCACCGACGCTTTTGGCTCCTCCTGCCTTTAGAGTGCCCCTATAGCAAGCTGCAAAGTATAGCACAGAGTGCCCATATAGCAAGGTAAACAAAACTTCTGCCTTTAGAACCACTCACTTCCTAGCCAGGACTATATGTCCCATGTCCCATGAGGCATTGCTCCTCACATATTCACAAGTTCTCAGACACTTACTGACATGTATGGATGATGTACTGAGCTGTATGTGTGCTTCAATGTATTTCCGGATATGTAAATAAATAATTAATTCTGTATGCAGTCCAACTAATCGGCTGACCAAATAATCGATTATGAAAATAGTTGATAACTATTTTCATAATCAATTAGTTGTTGATTAATCGATTAGTTGTTTCGGCCCTACATTCAAACTAAACTTCCTTCCGATCTTACAAAGGCTAAGAAGGGATCTAGATTCATGGAAGACTCCAGCACTCTGGTGGTTCAGGAGGTGCAGTGTCCTAAAAATGACGACTATTCTATTTACTCCAAACTTTACCTTTTGGTCTTTTTTCGCTCTGAAAACAGAATTTATCCGCTAAAAACAGGAGGAGTGGAATTACCTGACCTGCTGTGGTTCTATATTGCAACACATATGACATGGGTGATAGATTGGTACAAACATGGAGATTTCAAACTTGGGGGGGTCTCTTTGAGCAGGACTGGTCATCGGTGCCGTTGACAGACCTTCCATGGACCGGACAGGCGATCCCCATCCTACTACAGAAACACCTGTTAATTGGCCCTGCGCTGCGAGAAAGATGAGATACTTTTACTTTGACTACCTACCAGAGCTTCCAATCACCCTTGACCCAATCTTGGAGCATGGGACTTCCTTTCCAATGCCTCATGGTGCAGTTTCTCTTTCTCTCTGTAACAGTGGAGTGCTGGCACTTGATGGCTAGAGCCTACTTCCACCATCACACTTCCTGCAATCCCTCCCTCCATCACAACAGTTCATTGGGGAATGACCTTGTCTAGAGAAGACCTGCCTATCCGCACTGTCTTGTAGCGCACTTTTGAAGCGCACTACCCCCGTAGGAGCTGCTAGTTAGTTCGTTCCTTTTCGCCAGTGTGGTTCTATTACCCCCCTTCCTTGAACTGATGACACAGCAGACAGTCTTAAACGAATCAACATGAACTTTATTGTTTCCATTGATGCATAACAGAAAGAATATGAGTAGATCCTCCAGAAATATGAGCTGCCTTCATAAACTTGGTTCCTGTAATGGTCTGCATATCTTCTCCCTCCTGTTTACTACTACTTCCCAACCACACAGCATTTCCAAATTTAAGTCCAAAGAACAATACTCTGAATAGAGTTCTTAGACTGACTGTTAGGATTTCTCCCGGGTGATAACTATTTAAGACTCCACGGTCAGCACCTTAGCACCCTTAGTCTTTGGAATTACTGTTTCCCTGGGTTTACACTCACATGTACTTCTGAGCAACCGTCCATGCTTGCCATAGAGGATCCTCTCCCAGTCCTTCTTCTGTTGGTACTAGTAGCAGTCTCCTCCTGTTAAACTTTGCAGATTCCTTCTGTTATCTCCTCCATTTCTCATCCTTACAAGGCACGTTCCCCTCCCCAGAGGGGAGAACTCTTGAGCTGCACCAGCCTCTACATGCTGTCTTCCTCTGCCATTCTTTTCCCATCAGCCAGACTCCCTTTGAGCATGTGACCCCCAGTTTATATAGGCCTGAAAGCCCCTGCCCATTCATATTAATGATTGGCTCAGGGTGACCCATACAACTAACTGCATATTGTTCCAAATTTACCTGTCTTCCAGCACCTCTCACTGGACAGACAAGGCATCGCTCTCGACAGAATGCAGGTGGTCACACCCCCAATTCTACTCTGTCATTTCTTTCAACCAAAATAAACCCAACCAGGCTTAAACCAGCAGGGTAATGCCTGGAATTTTTACTTAACACTAACCCTCACTAACTATTTAGCACACACCTAAGTAGGTGGGCGCTACACTTTATTGAATGTCCATTCCAGAGAAGATCCTGGATTAATTTGTAATTGGGAACATGACTTACATATTACATTCTCAGAAAATCGGAAAAACAGAATCCTAGCCTTTGCCCAAAAGGCTTCAATTTGCAGTTAATATCAAGAGATCTCTTAGAACATAGTGACTAGATGGTACAAAATGCTGACAACTTTGGTCAAATATTCCCACAACAGAGTACGGTGTGCTGGCGCTGTGACACACAAGCTGCCAACCTTCTTGCGTATATTCTGCAGATGCCCTGCCCTGCAACCTTTCTGGCAACCTGTCTTAGAGATCATTCATCAAACTACAGTTTTCTCCCTGTTTGACAATCCAGCATCAGTATTACTTCATCCTACTCCGACGTCCAGTGAGAGACAGAAGAAATCCATGTTGATTCGGATATTAAATGCTGCAAAAGCTTGGGGGGGCGTGTCCTGATGTGAGCACCGGAGGACGTGTATCTGGGGAGCTCCGGGCATCCTGATCTGAATCCTTCGCCATCCGTGCATCTGCCTTGTCAAATCAGGCTGAAACCCTGCCAGCCCGTTCCTTTGTGTCCCCTGCCTTGTCCTGGGTCAAAATTGCGGAGTCTCTACCCCCCCGGGCCGTCTACACACCATAGATTCCAGGCACCTGCGGCCGCCGCCATCTTGCAGGCCTGTGCCACTCTGAGGAGATCTGATCCTGGCCAGACTGGAGGTAAGGGACTGTCCTCCATCCATCCATCCACATCTGCCTGCCCATCCACCTGCCTAGTGCGGTCTGGAGGCCCGTTTGGCTGCTAGGGACGTCCGTGGCGGCCGCGGCCTAGTACAGCCTGTAAAGCACCAGTGTTTCCTGAGCCACTATCCCGCCGGGGGGGCGCCGTGGCCGGCCTGCCCGAACTCAGGCGCGTGGATCATCTGTCTCCTCCTGCCCTGCCATCCATCCACACTCCTGCCATCCACCCACACCCCTGCCAAGGCCTGGTGTGCTGCCCAGCAGAGACTGCTTATCTGAGCTGGCTGAAAACTCCTGGGGCCTAGTGTTTGTCATCTGCCACCCTTCTGCCTCTCATACTGCCTTGGACCCTCTCCACCCTAGTGCCCCTAGTATCACATCCTCACCACCTGGTCTCTGCCTCTGTGTCTGCGGTGAAGTTGGGAGCTGCTGGCGAACACAGACGACCGGCCCTGCGTGTTCTCTCCTGGGGCTCAGCGCCTGCTGCCAACTTGATCGCCCTCTAATTGCCTCCTGCACGCTCACCTGGGCACGGATAAATATCCCATATAGAGGGCTCTCGGGGTGAACTGTCCGATGTCCTCCTCCTCCAAAAAAGGGAGGGGGTCCTCCAAAACCACAAAGATCGACGCACCGCTCAGGCTACCGCTGCCATCTTCCCCACAGACCGACCCATTACTAGTGGGGCGGCTTCGGGCCTTGCTGGCCAACCTGGAAATGGACCCTGGCCCGGCTTCAATGGCAGAGGGATCAGCCTCACTGCCTCAAGACGGTACGGCCACGATCCTTGCTGCGATCGAGCGAATTAGGACCTTGCTGCTGGTACGCATCGACCACCTCGCTGAGGAGTGTAATCTTTTACGGAACGACCTCGACAAAATAAGGGGGAGAATGACCGAAACCGAGTCCAGAGTATCAGCCACCGAAGATCTTACGGCCACCCATGCCACCTCTATTGCCGAGTTGCAGCGCACAGTACAGTCCCTTGTTGCAAAATCGGACGACGCCGAAAACAGGCTGAGGCGCAATAATGTTAGAGTCCTGGGTCTGCCTGAGGGAGAAGAAGGGGACCACCCTGCTGTATTCGCAGAGGAGTTCTTTAAAAACCTATTGGGCTTCACGGACGTTCCCCCTACATACGTTGTTGAAAGGGCCCACCGGGTGCCCACGGGCCGTGTCATCCCAGGCCTTTTTTGGTCCGCTTCCTTAACTATTGGGACAGGGACAGGATTCTCTCGGAAGCCCGCAAATACCCCACACTCAACATTGCAACTCCTCTATTCTTCTTTTCCCTGAGTGGCACTGACTTTTTGGCCAATCTGCAGAGGAAGAAGAAAACCTTCAATGATGTCCGCAGACGACTTAGAGACAAGAACATTAAATATGGCATGCTCTACCCAAGCCGCTTACGAGTCCAACATTATGGAGCGACCCACTTCTTTGACAACAAGCTGGCTGACCAGCTTGCGTTAAAAGTTTCTTCTCATTAAGTCATCTAATGCACGGATCTTCTACATCCTGGTTTTGATCTATCCTACTAAACTATCTGTAAACACCGGAGTTACCCCAAGTGTACCTTTACACGTGAACCCCCCTCCAGTTTTTTGTTTTGTTCTTATCTCTCACAGCAGAGGGCCGGGTTTTATCTACCTATCTGGAGAACTCCACTACCCGGTGGAACTATACAACTGCTCCAGATCACCTGGTCCTCCTGGCTGTGTCGGGATGCATATCCCCTAACCCTCACCTACTGTTAGAGGTTGAACACTAGCTGGGGTGATCCCAGGAACTTTGAGCCTCCAGTAAGAGACATTTACTATTCAAAAGTCGAGCTTAAATTCAGCTCAGTGCTAATTAAGGCTGCACTGTGACCTGACTATCAGGTTCACAGGCATTGTGTTTTGTTTTTTTGTTTTTTGGGTATAGGCCGCTTCCTGACCTCCCCCATGTTGTTTTGGGGGACGATGGGAAATGGTGGGATAAGCACCTGGTGCTTGGGAAGTTTTAAATTGGTTGCTATGTTTTCTATGTTATGTGTGGTTGGCTCTGGCTCTAAATACACTCATCGGGAGGGTTTCAGTTGGGACGCATTCACCCTGAAGTTAGCAATTCTCCCCTGGTATCATGGAGTCACGTGATCAGGGAACAATGTCGGTGATATCCTGGAATGTCAGAGGCCTCAACTCCAAATTTAAAAGGGCACTGATGTTCCAGTATGTCAAGACGCACAACCCGCAGGTACTGATCCTACAGGAGACCCACTTGACGGGTGGCAAACTGATGTCCTTGAAAAAGCCCTGGGGTCAGAAAACTTTTCATGCCACGTATTCCTCATATGCCAGGGGGGTCTCAATACTGATAAATAAATCCTACCCGTGTAATGTTGAGGCGGTTCATACTGACGTGGCTACCTTTATGCATACCTCACTTATATACTTAAGGATACATAAGTGATTAAAACCTTTTATCTATATATGAATCAACCATGAAATTAAGGACGAATGATACCTGTTCGAAAAGGGTAACAATCTAATTTATTTAAACTTACTATTGTACAGAAAAGAAACTTGTGTTAATATGAGATTAGCAACTATAATATAAATAATACAACCTTAAAAACAGCAATGTTACCAATGATAATAAATATTGCTATAATGGTCATACCCATGCTATCAAGAGATTAATAAGGTATTACGGCCAAATCCTACGATAGAAAAGGTTACAGGAAAGAAAAGAGACATAGAGATACATTGTATGGAGAAGTCTTACGTAACCATCCTGCATCTACACCGTCCGCCGAAGAGGAGACCTAGCCCTCCCCAGGTATTTGGTTGTATGTTGTTAGAACCCACTCCCACCAATCAGAACTCAGGGTCACCTCATTGGTTCAGAAGTGGCATTGAATCCTGATTGGCTACCCCTGAAGAGTACCTTTTTAACTATCTCTTGATTTCCAACCGTCAGCCCTCTGTGATATACCATAACTTAGCATTACAAGGACTCAAGAGACGCAATGTCTGCCCTGGCTCTCTCTACGAACAATAGGGTAACTTAGTTACTATGTGGATAGCAGGCCAACACAAAAGGTGTGTTTGAGATGCCAAAACAGTAAATAGGCCCACCTTCTAGTACATGTTCCTATAAAAAATACACCTATATACACCCATAAATATATATTACATATATATATATATATATATATATATATATATATATATATATATATACACACATATACAAATAGATAGATAGATACATACATACATACACGTACACATCATACAAAATGGGGCATGGTAATTTAATTAGAAAGTAGAAAGTCCTCATGATGGTACGCTTGAATCTCATTGATATAAATATGATATCCAATAATTCCATCACATTTCCCCCTGAAGTTCATTCTTGAACTTATGTCCTCCTTCAATGATCTTGCACCCACCCACAACAGCCCAGAAGCCCCGACCCTTCCCCACCACCACTGCGGCCTCCTCTTCCTTTCTTGAACACGCCGGAACTCCTCAAAGTAGGCTTAAGATAGCAAAGAAATCCTGGTCCTTTGGAGACTTCACATCCAAACCATGAGTGTCTGTATTGCAATGTTTCATCACTCCTCTGCCTTGGAGGAGCGGAACTCCAACATTGATGGCGGGATCCTGGCATATCTAGTCCTGTATCTTTGTAAGACCATGTAATGGTTGCATCGATTGGATCGGACCGCGAGACAGCACTTTTCAGCATGGTGAAGGAAAGTCCAGGAAAGTCTTATTCGTGACACATTTATCTCCAAATCTTCCCATCACTGTGGTTAAAAATAAACGTCGACCTGACCCCGCTAACGATTAGAAAATCAAACGAACGCTCCCAAAAATGACACCCTTCTTAAAAGAAGACATTGTTTTTTTTTGTTTAAATAAAAAAAATTGATCTCTGAGTCTGATGATATCAGCCAGATTCACCCCCCACAGTACACACAGCATATCTCTCCTCTAATAGTCCACACAGTACATCTCTTCTGTCTGCCACTCCCAGAGTGGACCAAACATCCTGCTCCCTAATCATAACTGCATAGAGATATCTAAGAATAAATTGCCCCCTTCCTAAACTCTTGCAGGATATACAATACAAGCCTCAAAACAATGAATTGCCCTCTGAAGAACTCCAAAAATATTTTAAAAACATGCACCGCTAAAAGTACAAAAACTCAGTTAAAGCTATTAAATTCAATGCAAAAGTAGACTGGATGGCTACACCCATACAAAGGAATTGTAGCAGCTTCCCCTCTGGGATGATTTACAGGCTAGAAAGCACAAAATCCTTAAACTGCACCTCTCAAAATGGCCGCCGACCATGGCCTCATGGTGACTACAACAAAAGCCAGGCCACAACAAAAGGGTGCATTTTCCCACCAAAACAGAAATCCAATACAAAAATCGCCACTCTTCTACTGAAGAGTTGACAAAAAGTACAAACACAGAACACCTACAAAAGCTTACATTCACTTAAAACAGAAATAATGCCTAGAAACAAAATGGTGGCTCATATCACATGGTTTCACACACAAAGGAATGGTGGCTACACCTTCCCCTATAGGATGACCCACAGGCCAAACAGCACAAACGAAAGCCAGGCCACGACCACATGGTAGACTACAGCAAGATGGCCGATGAAAACCACAGCACAGTCACATGGTAACAACAAAAGGAAATGGCAGAGGAAGGCCAGGCCACAACAAAATGGCGCATTTTCCCGCCAAAACTAAAATTTCTCCCTACAAAATTACACATTTGAGATATTAAATGAACACTTACAAACATTTCATTCTGCATATCACTAGGGACCCTGGCAGGCCTCAAATACAGGCTCTCCACCCAAACAACACATCCGAAAAAGCCAAAAGTTACATAAAACATAAACTGGTAGTTGCAAATGAACATCGAGCCACAGTCTCATGGCGACCACAAAATGGCCAATGAGAAAAAGGGCACATTAAAACACCAACACGTGAAATGCAATTGTTGATCCTGCTAAATCAGACTTCTTCACTAGACTCCTTTCTCCACAAAGATTGACTACACATTTGTAAATGCACACTTAACCATAGACACACAGTTTAGGAACAGTTCCACTGAAAAGTATGTAATCTCGCCGCACAATTGAGAGTGCACACTTAGCAACACATGCTTTACAATGAAACAACAACGCCACAATATAACACAGCTCAAACATACCCACTTTTCTAAAAGAAAGTTCAATCCCTCTTCTGGCATCAGCTTTCACAGAAAAAAAATCTCATAAATACAAACAGCGTTCCTGGGATCCTGAGACCATCCCACCCACAGTGAATGCTTGCATGGTCTTTTCATCTCAAAAACAAAAAGGAACCCTCCCTCTTCCTATTGTGCACAGGGAGTAGCCCTTTCCACATACATATCCTAATGTAACAACCATGGAACAGCGAGCTTGGCTGCCCCTCCCCCGTGCATGGCCACAAACATGCAGTTGCTTACAAAACCCACACATTGCAGTTTGCAACTAATCCCACATCTATAATCATACACAATATACAGTTTCCATTTCTATTTCTCATATGCATTATTCAAAATCAGTCTCATCAAAGTATTAGCACAGACAAAGGGTAAAGTTCTAATAAGTTTTTGTTAGTCTGGGTATTCAGATGGGAGACAGGTAAACACAAAACCAGCTCTGTCTTCCATACAAGAATCATATTCACCCCAAAATTAAACTTCCTCACACAGGGGGCACCATCTGACATGGCTAACTTTATGCATACCTCACTTATATACTTAAGGATACATAAGTGATTAAAACCTTTTATCTATATATGAATCAACCATGAAATTAAGGACGAATGATACCTGTTCGAAAAGGGTAACAATCTAATTTATTTAAACTTACTATTGTACAGAAAAGAAACTTGTGTTAATATGAGATTAGCAACTATAATATAAATAAGTGAATTATTCCCGCGCTAACAGGGCCAGAGTCTAGATGAGTGCTAGGGGATAAGCTGCATGCACTGAAAGAAGGTACAGACCAAACCTTAAAAGGACATAAAGAATATAATAAATAGTGCTGCGCTAATCCAAAGTGTCCCTATTAAGGGACTGTAAAGTGATGGTGAAATAACCAAAAGTGGTAAAATTGGCATAGAAGTGTTAATAATTCTCAACAGAATAGCACACTCCTCAAGGTATTTTGAGAATTCTAAAACACGTGGGTGCAAATCCCTGTGTGAAAAGTCAATCACCATACATATAACATAAAGTAAATAGTCTATTCATAACTAAAATCAGGTGCAAACATCAATGGTGTCATCTCACAAGCAGAACTCAGTGACTCAAATGTAGTAAAACAAAATTAGCACATAAAGTGACAGGTGCAATGTGAACAAACTCAAACCAAAATAAAGTAAATTTGCAATATAAACTAATACAATGTTCGCAAGTGGTTATACTAATGGAGCAGGCATTGGTGCTAAAAAATTGTGACTTGAAGGTTTGGCATAAGCCAGAAGTAACAGTGAACACAGTCCTTATTTGCTTAGTATAACAGTGATAGCGTCTTAGCATGCAACGGTCTCTCTGTGGTGGCTTGCTTAAATAACCCGGTGCTCAGCTTCGTGCACACACACTCCTGTGAAAGGTGGCCCCTTACCTTAAGGCAATAGGGCAAGCACATATAGCCAGGGGTCTTTCCATAAGGTTCTCCTTGGAGCAGTGGAGCAGGCGTGTATGACCAAGAATCTTTATGAAGGGGGGTCCTCCTAGGGTGTAGAGCCCTATCCTCACAGTCCCAATTCCAGGGGGTGGTTCCCTCGGTAAATAGGGGGGATAAAACACACGGGGAGCCCCAATAGTGTAATATTGCTCTCTCCGCTCTTCTCTCCTCACCGGCTACTATAATATAAATAATACAACCTTAAAAACAGCAATGTTACCAATGATAATAAATATTGCTATAATGGTCATACCCATGCTATCAAGAGATTAATAAGGTATTACGGCCAAATCCTACGATAGAAAAGGTTACAGGAAAGAAAAGAGACATAGAGATACATTGTATGGAGAAGTCTTACGTAACCATCCTGCATCTACACCATCCGCCGAAGAGGAGACCTAGCCCTCCCCAGGTATTTGGTTGTATGTTGTTAGAACCCACTCCCACCAATCAGAACTCAGGGTCACCTCATTGGTTCAGAAGTGGCATTGAATCCTGATTGGCTACCCCTGAAGAGTACCTTTTTAACTATCTCTTGATTTCCAACCGTCAGCCCTCTGTGATATACCATAACTTAGCATTACAAGGACTCAAGAGACGCAATGTCTGCCCTGGCTCTCTCTACGAACAATAGGGTAACTTAGTTACTATGCGGATAGCAGGCCAACACAAAAGGTGTGTTTGAGATGCCAAAACAGTAAATAGGCCCACCTTCTAGTACATGTTCCTATAAAAAATACACCTATATACACCCATAAATATATATTACATATATATATATATATATATATATATATATATATATATATATATATATATATATACACATACAAATAGATAGATAGATACATACATACATACACGTACACATCATACAAAATGGGGCATGGTAATTTAATTAGAAAGTAGAAAGTCCTCATGATGGTACGCTTGAATCTCATTGATATAAATATGATATCCAATAATTCCATCACAATACAGACCCCCATGGCAAATTTGTAATTTTGGTATTGACGGCCTGGCAACAAAGGTATATCATAGTAGGAGTTTATATCCCAGCACCTTTCAAACCGGAAGTGCTATAGAGTGCTTTGGAGAGGATTACCCTGTACTGTCCAGCTAAATTGTTAATCCTAGGAGACTTCAATAATACCCTCTCCCCTGATCTTGATAGGCCCACACCTTCGCAGTCCTCTACTGGGGACCTGCTGGGGTGGACACTTTCAGCAGGGGTTACTGAGGTGTGGAGGTGGTTACACCCCCAGTATAAGGTTATTCATGTTTTTCTACCTCATATAAAACCTCCTCTAGAATTGATTATGCGTTTGCAAATCAACTTATGCTAAATGACATAGTGGAGGCAACATACCTACCTAGCGGGATTTCTGATCATTCCCCCCTCAAGATCACTATGCGGACCAGAGACAAACGCAGTGGCTCCATGTGGCGCCTTGGGGCCCACTGGATCTCCCATGACGAGATTTCAGGGCAGACTCCACAAACATTGCGCGAATTTTGGGAACATAACGCGGGGTCATCCTCTCCACCCATAGTTTGGGACGCCTTCAAGGCGTTTACTAGAGGACACTATATGTCAGCAATTAAGGCGGTGAAAGTAAATCAACAAGCCAGCACAAGGCGGTTGGAGGGGGAGATTGAGGCGGCGTCAGCCACTTACGGGTCTGACTCCTCGGTTTCCAATTTTGAACTGCTGGAGTCCGAAAAGAGAGATCTCCACCTCCATCTCACTGAGGTTACGTGCTTAGAGTTATTCCACACCAAACAAAGATTCTTTGAGCACGGGGATAGAAATGGCAGACTATTGGCAATGATGTCCCATCATGACACCCCCATAACTTTGATCCCCGAACTGATCTCTCCCACGGGTGAATCTAATACGTCCCAAGAAGATATCCTAAAGGAGTTTTAGTCCTTTTATCAGACACTATACAGTACCACGCTCCCTCGGGATGTGACCCCTGGCGAGATGGCGCCTCTCCTGGACTCCCTGGCTCTGGGGTGGCTCTCGGATGAGGAGAGGTCCCATCTGGTTAGGCCTATCACTGCGGAGGAGGTACTGTTACGGAACTATTTATACCTCACTTAAACGATTAACGATACAAATATAAGTGATTAAACCTTTGTCTATATAAAAATAAAAACAAGTGATAACAGGGAAAAAAGATAAAAATTACATTTATTTACACAGAAAAAGAAGGTTAGAATGATTAGAATTTATCATATATCTCTATAGTGTTGGCTCTAGGCTGCAAAGTTAATTCAAAGTTAATTCAGGCATAAACTCATAAATGTTTTCAATGGACATATACAAGATATACAAAGTCATAAGATAAATCCTAGGATTAAAAAAGGTTAGAAAGAAAGATAGACATAGATACTTTACACAGACAGCATGTCCCTCGGATGTTCCCGGGCTGGACTCCCTGTAACCATTTAGCCCACTTCCTTTTATATGCATTCTCCACCAATCAGAAGATGCCACAAATGAAAGAGATGTCTCAAAATTCATGCTCGGACATTGCTGTTACAGTGCGACCCCCTCGGTGCCTACCAGTCTATGAATTAATGAACAATCTCCTTTGATCTCCCAGCCCAAACAGTCCCGACAGTAGTATGTTAATGGTCCCTGGTGAGTTGATTACCACCTAGGGGACCTTTCCTGATTCTCATCAGTGTATTGGAAGCATGTTAATGGCCCCCTGAAGAATGAATGCCTTAAGGTCTGCCAATACCCTTTAATCTAATCAACACCTCTAGGGGTTCTCGGGTTCACACCAAGGTAAATATATGTCTCAAGGTGAGCTTTGTTCTATCATGATATTAAGAAACATTCCCATATATGAAATATATATACACCCACACATAGATACCCACATATACACGCAGATACATATATATATATATATATATATATATATATATATATATATATATATATATATATATATATATATATATATATATATATATACATACACATATACATATATATATATATATATATATATATATATATATATACATACATACATACATACACACATCCTATGGGGCAAGGCAGTTTAAATTGGAGTCCTTGCAATGGTCCACTTGAATCTCATTGATATAAATATGATATCCAATATTTCCATCACATTTCCCCCTGAAGTTCATTCTTGAACTTATGTCCTCCTTCAATGATCTTGCACCCACCCACAACAGCCCAGAAGCCCCGACCCTTCCCCACCACCACTGCGGCCTCCTCTTCCTTTCTTGAACACGCCGGAACTCCTCAAAGTAGGCTTAAGATAGCAAAGAAATCCTGGTCCTTTGGAGCCTTCACATCCAAACCATGAGTGTCTGTATTGCAATGTTTCATCACTCCTCTGCCTTGGAGGAGCGGAACTCCAACATTGATGGCGGGATCCTGGCATATCTAGTCCTGTATCTTTGTAAGACCATGTAATGGTTGCATCGATTGGATCGGACCGCGAGACAGCACTTTTCAGCATGGTGAAGGAAAGTCCAGGAAAGTCTTATTCGTGACACATTTATCTCAAGAAATAACTTGGTGGTCGCTGCTTCTTCAGGTGGGGTCGGGCGGGTCTCCAGACAGTCGTGCATGAATACAAAAAGAGAGAGGAGAACGTTAGTGTACAGATATTGGAGAAATGCTGGACAGGAACAGAGTGTTGGCCATTAAGACTAAATACTCATAAAGGGTGTAATGTGGATGAGTAGAGTGGGTTCCCACAGGGTACAGAGTCTGAGCAACAGCCAGTATCATCCATGGCCCTTGATGGTAGGGATAGACAACACTGTCTGTTATTGCCAGGTCCCTGGGTTCACCACACCTGCTCACGGGGCTCAGGTTAAAGTAGTAGGTAGACTAGGGGAGGTGAAATTACATTAAGACATAAAACTGGATGTCCAGGGATACTTTAGTTAAAATATGATACTTGCGGGCAGGCAAAGTCTTTTTTTTAAACAAAAATGATATGACTGATGTCTTAATTACATTATCTTGAGAAGATAGATGATAGAAATCAAAGGAAAAAAAACTCAGAGAGCATAATATTAAAGAAGAAAAAGGAATGGAAGAGAGGTGAGTAATGAAAATGAACAGGAAAAATAGTGGAAATGAAAAAAAGAACAAAAAAAACGAAAAAAACTACAGATTGAACACTGCTCCAACCAAGACTGTTAAAGAGCCTTGAATCTGTATATAAAAAAATGAATACATTGGTTAAAAAAAATAATAAAAAAATAAAAAACAAAACAAATGTTTTTCTTAAAAAAACCCTCCTCTCCCATTAACAGTATTTTTGCAGGTCAGGTACACAGATATTAACAACAAAAGGGAGAGAAAAAAATAAATAAATAAATAAAAATAATAAAAAAATGATTAAAACTTTTGGAATTTAGGTAAACCTGACTGCACTTTATTACTAAAAACTGAAGAGGCTTATCCCTGGAACAAGAAAAATATAGTTCTAGGGTCCTCTCTTACATGTGCAACTTCTAAGTACTGGTCTGGATTGGATCTGGCTTCCTCAGAGATTTGTTTCTGAGTTAGTGGCCTTTCTGTTCCTTGAGAGAAGATACCTTGTTGAGGTGCACATTCTCATAGCTTTGGCATTCATTCTCCTGATAGTAACGCACATTATTACCTGCATCAGGAAAAGCAATAAGGCTGCACAGGTTAGGACAACAACAGGGTGGAGCAAAATGTTTAGGAAAGCTGTAGCGTTCGGACTATACCCAAATAAACTTTCCCACCAGGAAATCCTAGCGTCTGCGTCTAAAGCGTGGGATACTTGGATTAATCTATTTTGATCATGGGTGAGTCGTATGGTGGCTTGTTTCTCAGCATCTCTTAATACATTTAATATTTCATCCTGTTGTCCGAAATCCATCAGCCAAGCTTTTAACTCAGCCCCAAATACCAGAGGAAGTTTCTGTAGGTGTAAGGGGATGTCAGGTTTGCTATAAAACCTTTCTTCAGGGGTGATCGGGGTACAACCCGGTGTTCCTGCTATATCCATGCCACGGGCCAGAGGAGGTGTACTATAGACTCCCCCCCTGTGCCAGCATTGTTGCCTTTTCCCATAGCACAACCCCTACCTTCCTCTAGCACTTATCAGTACCAGTCTTCTGAGGCTGTCCAGATTCAAACCATCAGAACAAGATGGACTCCAGGGTGTAATCCAGTAGAGTCTGATAGGATAGTATCCAGATTGACCGTGGTATCTGTACAATGTTCCAGCCCTGCCATTAGGGATGAGAACAGCACAAGTAAGATTTTTGACGATCCTGGAACTGAGTCATCCGCCAATCTATTACGACTCATAGGCAACCTGGATACTACCCCCCCCCCCCCCCCCCCCTGTCTGTCCCTGCAAAGTGATGCTGGACAGAGCAAGTTGGCTTTCCTAACCCCTTCCCTGATATGTAGCACAAGACCCCCCCCCCCCAATGTGATCCTGAATATCTCCAGCTCCATAGTGCTTTAAGGTACCCAATGCCCCACCTCCAGCTTCACTTCTGGTACCAAAGATAGTCTCCATTAAGCCTCTCTTTCCTAAGGATGGGAAATAGTCAGAATACCCGGATTGAAACCACCTGCCACCAGGTACACAAGTTTCCTTATAGAGGCTGCACACCTTATGGGGCACTGGTCTTCCTGTCATGCAGGACACAGACCACTAGTTAAGGTACGCAAGGAGTCTAGGACAGGAAGGACACCTATGGGTATCCACTGAGGAGAATACAGCGTGCACACACAACTCCATCCCTGTGCCTGGATTTCAGAGACCATGCCCAGGGTATACAATGCACCTCTACCTATGGTTAGGTTCAAGGAACCCTCTAGTTCCCTGGTTAACGTTACATTGGTATTCCTTAGGACACAGAAACAAACTCGTCTATGTCCCACATAATACACAGGTGCTTCCTTCCCAGCAATGACCTCTCCATCCAGAACACAGAGTGCAATATACACAATCTTCCTGCATAACTCTTCTCCAGGCACTCCCAAAACTATACACTATCAACTTGTATGCCATCAGGCAGGCCCTTATACTACACATCTGAAGGTAAATCTGAAGGAAATCGGAAAACAAAAATTGCATAATGTGTATCCAACTCGAGGAACTTCTGCTACCAAACACAACTGGCCAAAGGGCAAAGAAATATTCCTTGCAGCACTGAGGCGCCGGGATCACTGAACAGTAGTGGGTACACGAGCCGACCCTTTAAAGCCAGGAAACCCAATTATCGAATCTGAGAGATAAAACACCAATAAAATTTAGTAATAAATATTCCATTTTCCTCCTAGAAACAAAATAATCCAATGGTTATATACCTGTAACAATACATTAGCATATGAAACACAAATATACATTACATTACATTACATAAACAGTGCACTTTTTTTTTTAAGATACCAAAAAATTGTTGAGCTCAACTTATCATTAATATGTATTACTTAATACACATTAATACCACGTGGATTTTTTGTTTTATGGTATACCAATAATTCAAAAAAAAAAAAAATGTATTCACCATGGTTGAAAAAAAATTAGCAATCTTTAAAAAAAAACCTTTTAGCAGTACCATTTGTCAATAGATCATAATACCTCACCACAAAGAACCTCTCCAGTACTGTTTTCCTGAAAAACAAAGTCATTTTAGTACATATATCTTTCAATTCACTAGTACAGATAATTATCTTGGCTCAGGTCATTTGCATGTCAATACAGTTCGCTGTACCTTTTCACAGACCTGGTGAGAAAGAAGGGGGGTCATTTGGGTGGGCTGTCAGCAGCTGAGAACAAACGTTACACAACACGACATATATTGCATATTACACACACACACACACAAATGGCTAGGTTATAGATGAACTCTAGACATCACACATATCGGCATGTTTTCTATAATACCCTGTACTTCTTCTTAAACCCATAACATCTGTTTGGTAAGGTTGAAATTCTTTCAGAGATCCATCCCATTTCATTAGCCCCTTCTCAGGAGTTTGGAATGGGACCCCTGACCCAGGTGGTCCATACTTCCTACACCTAGGCCATGTGGCGAAGCGTGCAGAGTACACTTCAAAATCACGTCTTGTGGTCCTATATGGATTATGCTTACCGACTTTTTGGCTGGAACTGGATAGACAGAATCTCGCGATGTGACCCAGTAATCCGCATAAGTGGCATTTTATCTTATTTAAAGTGGTACAACACCTCTTAACAAAGGGCTTTGTTTTAGATGACTGTGAATATGGGATGGCCTCTTCTGGATTAGTAGTTTTTACCTGCGGCTTACAAAATATAGGGGCAATTTTAAAAGAGCTCTTACCTTCCTGGGATTTATTCTTGTTGATACATACCTTAGGTGTGGAGGATGTCCCCCTGAATTCAGACCTACCCAAATCAGTTACCTTGTTATCTTCTCTATCTGAAAACTGATCCAACGGCTCCTGGCAGCTGACAGATAATGGTTTCACCCTACCTTCTGCATCCTTCAGTCTCTTTCCCAACTGGAGAATGTCCTCCTGTAATCTTTTGTTTTCTAGTACTAATTGCTGGTGGATAGCCTCTGAATTTGACATGGACGCTTCTAAAGTACTGATGTTACCTTTGGTGATTTCTAGCTCTTCTTTTAGGGATGTGTTTTGCACTTTCAAATGCTCATACTGTTTTGCTAACCACCTGGCCGCAAAGATTAGCGGCGGTTTTCCCGTGCGCTTATTATAGCTTCTTTCAGTGAGATTTAATTTCACATCCTCTCCCGTCAGCAGGACAGAAAGTGTCCCTCCTGCCTGGAGACCTTCCTCCCTTAATGCCAGCATGGCCATTTCCTCTCCATGTCGTGGTGGCCTACTGTGTCTTGGAGCTGTACACTCCTTCTTGAAGTGTCCGGGTCTGTGGCAGTTGAAGCAAACTGGTTTCCCTTTTGGTTTTTCTCCAAGATCTGCACTGTTCAACTGATCAGTGACAATGCAGATCCTTTGAGGTCTCTGTGACTCCCAATCTGCTATGTTGCTTTCAATAGCAGTTGCAAGTGACAACAAAGAGGAGAGGGGCTTATCTCTCCAGTCTGGATTTGCAGTCATCAATTTTTCTCTGATGTTTCCTCTCAACCCAGTCATGACGCTATGTATCAATACGGGTGATAGGGCACTGTTAGTAATGTCCTCCCCAGCCGTTTCCACGGCTTGTTTAAAGTGATTGCAGTATGTCATACAATCTTCCTGTGGACCTTGGATCACTGCTGACACCTTGGTCCAAGACTGGGGATGATAGACTGTTTTAATCAACTGCGCCAATTGCTTAGTGAGTATATCTCCTAGATGGCTGGAGTCAACATACAGGGTCCGTGGAATATAAGTTTTACTGAGGATTTCATCCACGTCCCCATCTCCACAAACCCTCTTCATTATTTGAAGCATATCACCCCAATTTGCATTGTAGCTTGCCTGGATGTCCAGCAGCTCTTTGGCAAATTTAATAGGATCTGTCCTTGGATGGGGGATAACACTCAGAAATCCCTTCATCTCAGAGGGAGTCCATGGCACGTGATGTGTCATCTTTCCCGTGGATCTCCCACTGTTGTCATAGACCACCTGTTCTCTTACAGGATAGACAGATACGTCATCTGAAAAAGATATCAGTTGTGGATTGGTCTTTTGGGGTTCTGTCACAGAATCCCAATAAGACTGTGGACGATGGTTGCTGCCAGGTGGGGGACACTTTATCCAACTGCAAAGTGCCCTGAAGGGTGGCATTAACAGTCCCATGGTACACCGGTGTGCCCACATTGGGTGATATCCTTTCCCCATTAGAGTGACACCACCCAGGTCCTTGCTGTGGGGTGCTAGTTACTTGGGGGTATAAAGGTACATAGGCTGTGTACTCTGTAGCAGAACTGCCAGTATTGCTTACAGGAGCAGGGTTGCTAGTTAACTGCCGCTTAGGGGAGAATGCTGGCTCGCAGCCCGTAAATGGGGGATTACTATATTCGGGAGGGTCTTCCGTCAGAGGGGAAGAAAGTTTCCCTTTTGATGGTATCTGCTCTCTGGAACTAGGGAGATTTTTCTCCCCTGATTCCAGCACTCCCTCCCCCTGGTTTGCTGTGCTATCTCTTTCCTGTGGTTTCAATGCTTCACAGGAAGAGTTTTTCTGTGATTCATTGGGGGTTTTAACTGGGGTGTTAAACTTGGCAGCAAGTTGTAGCTTCCCCTTTTTTTCATCTGTTGATAGATGACAATTCCTATCACTTTCTGAGTATCTGGCCAACAAGGACCGGGCGACTGTATGAGGCCCCAATCCTGGCCATTCCTCATCATCCCCCTGTTCATCGCTGTCACTACTCTGGGGATGTGGCTCTAGTGGCTGTCCCTGCTTGTCCCTACTCCGCAGCATCATCTGGTGTTTTTTCTCCTTAACTCCCACCGTAAAAATATTCACATCATCAGTTCTATGCATGGATTCTACCATCCACGCGCTCCACGCATCTCTTTCATTTGTTCGTGTCATCTTCCCGCGGTGATTGTACCACAGGGCTTCCCAAGCATTCGGCTTAAAAGTACCTCTTTTAGAATACTTTTTCCCAGTCCAACTATCCCAATCTTGCAAATATTTCACAACCCAAGGTCCATATTTATCTATCATCTCTTACCTCGGGGTCAAGTGGTATGGTTCCCCACGGTTAGACGCCCTCTTTGAAGCGATTCGATTACCCATCCTTTACGGACTCCGGACCTTGAACTGATTCCCCAACCTTTTTACAGGTTGCCTTTGACAACCCAAGGTCCATATCTATCTATCATCTCTTCCCTTGGGGTCATTAGTTTCCCTGTTCTGACTATAGTCCTTCAAAAAGAAATAGCCTGGAGATTTTCCAAACTATAAGAGTTTAATCTCCCCCGTGGACTTTCCTGAAGTACTCTAAAAGAAATGCTTAACGAAAGGTTATTACTAATGCGTGCTTGTAGTACAGGAGGTAGTTAACTGATGCACACCTAATTGCAATACGATTTGTAGGAGTTACAACATTACAGATCTAATCACAAAGCTTACGATTCCCAGTTAGTAGTTTACACAGAAAGATAGATACATACATCGAAGATCATTCAGTGTGTACTAGGCCCACAGGTGCAATTCGATCTTAAAGACCGGGAAGCGTCTTGACCTAGACTCATGCAAGGGTCAACCAGAAGCGCTTGTTGGCAGAAAGGCCCAGATCCTACTTCTTTCCACTGCCTTCAAACGTCCAATCAGAACCCCTTATCATTCACGCAGACACCCTCCTGCAGTGTTGGCCCAACCGAGCAGGATGCCTTCTCATACACTCTCAGTACAATTTTATTTCACTTATACTGTTCATATCAGTCTCATCAAAGTATTAGTACAGACAAAAGGTTATATATATATAAACAATGTTCAAAGAAGCTTGCTAGTTTGGGTGTTCATACAGGGGAGACAGACATACAAACAAAGACATAAAAATGCTTACCAGTACATACTATCATTAACACACTGGCAGTTGGGAAGGCACCGGGTCCTGATGGTCTACCCGTCAAATTTTATCGGTCTCATGCGGATCTACTGTCCCCCCTGTTGGTGGACCTGTATACCCGATGTCTGGAGGAGGGAGCGCTCCCACCCTCTATGGCAGATGCGCACATTATTCTAATCCTTAAGCCCAATAAAGATCCCAAACAGTGCGCCCTTATACAGGCCCATTGCACTTCTTAATATTGATTTCAAAATCTTATGTAAACTATTTACTGTTAGACTCAACCCACTTCTGCCCCCTATTGTAGACACAGATCAGACTGGGTTCATGGCACATAGGTCAGCGGATATTAACCTCCGCAGATTATTCACCAACTTACATGCCATACATGACAATGTGGGCACTAGAACGGTTGCCTCCTTCGATATCGAAAAGGCATTCGATTCAATCGAATGGCCATTTCTCTGGGAAACTCTGCGGAGGATGGGATTTCCGTTGGTTTTTATTGCCTGGCTGCAAACTTTATACAAATCCCCGAAGGCAGCAATCAGATTGGGAGGTAATGTTTCTCCCCCCTTCCCGCTGTCCAGTTGTACCAGGCAGGGCTGCCCCCTCTCTCTCCGGCATTGTTCGCAATAGCTATGGAACCGGTGGCAGGGGCACTGCGGGTCTCGCCCCATATAAAAGGATTAAAAATAGCGTGGCTGGAGGAGAGGGTAGATCTGTATGCGGACGACCTCCTGCTCTTTCTGAATGACGCGGACTCCTCTCTTAGAGGAGCACTGCAAGTATTGACTGAATTCTCCAAGGTAACAGGATTAAGGGTGAGCTGGACAAAATCCCAGTTGCTGGCTATTGACACTGAGGCAAAAAGACTGGCCCCACAGGATCTGCACATGCAATGGGTGGACGAAATGGTGTACTTGGGGGTACGCGCCTCGACAGACGCATCCAGCTTTATCTCCCTTAACCCAGACCCGGTGGTCCAAGTAGTCAAGGCCAAACTCAAAGCCTGGGAGAACCTTCTTCTATCCCTATTAGGCCGCATTAACTTAATTAAAATGAAAATCATACCTAAATTTACATACCTATTTCGTAATTCCCCACAATGGATACCTTGCTCATTTTTCACGAAATTGAACCAAATTTTCTCCTCCTTCCTCTGGGGTCTAAACCCCCCTAGATTTAAACTCTCCACACTAATGTGTCTGGTGTCGCAGGGGGGGCTGGCATTTCCAGACTGCCAGAAATATTTTCTGGCAGCCCAGCTGGTCACGGCAGTTTGGTGGCTAGTACCGGATGCGTCCAACCCCGCTGCGGTTCTGGAGGCTGTGGTGGTTCGCTCTGTGGAAGCCCTTACACATTTACCCCTTCGAGGTCCCAAGGCTCCATATGATTTGACCACCTCCATGCACACGACTCTAAGGGCCTGGAGGGCAGGACTGGAACTTGAGAAGTTCCCACGAAATGCAGTCTCCCCGCACCCCTTTGGAACAACCCTACCCAACCCCATCTCTACTCATTACCAGACCCTAAAATATGGGCCAAATGCGGTATTAAACTGATATCTGACCTCACCACCGGCACCGCCATACACCCCTTCAATCACCTAGTATCCCAATACAATGTGCCTCCCTCGCATCTATTTCGCTATATGAAACTGTCTCATGCGTTTAAAGCCCAAATAATACCCAACGACGCGCAAATAGTGCAATCTGATCTGGAGGGGGTCACAAGATATGACTGCACCAGGAAACCGACCTCGGTCCTTTATGCACATCTCCTCAGAGTTTCCTCTCCTGGTCTGTCAAAGCTCCGGCAGCAATGGACACAAGATATCCCGACACTAGACTCCGAGGATTGTGAGGACATGTGGGATTTCCCCTTCAAAATCCTGGTCTCACTTCGAGACCATCTCATACAATACAAAATACTACATCGGGCATATCTCACCCCATATAGATTGCATAAGATGAGAACCTCCCTGTCCTCGGAGTGTTGGAGATGTACTGGGGATCCAGGTGATTTTATACACATTTTCTGGTTCTGTCCAGCAATTAAAAACTACTGGTCAGAAGTACTATCTGTAATACAAGAAGTGGTGAGAACAGATATAGCCCCAACCCCGCAGATCTGCCTTCTAGGTTTAGTGGAAGAATTAGCCCCCAAGATAGCAGAAAGAACCCTCATAGGGCTCCTGCTCTTTTATGCAAGGAAAATGATCACTCTCTGCTGGAAAAAACGTGCCCCGCCATCCATATTGTTATGGAAAACACATGTCAATAAAGTACTACCACTCTATAAGGAAACCTATCAAAATAGGGGATGCCCCAAAAAATATGATAGAGTGTGGGCCAAATGGCTAGCTGAGGCCTCCACGGCCACCGCAGACTGATTGAACAGGTACATAATACCACTCTACGGGAGAAAGTGATACAGATACATTGGTTGATTTTTTGGTAATGTAATCTCTGAAATGGGTTTATTTGATATTTAATATTGTCCCTTGGGTCTCAACTGATAAATCTGATCCTGAAATACTTTAATTAAGCAGGAGCCAATACCGCACTAGGTTTGTTTGTTGTTGTTCTTTTCTTTCGGACATGCTACAGATGTATGATATTAATGCTGGATGCAGCCCAATTGCCGGCTGGCACTGACTCCTGCGTGGGTCTAGTCCCAATGCTGTGACAGGTTTAATGTTGTTATTTGTTTGTATGTCTTATACTCAATAAAAAGATTTAATAAAAAAAAAATGCTGCAAAAGCTTGTATCCCCAGTTTCTAGCAAAGCTCAACTCCACCGACATTGGGCGTAATCACTGAGAATGGAATGTCTACTTCTTGTTTTCTATATACAATTTGCACATGGACTGAGAAGTTAGGATGCTAGAATGTAGTGTCTACTCTACTCAGATTGAAACTCTTACATGGCATACGGTCATTGTTAATTGGGTGGACTATTGTAAGTGGATCCTGCTCATATACTGGATGCGATGAAACCCTTTAAAGAATAGAGGAAAAAAGAAAATTGAAGAGTCATCAAGGAGACTGTAATCTGCACTGCATTAGATTCATTGGAGCATGGGGAGACATCTAGGGTCTTTTAGACCCCGGATGTCTCATTAAAGAGACCCTGTCACCAAAAAAATCATCACTTTTGTCCCCTATGTGATGGTAAAAAAAAAAAAAATGAAATAAAAAAAAATGTAATTGTAAATAGTTACACCCAGCACATAAAATCCCCATCCCCTCATTTACGCTTGTACAAGCAAAAACGCATGTGTCGGGGGCGTCTACGCATGCAAAGGTCAAATGCAATATACATGTTACATATCACCGTGCACCCTGGAGTGAGCAATATTTCTAGCACCAGACCTCCTACGTAATGCTAAACTGATGACCTGTAGGGGGCTTTGAATGCATCACCTATTGAAAATATAGGGTACTGAAGTTTGTTGCCATTTCATGGGCGAACCCAAAATTTAAGGTTTGACATGCTTGGTATCTATTTACTCAGTGCAACTTCATCTTTTATACTTAACAAACTGGGTAATTTAATTGCATTTTGTGTGCCCTAAAATTAACTTTAGTGTATTTTATACTGAAATTTTGCATTTCCTAGACCTTTTTGTGAAAAAAAAAATATGGAATGATTATATTTTATGTCTGCTTTCAGAAAATGTATATACAGTTGTATGCAAAAGTTTAGGAACCCCTGACAATTTCCCTGATTGTCATTTATAAATATTTGGGTGTTTGGATCAGCAATTTCATTTTGATCTATCAAATAACTGAAGGACACAGTAATATTTCAGTAGTGAAATGAGGTTTATTGGATTAACAGAAAATGCGCAATATGCATCAAAACGAAATTAGACAGGTGCATAAATGTGGGCACCCCAACAGAAAAATCACATCAATATTTAGTAGAGCCTCCTTTAGCAGAAATAACAGCCTCTAGACGCTTCCTATAGCCTGTAATGAGTGTCTGGATTCTGGATGAATGTATTTTGGACCATTCCTTCTTACAAAACATCTCCAGTTCAGTTAGGTTTGATGGTTGCCGAGCATGGACAGCCCGCTTCAAATCACCCCACAGATGTTCAATGATATTCAGGTCTGGGGACTGAGATGGCCATTCCAGAACATTGTACTTGTTCCTCTGCATAAATCCCCGAGTAGATTTTGAGCAGTGTTTTGGGTCGTTGTCTTGTTGAAATATCCAGCCCCGGCGTAACTTCAACTTGGTGACTGATTCCTCAATATTATTCTCAAGAATCTGCTGATATTGAATGGAATCCATGCGACCCTCAACTTTAACCAGATTCCCAGTACCGGCACTGGCCACACATCCCCACAGCATGATGGAACCTCCACCAAATTTTACTGTGGGTAGCAAGTGTTTTTCTTGGAATGCTGTGTTCTTTTGCCGCCATGCATAATGCCCCATGTTATGACCAAATAACAATAATTTTATGCACCTGTCTAATTTCGTTTTGATGCATATTGCGCATTTTCTGTTAATCCAATAACCCTCATTTTACTACTGAAATATTACTGTGTCCTTCAGTTATTTGATAGATCAAAATGGAATTGCTGATCCAAACACCCAAATATTTATAAATGGCAATCATGGAAATTGTCAGGGGTTCCTAAACTTTTGCATTTTGCATACGACTGTATAGTTTTGGAGGTTGATGCAATCTTCAGGCCCACTTCAATACCTGGCCATAGTAAAATGACGTCCTCTATTTTGTGGGGTGATATCTGAATAATGCCTGCAGCTAGATGCATCATTCAGATATCATTCTTTGAAGCCGGCGATTCTGTGCGCGATAAGAATGATCATAGCAGCAGTTCCACCGCTTTATCGTTCTTATAGGCGACGGGAGTGGACCCCCCCCTCCCGCCGCCATCCGGTGCTTCTCCAGGCTCTCCCGTGCCATCGGGGGCCCGGAGAAAGAATCGGCCAGCACCAGATGAGGACGATAGAGATGACTGGTGACCAGATGGCCACCAGTCATCTCTATGACCGTCGGAGGCCTGGGCGCGATGTTATGACGTCACTGCCGGGTACCCGGAAATAAACGAAGCGGCTGTCAGCATGAGATCAGTGAATTTTTTTTCTCGATCTCATGCTTTCCAGCCTGGAGGAGGGATGTGGGGTCTTATTGACCCCACATCTCTCCATAAAGAGGTCCTGTCACATAGATTCCTATTACAAGGGATGTTTACAGTGTTTTAAGTGATCAAAAAAAAAAAATGTAAAAAAAGTGTAAAAATAAAAAAATTAAGTAAAATAAAAAAAAAAATAAAAAAAAAAATGTAAAAACGCCCCTGTCCCCGGTAGCTTACGCTCATAAGCGAACGCACACTTAAGTCCCGCCCACATATGTAAACGCCGCTCAAACCACACATGTGAGGTATCACCGCGTGCGTTAGAGCGTGTGCAACAATTCTAGCACTAGACTTCCTCTGTAACTCTAAACTGGTAACCTGTAAAAAATTTTAAAGTGTCGCCTATGGAGATTTTTAAGTAATGAAGTTTGGCGCCATTCCATGATTGTGCGCAATTTTAAAGAGTGACATGTTAGGTATCTATTTACTCGGCGTAACATCATCTTTCACATTATACAAAAAAATTGGGCTAACTTTACTGTTTTGTTATTTTTTAACTCAGTAAACCGTTTTTTTCTCCCAAAAAAAGGCGTTAAAAAAATGATTGCGCAAATACCGTGTGAGATAAAAAGTTGCAATGACCGCCATTTTATTCCATAGGGTGTCTGCTAAAAAAAACATATATAATGTTTGGGGGTTCTGAGTAATTTTCTAGCAAAATGATGATTTTTACATGAAGCAGAGAAGTATTGAAGTGGTTAAAATGTATTTATTTTTATGTATTTTTAAATGTGTGGTGTGCAAAAACGGCTCTGGAAGGGTTAAGAAAAGCTCTTCCATCGGTCAAAAGGTTCTCGTATACTTCAACCTAAACAGACCTAGTTAGCAGCATTTCAGCCAAATAAACTGCAGGAAAATATGTATATATTGTGAAAATGTGTAGATCTTGATGAGTTATTTTCCCTACCTGGGAAATAAGGTAAAGACTAGTGTAGAACTTTCTTTCCCCTTTTTTTTAATTATTTTTTTCCGTAGTTATAAAAATCCTGATATTTTAAGTTTGAAGAATAACCCCTTAGAGTTATGACTAGGTTATGTAATCAGAAGAAGAGTGTGTCTGCCAGTAGAGGGGAGCAGAGGCTTTCTTTTAAATTTTCTGATGGCATGTGATAGAGAACTCCAAGGCTAAGCCCCTTGTTATCTTTAACCGCTTCAATACCCGGCCATAGTCAAATGACGTCCACAGATGGGATCTCCCATCCTGGGTGGGCGTCATATGACGGCCTCGGCTTTCCGCCGCTACTGCGGGCCCCCGGGGGCCCGCAGAGCGGCGATCGGGGTACCGTTGTGTCCCTCAGGAGGGGTATTGAAGCGGCGGCGGCGGCGGAGCGTCGGTAACGGCGGATGCAGAGCGGCATTGGGAAGCGTGTATTAGGCGGGTTCCGGCGGAAGAGGAGTGATCAGAGCGGTGATCGGGGCTGAGGCTTTTCCCCTGGATACAGCTCAGCCCCGATCACTGTAGCCAATGACATGGCTCTGCAACACATGACCGGCTGTGTCCAATCACAGCCGGTCACTAATGTAAACAAACACACACAGTCACACAGTAACTGCTGTTGCTGGGCTCTTCTCCTCACACACCGATCCAGTGTGAGGAGAAGAGATCAGCTAACAGTGAGTTACTAATTACATGTACTACTGTGCCCAGATCGCCCCTCCTAAATAAAGAGTACCTGTCACCTCAGTACCTGTCACCTCAGTACCTGTCACCTCAGAGTACCTGTCACCTCAAAGTACCTGTCATCTCAGAGTACCTGTCCATCACCTGCCACCAGAGTACCCGCCACCTCATCACCTGCCACCAGAGTACCCGCCACCTCATCACCTGCCACCAGAGTACCCGCCACCTCATCACCTGCCACCAGAGTACCCGCCACCTCATCACCTGCCACCAGAGTACCCGCCACCTCATCACCTGCCACCAGAGTACTTGCCACCTCATCACCTGCCACCAGAGTACTTGCCACCAGAGTACCCGCCACCTCACCACCAGAGTACCTGCCACCAGAGTACCCGCCACCTCATCACCTGCCACCAGAGTACCTGCCACCTCATCACCTGCCACCAGAGTACCTGCCACCTCATCACCTGCCACCAGAGTACCTGCCACCTCATCACCTGCCACCAGAGTACCCGCCACCTCATCACCTGCCACCAGAGTACCCGCCACCTCATCATCTGCCACCAGAGTACCCACCACCTCATCACTTGCCACCAGAGTACATACAGCCAGTCAGCCACTATGTCCAGAAAGATGTACACCCCAGAATAGGCATACCAGATCCTGAGTCTGACCGATGAGAGCAACGGGGAGCTCCCCGAAGGCAGCACATCAGGATCAGATTTAGAGGAGGAAGTAGTCCGTCCAAAAAGACGACGATCTGAAAACCAGGCAGCTACCAGCAGTGCCAGCGGCGGTAGACCCCAGGAGGAGGGGCCCAGTACAAGCGCTGCTAGACCCCAGGAGGAAAGACCCAGCACAAGTGGACGCCAAAGAAGTAGGGCCCAAACCCATCTTCCAGATTCCTTGGCAAACCCATTGTGGCTGCCTTCTACCACAGGGTCAGCCACGATCCCCCCTTTTACAGCACAGTCTGGTGTGCAGGTCAACACTGCAGGATTTACACAAATGGATTTTTTTCATTTATTTTTCCCGAACGATTGGATTCAAGGCATCGTGGACCAAACGAATCGGTTTGCCCAACAATTTTTTGCAGCCAACCCCAGCTCCAGCTATGCCCGCCCTTTTGAGTGGAGACCGCTAACAGTAGTGGAGCTAAAATTGTTTTTAGGCCTAACCCTGAACATGGGGCTTACAAAAAAAAATGAAATTCATAAGTATTGGTCGACCAAACCCACCCACCATATGCCAATTTTTTCAGCAGCCATGTCCAGGTCCCGATACGAAATCATAATGCGCTTCTTGCATTTCAATGACAACTCACAGTGCCCCCCCCCGAAATCACCCAAACTTTGACAAATTATATAAAGTTCGCCCCCTAATTAATTTTTTTTCCCAGAAGTTTGCCGAAGTTTATGTCCCTGAAAAAAATATATCTGTGGACGAATCCCTGGTGCATTTCACAGGCCGGCTGGGAATCAAACAATATATACCCAGTAAGAGGGCGAGGTATGGCTTGAAGCTTAACAAGCTTTGTGAAAGTGCCACCGGTTATGTGTACGCATTCCGCGTGTACGAAGGGAAAGATTCCCAGCTCCAGCCCCCTGAGTGTCCCTCGTACATGGGAATAAGTGGGAAAATTGTTTGGGAGTTGGCATTCCCACTCCTCCAAAAGGGGCACCATATTTATATGGATAATTATTATACGAGTTTGCCCCTTCTCCGCCACCTACATCTCAAACAAACTTTGGCCTGTGGTACAGCTAGAAAAAACCGAAAGGGCTTCCCACAGTGTCTTGTCACCACAAACATTCCAAGGGGGGAATCGACAAGCTTGAGGAACGAAGAAGTGTTGGCTGTGAAGTGGAGGGATAGAAAAGACGTGTACATCATGTCCACCATCCACGATGACACCTCGGTGGAACTTCACAGAAGACGCGGTACCGTTCGCAAGCCTACCTGTATCACTGAGTACAATAAATACATGGGGGGGGGGGGTGGATTTAAACGATCAGTTGTTGCAGCCCTATCTTTCAACAAGAAAATCCTTATTCTGGTACAAAAAAGTCGGAATTTACTTTTTTCATTTGGCCCTTTTAAATTCTTTCATAATATACCAAAAATCCACAGAAACACCCACCACCTTAATAAAGTTTATTGAAGACATTGTCACTGCCCTGATTTATCAGCAAGTATCCCCCCCAGAAAGCATTCGCTCCGATTCTGTCAGCAGACTACATGAGCGCCATTTCCCAGACCATATTCCACCAACAGGATCCGGAAGACGACGCCAAAAAAAATGTCGGGTGTGCACCAAAAGAGGAATTAGGAAAGATACCAGCTTCCATTGTACCGACTGTCCCTCCCAACCTGGCCTTTGCATCGGAGAATGCTTCAGGCGATATCACACTCTGGAAAATTATTAGTCCATATTTCTAATACTGCCATTTCCCCGTTTTTAATTTCTGTCCTGAATATTTACCTTCCTCAACCAACCATATTATTGCCTTCCATGTGAACCGACCCTGGCCTGTTTCTCGACTATGCCTCTGCCTACCGTCTGCATTGTTTTTCCGCCATGTTTTTGCCTTTCACGTGAACTGACCCTGGACTGTATCGACTATGCCTCTGCCTACCGTCTATTTCTGCCTTTTACCTGCACTGACCTCGGCCTGTCGACCATGTTTTTGCCTGCCCCTTGGATTGATCTTTCACCCTGCTACACAGGGGTCTCACATATGTGAGGGGCTCCAGAATAGTGTTCGGAGTTCAGAAAACCAGTTTTTGGTTTTCTGTGTTCCCATAACAGGGTCTGGTTGCCCGGAGGCTTCAAAGTGATTTGGGTGGGAGAAGCCTCTACCCCTGTCCCCATTCTTTCCTGACCAATGCCCTAAGCTTGATGGTACTGCCTGCTCCCTGGACAAATACTCTGGCTGTGCTGACCATACCTCTGCCTGCTGCATGTACTAACTATGGACAGTATTCCTGCCTGCTGCATGGACGATCCTTTGATCCTTTTTCTGCTGCTGACCACATCCCTGCCTGCTATCTGGACTAATGCTTTGGCTGTGCTGACATCTCTACCTGTACTGACTATTCCTGCCTGCTGCCTGTTTTGCTGTCGCTGTCCACGTTCCTGCCTGCTGCCTGGACCGATGCTCTTCTCTGTGGACCACTGCACTACTAAAACTGCAGGTAATCTTTTCTTTACCCTTTACTCAGCAGAATGTATTTTGGTTTGTAATTGGTTTGTACAGTACATGCTATGTGTTAGAAATATGAAGGGCCTTCAACAATGTGATAGGTTGGCAGGAATTTGTGTGTAATGTATGCTCCTAGAACAACTGACAGTGCTACTTGGATGTTGGGCCTCTGTATGTGGCCAGACTATGTAAAAGTCTCACACATGTGGTATCGCCATACTCAGAAGGAGTAGCAGAATGTATTTTGGGGTGTCATTTTTGCTATGTACATGCTATGTGTTGGAAATATCTTATGAATGGACAACTTTGTGTAAAAAAAATGCGTTTTCATATTTTTTCCAGTTTCCAAAAACTTTGGGAAAAAAATGAACCATTCAAAAGACTAATTATGCCTCATAGATTATACGTTGGGGTGTTAGCTTTCTAAAATGGGGTTATTTTGTGGGCGTTTCCGTTGTCCTGGTGCTCCAGGGCCTTCAAAATTGTAATAGGTGGTTGAGAAATGAGATGTGTAATTTATGCTCCTAGAATGCCTGGAGCTGCTACTTCAATGTTGGGCCTCTGTATGTGGCCAGGCTGTGTAAAAGTCTCACACATTTGGTATCGCCACACTCAGGAGGAGTAGCAGAATGTATTTTGGGGTGTCATTTTTGCTATGTACATGCTATGTGTTGGAAATATCTTATGAATGGACAACTTTGTGTAAAAAAAAATGCGTTTTCATTTTTTTCCCACAGTTTCCAAAAACTTCGGGAAAAATATGAACCATTCAAAAGACTAATTATGCCTCATAGATTATACGTTGGGGTGTTAGCTTTCCAAAATGGGGTCATTTTGTGGGCGTTTCCGTTGTCCTGGTGCTCCAGGGCCTTCAAAATTGTAATAGGTGGTTGAGAAATGAGATGTGTAATTTATGCTCCTAGAATGCCTGAAGCTGCTTCTTCAATGTTGGGCCTCTGTATGTGGCCAGGCTGTGTAAAAGTCTCACACATTTGGTATCGCCATACTCAGGAGGAGTAGCAGAATGTATTTTGGGGTGTCATTTTTGCTATGTACATGCTATGTGTTGTAAATATCTTATGAATTGACAACTTTGTGTAAAAAAAAAATGCGTTTTCATTTTTTTCCACAGTTTCCAAAAACTTCGGGAAAAAAATGAACCATTCAAAAGACTAATTATGCCTCATAGATTATACGTTGGGGTGTTAGCTTTCCAAAATGGGGTCATTTTGTGGGCGTTTCCATTGTCCTGGTGCTCCAGGGCCTTCAAAAGTGTGATAGGTTGTCATCATATGAGATGTGCAATTTATGCTCGTAAAATGCCTGACGGTGCTAGTTGGATTTTAGACCTCTGTATGTGGCCAGGCTGTGTAAAAGTCTCACACATGTGGTATCACTATACTCAGGAGGAGTAGCAGAATGTATTTTGGGGTGTCATTGCAAGTATGCATGTGCTGTGTGAGAGAAATAACTTGTTTTTATGACAATTTTGTGCAAAAAAAAAAAAAAAAAATTCCAAGAATTGTGGGAAAAAATTACAACTTCAAAAAGCTCACCATGCCTCTTGCTAAATACCTTGGAATGTCTGCTTTCCAAAAAGGGGTAATTTGGGGGGTATTTGTACTTTCCTGGCTTGTTAGGGCCTCAAGAAATGAGATCGGCCTTCAGTACATCAGGTGTGATCAGATGTGATCATTTTTCAATGATTTGCACCATAGCTTGTAGACTCTATAACTTTCACAGAGACCAAATAATATACACTAATTTGGGTTATTTTTACTAAAGATATGTAGCAGTATACATTTTGGCCCAAATTTATGAAGAAAAATTACTTATTTGCAAAATTTTACAATAAAAATTTTAAAAAAGTGTTTTTTTTTCAAAAATTTCTCTCTTTTTTCGCTTATATTGCAAAAAATAAAAAAAACAGCAGTGATTAAATACCACCAAAAGAAAGCTATGTTTGTGAGAAAAAAATGATAAAAATTTGGTTTGGGTACAGTGTAGCATGACTGAGTAATTGTCATTCAAAGTGTGAGAGCGCTGAAAGCTAAAATTTGGTCTGGGAAGGAAGGGTATATAAAAGCCCTGTATTGAAGTGGTTAATAATCACTAGATACATATCAGCAAACAACTGGATACCTGTTAAAATTTAGTTCATGAAATTAGTACATAGAAAGTGTTGGTCAGGCTTCTGCTTCTATCCATTTTTTTACTCTGTTTAACTAGGCCAGCGGCATCAAAATACCAATCTCATTGATGGATTGGAGCTTCAGGAACACGGTTTACATACCTCCCAACATTTTGAGATGTGAATGAAGAAACCTACTTGCAAATGTATGTAGGCATAGGACACATGCCCCCCTGACACACCCCCTTAAAGGAGAATTAACCAAAAAAAAAGGTTAATTAAATCCACAAGGACTTTTTTTTTACCACTCCTATTCCTTTATATTGGCTTTTAAAATATACAAATGCAGCAATTTAGAATTTAGGTGAAAGGTTTAGCACTGGGAAACACTTTTTGAAAGATAAAAAGTACATTTTATATACAACAATATAGATCAGACCAAAAATGAGGGACAAATAAGGAGGAATGAGGGACAGAGGAACACTAATCCAAATCAGGGACAGTCCCTTGAAATCAGGGACAGTTGGGAGCTATGCGGTTTATGTTTAGTTTAATAATACTGTGAATATTGCTGACCTTGTCCTCTGTAGGTTTGCAACATGCTGTTAATGCTGTGCATACCCCTGCCCATACCGCTGTTCTACAACCTGTGTTATGCACTGCCCAGTGTTCCACTCCAACCTCTCTAGGGTCAGCCCAACTTTATTCACTGTCATAGTAGACCCGAGGGTTCCTGCTGTCTCTGGCAGCCCTCAGGCTGTAAATGCAGACTTTGCACTAGAATTGACTATTTGTTAATATTACGCAAAGGCAAGCAGATATTTCTTTTTTTGCAAGATGTCTGACCCCCCAGATTTGCAATATAAAAACCACAACTACATTTAAATCTGGATGGCTTTAGGCCATAATTTAAAAAATCTATTTGTTTTCATTGCCAGGATGTGCTGGCACAGCAGTTCTTCTTTGATTTGAAGCAGTCACAAGGAAATAAACGTCACACAGATGGGAGGGGTGGCCAGGCAAAACAGCCAAGGAAACACCATAAGCAACTGACTGTACCTATCATCATCTCATTACTTTAGGTCAAAATTCTATGCAAACAAAGTGCACTTAGTTTATATAGAATTTCAGCTGGTGGATGTGGCAATACGTGTCAGTGCCGGCAGCAATCACTAAGTTTTTTTTGAGTGATTCATAATCGGTGTGGTAACATGGGGATATACTAAAACATTTTTTGTTTCATTACTTCAAGTGTGGAAGGGTTGTAACCCATTGGGGTGATTTAACCTTGCTTTCTGGCTTGGTGACAACACAGACACATAGGCACAACAAGGTCAAAATCTGATGGGATGTTTTAACTTTCTTTAATTAGGACTTTCAAAAGTATGCTTTATCACTGTGGGTATGCCATCATTGGGAGAGTTCTCACTTCCTGTATCTGTAACCCCACAGGAAATGAGGGGAAATCTCCCTTGTGCCTTCACAAAAAGCTGCTTCACTCTGTGCAAAGCACAAATAATTGGGTGGAGTTGGGCTTAAAAATTGGTTTACTGATTTTACAGATATCACTTCAGCTTTATTTACAGCCAGTTTGTATTTTGACATTTGGCTAGAAAGTCCTTCTCAAGAGTGAAAAAAAACCTGAAAAAAAAAAAAATTTAATTTCAGTAGAACAGTTCCACCCCCCCTTCCCCACACACAGTCTTTCCTGGTTCTTGCAGCAGCCCCCTGATGACAGGCCGCAAGCAGCTTTGCATCCCTAGTTACAGGGATCCTCTAGATCCTAGTCACACTTTTTGCCACATTATTGAGGCCTTTTTTTTGCTCTGTTTACTAGATACTTTCCTAATCAAAAATGTTTTTTCTTTTACCACTAGCACAACCTACCAGACCATGCTCGTTCTGTCTCGCAAGCCCAGAAGTGGAGAAACACCTTGTAGTCAGCATTGGAGAACATGTATGTTTCTGTGGGTATCCATAGATGTTATCCATCTTCCGGATCCAGAGGAAGGGATGCGAGGCGTCCTTCGATGTAGTGATCAGTATTTTCAATGCCCTGCAGACTTGATTGTGTTTTTTTCGCATCTGTCCTTGGTGATGTTGACCACCAGGTCTCGCTGGATCTCACGTGGGTGTTACCAATTGTTATGCTACATCCATCTTCCAGATCCAGAGGAGGGGACGTGAGGCGTCCTTCCATGTAGTGGACGGTATTTTCAATGCCCTGCAGACTTGATTGCAGTTTTTGTCGCATCTGTCCTTGGTGACGTTCACCACCAGATCTCACTGAATCCCACTTGGGTGCATAGGCGTGCGATTGGGGTGTGCCAGGTGTGCCTGGGCACACCCTAATGCCCAGGTACACCCCAGGGCATTTTTGCTGGCAGGATCTCCATTCTGGCACCTCTGCTGATGGACAATGGGAACGCTGCGACTATGTAAGTGGGACTGTTTTTTATTTGTCTGTATAACTCCTGTGAGTGCAGACACTGAACGCGGAGTGAGCAGGCAAGTGGCCGCATTTTCTGATGCTACTTCTATAGTTCCGGCTACTGCATCCCTGACAGCTGATTATCACTCCACCTCCTGCTGTCAGGGATGCTATAGCCACAACTATAGAGGTAGCATCGGGGCTGGATTAACCCCACTGTTTTTAAACAAGACCTGCCCGCTGCCATTGCGGGGCTTCCAGTCCACCACTGCCCTTTGTCTGAGAAAACTATTTGCCAGGACCGTCCCAGGCAGAGGAGGAGGAGGTAGCTTTTTCCTCCCTGCTCTGCCCACGAGTGCCCCGCCTTCCAGCTTCCGCCCTGCAGTGCCGACAACTCAAGGTGAGGAGGATGTGCCGGGACTCAGGAAATGTCACTGGTAAGTGGGGAGTTGGGGGCACAGACTTTAGCAGCGTGTGTGTGCGCGGCTCTGCAGCAGGCAGGGAGAGAGGCGGGTGTAGTGCTTTTCATCTATCCTCTAAATTCTTTCATTTGTTGTATTGAATAGCTAGTAAGAAGTGTGTATCACTGTTCAGACGTTCAGAGATGTTCTTCTCATCACATGAACATAAGCCAACATGCTCTTTGGTTCCCAGTCAATATGCAATGTTGTGTACCTGAAGTTCAGGATATGTCATGGGTAACCCACCCATAGTACAGCTGTGTTAAAAAGGAAGTAAACCCTGATGGGTTTACTTCCTCTTTGTTTCCCTGCAAAGGTAAAGCATAGTGGGCTACTATGCATGGCTTTGCTGTCATTTCACCTTTTGATGTTCATAGCATAATGACATTTGGGCCAGTAAAGTCCCACTAAGGTGGATCTTTCCTAATGTCTTGTATTTGGGATGTGGCCCCAATTTACTGACCGACCCCACCTACTCTTTTCTCGACTCTAATACTAAGATGGTAAACCTCCTACAGCCTTAGACAGCGTTCTGTTAAAATATATAGTATAATACCCAGCCCCACAGAAACATACATGTTCTCCGATGCTGACTACAAGGTGTTTCTCCACTTCTGGGCTTGCGAGACAGAACCAGCATGGTCTGGTAGGTTGTGCTAGTGGTAGAAGAAAAAACATTTTTAATGCCGCTAGTGACACTAATACAGTGATGAGGGATGATAATGTACAATGTCACTGTGTTAATGATACTGGCTGGCAAGGAGTTAGCATCTAGGGGCAATGAAAGGGTTAACTGTGTGCCTAACATGTGTAATGTGTGCTGCTTTTACTTACTAATCTGGCAGTTTTTTTTTCCTCCCTGCTTTTTAGGGAGAAGAAACAGCCAGATCATTGCTATGTGCATAGAATTCTGTGTTTGTAAACACAGCAATCTGTGATTGGACCATCAGGTTTCAGCTGAAATCATTGGCTGAAATCTGCTGCAAAACGTGTTCTTTGTCCACGGGCCAGCAGGGGGCGTGTGCCCCAAACACGGAAACAAGGTGGCAATGTACATGTACCTGCAACCCGTTTACTGTATATTTACTGTGAGCAGTCGGCATGTGGTTAAAATATATATATTTTTTTTCTTTCTTTTCTTTTTCTGTTGCTACATTCCAGTGCTGTGTGCTGGTAAAGCTCAGTACCATTCACACCCCTCTACACAAGTGCCCCCCCACAGCCTTGTATTGTAGAGAAGTTGAGGGGGTATGTTAGATGAGGTTTGTTTAATGCTGATTACTGAGAGCACTGGTTTGAACTCTGGTGCTCCAGGCGTATTTGGCCTTCCTGCACAATTGCTGAAACCATAAATTTGAGGTAAGACTTTGAAAATCGATGTTGGTGCAATGTTTCACTTCATATCTTTTAGAGTGTGTGTATATTCTATTATGTTCCTGTGGCAAATAAAACGAGTGCATTTTAAAACTCTCAACTTTTGGAATGCAGCCTTTCAATTCTTTGAGAGCTGGTGATATTGCAGAAGGTGGGTTCCTGATAAATTGAGGCTAAACATCAGCTTGGATTAACCACTTCCCTACCAGGCCAATTCTGACATTTTTCTCCTTCATGTAAAAATCATTTTTTTGCTAGAAAATTACATAGAACCCCCAAACATTATATATGTTTTTTTAGCAAAGACCCCAGAGAATACAAAGGCAGTTGTTGCAACATTTTATCTCACACAGTATTTGTGCAGGAATTTTTCGAACGCATTTTTTTGGGAAAAAAAACAGTTTTGTGTTTAAAAAAAAAAAAAAACAGTAGTTAGCCCAATGTTTTTGCATATTGTGAAAGATGAAGTTACGCCGAGTAAATAGATACCTAACATGTCAAGCTTCAAAATTGCACACGCTCCTGGAATGGCGCCAATTTTCAGTACTTAAAAATCCCCACAGGCGACACTTGAAATTTTTTTACTGGTTACATGTTTTGAGTTACAGAGGAGGTCTAGGGACAAAATGATTGCTCTCGCTCCAACGTTCGCGGTGATACCTCACATGTATGGTTTGAACACCGTTTTCATATGTGGGCGGGACTTGCGTATGCGTTCGCTTCTGCGTGCGAGCACACGGGGACAGCGGCGCTTTAAATTTTTTTTTTTTTATTGCTAATTATATTTAGAATTTATATATTTTTTATTTTGCCATTTTTTTGAAAAAAAAAATGTGATCACTTTTATTCCTATTACACGGAATGTAAACATCCCTTGTAATAGGAATATGACATGACAGGTCCTCTTAATAGTGAGATATGGGGTCAATAAGACCCCATATCTCACCACTAGGCTGGGAAGCTTGAAATAAAAAAATAAAATGATCACCGATTCCCAGCCGAAGCGGCGCCGGTTTTTTGAATGGAGAGGCCGGGCGTGACGTCATAACATCGCGCCCGGGCTCCGATGATCATAGAGACTCCGGCGACCATCTGGTCTGCCGGAAAGCTCTATGATCTACTTCCGGTGCCGGCGGATCCGCTCTCCGCCTCACCGATCGTAACGGTGAGTCGGAACAAGCACTGGAGGGCAGCGCGGGGGGGGGACGTCCCCTCTCGCCTCCCATAGGCACAATCAAGCGGCTGAATGGCCACTATGATCGTTCCTATGGTTTAGAGATTCACCGGCTGAAACCGGCAATATCTGAATAATGTCTGTAACTACAGGCATAGGGTTGCCACCTTTTCTTCGAGCCAAACCCGAACACTTCAGCGGGGCTTGGCATTTTTTTTTTTGTAGCATACACAATGAGATTGTAAAATACCTGGGACACCTCTGTGTGCTCTAGGGGAGTATTAATGTGGCACGCGCAGCAGTGAACAGTGGGTGTAGCCAATTGCATATAGTGCAGGTGTGTAATGTACAATATAGTGTATATAGTGCAGAGTGTATAATGTACAATATAGTGTATATAGTGCAGAGTGTGTAATGTGCAATATAGTGTATATAGTGCAGAGTGTGTAATGTACAATATAGTGTATATAGTGCAGAGTGTGTAATGTACAATATAGTGTATATAGTGCAGAGTGTGTAATGTGCAATATAGTGTATATAGTGCAGAGTGTGTAATGTACAATATAGTGTATATAGAGCAGAGTGTGTAATGTACAATATAGTGTATATAGAGCAGAGTGTGTAATGTACAATATAGTGTATATAGTGCAGAGTGTGTAATGTACAATATAGTGTATATAGTGCAGAGTGTGTAATGTGCAATATAGTGTATATAGTGCAGAGTGTGTAATGTACAATATAGTGTATATAGTGCAGGTGTGTAATGTGCAATATAGTGTATATAGTGCAGAGTGTGTAATGTACAATATAGTGTATATAGTGCAGGTGTGTAATGTACAATATAGTGTATATAGTGCAGAGTGTGTAATGTACAATATAGTGTATATAGTGCAGAGTGTGTAATGTACAATATAGTGTATATAGTGCAGAGTGTGTAATGTGCAATATAGTGTATATAGTGCAGAGTGTGTAATGTACAATATAGTGTATATAGTGCAGAATGTGTAATGTGCAATATAGTGTATATAGTGCAGAGTGTGTAATGTACAATATAGTGTATATAAAGCAGAGTGTGTAATGTGCAATATAGTGTATATAGTGCAGAGTGTGTAATGTACAATATAGTGTATATAGTGCAGAGTGTGTAATGTGCAATATAGAGTATATAGTGCAGAATGTGTAATGTACAATATAGTGTATATAGTGCAGGGTGTGTAATGTACAATATAGTGTATATAGTGCAGAGTGTGTAATGTACAATATAGTGTATTTAGTGCAGGCGTGTGTAATGTACAACATAGTGTATATAGTGCAAAGAAGGGGGATTTGGGACTTTAAATGAGGCCCACGGACATCAGGAGGTAAATAATAAATGTTGTTTATTGATCCTGAACCTGTATCAAGCCATATCACAAATATAGACCACATGTAAAAGAAGAACATTGTAGTGAATGTCATTCAATATACCTACACCCATAAGTGGGGCGCATGCAAAAAAGCATCAAGAATACATCAATATGTCAAACTAGAGGTCACATAATGGGCACAAGTGATCAATGGATACATACAGTGGTAAATAGATATATATACACACAATAAAAAGCAGCATGTGACAAAAATCGTAAAAATGTGTAAACCCATAATTGATTGAAGAAGGTGTTCTGAGTTGATAGTGAAATGTGAGCATCTATCAGCGTAACAGAATGCCCGACGCGTTTCGTGTAAACCACTCATCAGGGGCACAGTGCTCATACAAATCTATAGAATGTAATAAGGTAGGCAATTAGTATATATGTAACTGATAGTAGCTAGGGGAGGCAAATTGCGACCCCTGAGTACTTACATAAAGTCATTGCAGAGGAGGTGTAATGGTGATAGAGCCAAGGCCATATTGATAGTCCGCACCGGGAGCTGAGGTGACCGAAACATGCACAGGCGGGGCGTATGCACACAACCCCCCCACAAGCACAGAGCCCGGAAAACTGGATCTAAGGATGAAACAGTAATCTGCTAGTAATAACTACCAAGCAGGGTCTGCAACCAAAAAAAAAAAAAAAAAATGCATATTCAGTATCCCATATTGTATTGATGGGGTAATACAGGAGTAAAAATATATGTCTATATAAGCATAAGATGCATAAGAACTGAAATTGGAAAAGTCAAAGCAACAAAAAGAAAAGAAGACCCTGCTGGGGATGAAAGAAAAAGGGAAATAAAAAATGAAAATATATAAATAATGAAAATGTTGAAGAAATAACGGTTGAGGAGTAAAAAATAAAAAAATCAGTAAGGAAAGTAGATAGGTAATAAAATGAAAGTAAGTAAAATAAAGGAGGGAATCATGTCCAATCCCCCTGTAATGTGATATAAATAAAAGGAGTAACAAAACATAAACCTAGTAGACGAATAAGACCAAAAAGACAGGGGGGGGGAAAAGGAAAGGAAAGATAGTGCCTAGTATGGATGATATATGGATGGGGTAGCTGAGTAGAAGCTTACATGTTTCCCAGAAGAGTATGTGCATACGCTAGGGTGAGGTATGTCATCATTTGGTTTGTGGCGCCCAGACTGTGCCGGGAGGGGCCATATAAGTACACCCGCCCCGACCACGTGCACGCTCGCGAACACCAGCGTCACGCAGGCACGGCGTATGCAGGGAGGGGCTCCAATGTGGGCGAAGGGTACCGCCCACACAGGATGCCCGCATGACCCCGCTAACCGGCCGGGATGGAAAACCCAAAGCCTGCACGCCGCGACGTCAAGGTTGACGTCCCCCGTGCGGCAGGATGCGTGGCGCCGATGCGCTGTGGGCGCCCGCCCGCCCCCCGCACACATTCACTCCCCCCGGTCCTGATAGGACCGGAGGGGGCGAGAGGGGAGGGGGGACACACAGAGCGCATCGCAGCTCCCGGATAGCGGACAACAAAGCAGCCCTGGTAATTAAAAAGACACACATCATATCCCACACAGGGAAAGTGTGTGTGACGGCCTGTGCTGCCTGATCTCATGGGCACACATGGTGGTGTCCATTGAGAGTGTGTATGAGCCCGGATAAGGTAACAACCCTCCAGGACTAGAAAAAACCTGGCCTGTGAGTAGCAGGGGGACGTTGCTAACTCTGTCCGTGGACCTCCAACCCTAAATTGCGGAAGGATATAGGATTATTTGGGACTTTAAATGAGGCGCATGGGGAATGCGCCTCCATCCCTAGTTCAGAGAAAAGAAGGGGGATTTGGGACTTTAAATGAGGCCCACGGACATCAGGAGGTAAATAATAAATGTTGTTTATTGATCCTGAACCTGTATCAAGCCATATCACAAATATAGACCACATGTAAAAGAAGAACATTGTAGTGAATGTCATTCAATATACCTACACCCATAAGTGGGGCGCATGCAAAAAAGCATCAAGAATACATCAATATGTCAAACTAGAGGTCACATAATGGGCACAAGTGATCAATGGATACATACAGTGGTAAATAGATATATATACACACAATAAAAAGCAGCATGTGACAAAAATCGTAAAAATGTGTAAACCCATAATTGATTGAAGAAGGTGTTCTGAGTTGATAGTGAAATGTGAGCATCTATCAGCGTAACAGAATGCCCGACGCGTTTCGTGTAAACCACTCATCAGGGGCACAGTGCTCATACAAATCTATAGAATGTAATAAGGTAGGCAATTAGTATATATGTAACTGATAGTAGCTAGGGGAGGCAAATTGCGACCCCTGAGTACTTACATAAAGTCATTGCAGAGGAGGTGTAATGGTGATAGAGCCAAGGCCATATTGATAGTCCGCACCGGGAGCTGAGGTGACCGAAACATGCACAGGCGGGGCGTATGCACACAACCCCCCCACAAGCACAGAGCCCGGAAAACTGGATCTAAGGATGAAACAGTAATCTGCTAGTAATAACTACCAAGCAGGGTCTGCAACCAAAAAAAAAAAAAAAATGCATATTCAGTATCCCATATTGTATTGATGGGGTAATACAGGAGTAAAAATATATGTCTATATAAGCATAAGATGCTGCTTTTTATTGTGTGTATATATATCTATTTACCACTGTATGTATCCATTGATCACTTGTGCCCATTATGTGACCTCTAGTTTGACATATTGATGTATTCTTGATGCTTTTTTGCATGCGCCCCACTTATGGGTGTAGGTATATTGAATGACATTCACTACAATGTTCTTCTTTTACATGTGGTCTATATTTGTGATATGGCTTGATACAGGTTCAGGATCAATAAACAACATTTATTATTTACCTCCTGATGTCCGTGGGCCTCATTTAAAGTCCCAAATCCCCCTTCTTTTCTCTGAACTAGGGATGGAGGCGCATTCCCCATGCGCCTCATTTAAAGTCCCAAATAATCCTATATCCTTCAACATAGTGTATATAGTGCAGGCGTGTGTAATGTACAATATAGTGTAAATAGTGCAGGCGTCTGTAATGTACAATATAGAGTGTATATAGTGCAGGCGTGTGTAATGTGCAATATAGTGTATATAGTGCAGGTGTGTAATGTACAATATAGTGTGTATATAGTGCAGGTGTGTGTAATGTGCAATATAGTGTATATATTGCAGGTGTGTAATGTACAATATAGTGTATATAGTGCAGGTGTGTAATGTACAATATAGTGTGTATATAGTGCAGGTGTGTAATGTACAATATAGTGTGTATATAGTGCAGGCGTGTGTAATGTGCAATATAGTGTATATAGTGCAGTGTGTAATGTACAATATAGTGTATATAGTGCAGGCGTGTGTAATGTACAATATAGTGTATATAAAGCAGAGTGTGTAATGTACAATATAGTGTATATAGTGCAGAGTGTGTAATGTACAATATAGTGTATATAGAGCAGAATGTGTAATGTACAATATAGTGTATATAGTGCAGAGTGTGTAATGTACAATATAGTGTATGAAGTGCAGAATGTGTAATGTACAATATAGTGTATATAGAGCAGAGTGTGTAATGTACAATATAGTGTATATAGTGCAGAATGTGTAATGTACAATATAGTGTATATAGAGCAGAGTGTGTAATGTACAATATAGTGTATATAAAGCAGAGTGTGTAATGTACAATATAGTGTATATAGTGCAGAGTGTGTAATGTACAATATAGTGTATATAGTGCAGGCGTGTGTAATGTACAACATAGTGTATATAGTGCACGTGTGTAATGTACAATATAGTGTATATAGTGCAGAGAGAGTGTAATGTACAATATAGTGTATATAATGCAGAGTGTGTAATGTACAATATAGTGTATATAGTGCAGGTGTGTAATGTACAATATAGTGTGTATATAGTGCAGGTGTGTAATGTACAATATAGTGTATATAGTGCAGAATGTGTAATGTACAATATAGTGTATATAGTGCAGAATGTGTAATGTACAATATAGTGTATATAGAGCAGACAGAGTGTGTAATGTACAATATAGTGTATATAGTGCAGGCGTGTGTAATGTACAACATAGTGTATATAGTGCAGGCGTGTGTAATGTACAATAAAGTGTATATAGAGCAGAGTGTGTAATGTACAATATAGTGTATATAGTGCAGGCGTGTGTAATGTACAACATAGTGTATATAGCGCAGGCGTGTGTAATGTACAATATAGTGTATATAGAGCAGAGTGTGTAATGTACAATATAGTGTATATAGTGCAGGTGTGTAATGTACAATATAGTGTATATAGTGCAGGCGTGTGTAATGTACAATATAGTGTATATAGTGCAGGTGTGTAATGTACAATATAGTGTGTATATAGTGCAGGCGTGTGTAATGTACAATATAGTGTATATGTAGTGTGTAATGTTTGGTGGGGAGCCTCCCAGTGTAATTTTGGGGGGTGGGGGAGGTCTCCTGGTGTAGTATGGGGGGACAGGGGAGAGGAGGAGGGGGGCTGACAGAGGGGAAGGGGGGCTGACAGAGAGGAACTGACAGAGGAGGGGGGCTGACAGAGAGGAAGAGGGGGCTGACAGAGAGGAGGGGGGCTGACAGAGAGAAAGAGGGGGCTGACAGAGAGAAAGAGGGGGGCTGACAGAGAGAAAGAGGGGGGCTGACAGAGAGAAAGAGGGGGGCTGACAGAGAGAAAGAGGGGGGCTGACAGAGAGAAAGAGGGGGGCTGACAGAGAGAAAGAGGGGGGCTGACAGAGAGAAAGAGGGGGCTGACAGAGAGGAAGAGGGGGCTGACAGGGGCTAACAGAGAGAAGAGGAGGCTGACAGAGAGGAAGGGGGGCTGACAGAGAGGAAGAGGGGGCTGACAGAGAGGAAGAGGGGGCTGACAGGGGCTAACAGAGAGAAGAGGGGGCTGACAGAGAGGAAGAGGGGGCTGACAGAGAGGAAGAGGGGGCTGACAGAGAGGAAGAGGGGGCTGACAGAGAGGAAGAGGGGGCTGACAGAGAGGAAGAGGGGGCTGACAGAGAGGAAGAGGGAGCTGACAGGGGCTAACAGAGAGAAAAGGAGGCTGACAGAGAGGAAGGGGGGCTGACAGAGGAGAGAGGAGCTGACAGAGGAGAGAGGAGCTGACAGAGAGGAAGAGGGGGGCTGACAGAGGGGAAGAGGGGGGCTGACAGAGAGGAAGGGGGGCTGACAGAGAGGAGAGGGGGGCTGACAGAGAGGAGAGGGGGCTGACAGAGAGGAGAGGGGGCTGACAGAGAGGAGAGGGGGGCTGACAGAGAGGAGAGGGGGGATGACAGAGAGGAAGAGGGGGCTGACAGAGAGGAAGGGGGGCTACAGGGGCTAACAAAGAGAAGAGGGGGCTGACAGAGAGGAAGGGGGGCTGACAGAGAGGAGAGGGGCTGACAGAGAGAAGAGGGGGCTAACAGAGAGGAGAGGGAGGCTGGCAGAGAGGAAGAGGGAGGCTGGCAGAGAGGAAGAGGGAGGCTGGCAGAGAGGAAGAGGGAGGCTGGCAGAGAGGAAGAGGGGGGCTGACAGAGAGGAAGAGGGGGGCTGACAGAGGGGAAGAGGGGGGCTGACAGAGAGGAAGAGGGGGCTAACAGAGAGGAAGAGGGGGCTAACAGAGAGGAAGAGGGGGCTGACAGAGAGGAAGGGGGGCTGACAGAGGAGAGGGGGGCTGACAGAGAGGAAGAGGGGGCTGACAGAGAGGAAGAGGGGGGCTGACAGAGGGGAAGAGGGGGGCTGACAGAGAGGAAGAGGGGGCTAACAGAGAGGAAGAGGGGGCTGACAGAGGAGAGGGGGGCTGACAGAGGAGAGGGGGGCTGACAGAGAGGAAGAGGGGGCTGACAGAGAGGAAGAGGGGGCTGACAGAGAGGAAGAGGGGGCTGACAGAGAGGAAGAAGGGGCTGACAGAGAGGAAGGGGGGCTGACAGAGAGGAAGGGGGGCTGACAGAGAGGAAGAGGGGGGCTGACAGAGGGAAAGAGGGGGGCTGACAGAGGGAAAGAGGGGGGCTGACAGAGGGAAAGAGGGGGGCTGACAGAGGGAAAGAGGGGGGCTGACAGAGGGAAAGAGGGGGGCTGACAGAGAGGAAGAGGGGGCTGACAGAGAGGAAGAGGGGGCTGACAGAGAGGAAGAGGGGGCTGACAGAGAGGAGAGGGGGGCTGACAGAGAGGAAGAGGGGGCTGACAGAGAGGAAGAGGGGGCTGACAGAGAGGAGAGGGGGGCTGACAGAGAGGAAGAGGGGGCTGACAGAGAGGAAGAGGGGGCTGACAGAGAGGAAGAGGGGCTGACAGAGAGGAAGGGGGGCTGACAGAGAGGAAGGGGGGCTGACAGAGAGGAAGGGGGGGCTGACAGAGAGGAAGAGGGGGCTGACAGAGAGGAAGAAGGGGCTGACAGAGAGGAAGGGGGGCTGACAGAGAGGAAGGGGGGCTGACAGAGAGGAAGAGGGGGGCTGACAGAGGGAAAGAGGGGGGCTGACAGAGGGAAAGAGGGGGGCTGACAGAGGGAAAGAGGGGGGCTGACAGAGGGAAAGAGGGGGGCTGACAGAGGGAAAGAGGGGGGCTGACAGAGAGGAAGAGGGGGCTGACAGAGAGGAAGAGGGGGCTGACAGAGAGGAAGAGGGGGCTGACAGAGAGGAGAGGGGGGCTGACAGAGAGGAAGAGGGGGCTGACAGAGAGGAAGAGGGGGCTGACAGAGAGGAGAGGGGGGCTGACAGAGAGGAAGAGGGGGCTGACAGAGAGGAAGAGGGGGCTGACAGAGAGGAAGAGGGGCTGACAGAGAGGAAGGGGGGCTGACAGAGAGGAAGGGGGCTGACAGAGAGGAAGGGGGGCTGACAGAGAGGAGAGGGGGCTGACAGAGTGGAGAGGGGGCTGACAGAGAGGAGAGGGGGCTGACAGAGAGGAGAGGGGGCTGACAGAGAGGAGGGGGGGGGGCTGACAGAGAGGAGGGGGGGGCTGACAGAGAGGAGGGGGGGGGCTGACAGAGAGGAAGAGGGGGCTGACAGAGAGGAAGAAGGGGCTGACAGAGAGGAAGGGGGGCTGACAGAGAGGAGAGGGGGGCTGACAGAGGGAAAGAGGGGGGCTGACAGAGAGGAAGGGGGGCTGACAGAGAGGAGAGGGGGGCTGACAGAGAGGAGAGGGGGGCTGACAGAGAGGAGAGGGGGCTGACAGAGAGGGAGAGGTGGCTGACAGAGAGGAAGGGGGGCTGACAGAGAGGAGGGGGGGCTGACAGAGAGGAGGGGGGGGCTGACAGAGAGGAGGCTGACAGAGAGGAGAGGGGGCTGACAGAGAGGAGGGGGGCTGACAGAGAGGGGGGGGCTGACAGAGAGGGGGGGGGGGGCTGACAGAGAGGAGAGGGGGGCTGACAGAGGGGAAGAGTGGGCTGACAGAGAGGAAGAGGGGGCTACAGGGGCTAACAAAGAGAAGAGGGGGCTGACAGAGAGGAAGGGGGGCTGACAGAGAGGAGAGGGGCTGACAGAGAGAAGAGGGGCTGACAGAGAGAAGAGGGGGCTAACAGAGAGAAGAGGGGGCTAACAGAGAGGAGAGGGGGCTAACAGAGAGGAGAGGGGGGCTGACAGAGAGGAAGAGGGGGGCTGACAGAGAGGAAGAGGGAGGCTGGCAGAGAGGAAGAGGGAGGCTGGCAGAGAGGAAGAGGGGGGCTGACAGAGAGGAAGAGGGGGGCTGACAGAGAGGAAGAGGGGGGCTGACAGAGAGGAAGAGGGGGGCTGACAGAGAGGAAGAGGGGGGCTGACAGAGGGGAAGAGGGGGGCTGACAGAGAGGAAGAGGGGGCTGACAGAGAGGAAGAGGGGGCTGACAGAGAGGAAGAGGGGGCTGACAGAGAGGAAGAGGGGGCTGACAGAGAGGAAGAGGGGGCTGACAGAGAGGAAGGGGGGCTGACAGAGAGGAAGAGGGGGCTGACAGAGAGGAAGAGGGGGCTGACAGAGAGGAAGAGGGGGCTGACAGAGAGGAAGAAGGGGCTGACAGAGAGGAAGAAGGGGCTGACAGAGAGGAAGGGGGGCTGACAGAGAGGAGAGGGGGGCTGACAGAGGGGGCTGACAGAGAGGAGAGGGGGGCTGACAGAGAGGAGAGGGGGGCTGACAGAGGGAAAGAGGGGGGCTGACAGAGGGAAAGAGGGGAGCTGACAGAGAGAAAGAGGGGAGCTGACAGAGAGGAAGAGGGGGCTTACAGAGAGGAAGAGGGGGCTGACAGAGAGGAAGAGGGGGCTGACAGAGAGGAAGAAGGGGCTGACAGAGAGGAGAGGGGGGCTGACAGAGGGAAAGAGGGGGGCTGACAGAGGGAAAGAGGGGGGCTGACAGAGGGAAAGAGGGGGGCTGACAGAGAGGAAGAGGGGGCTGACAGAGAGGAAGGGGGGCTGACAGAGAGGAGAGGGGGGCTGACAGAGAGGAAGAGGGGGCTGACAGAGAGGAAGAGGGGGCTGACAGAGAGGAGAGGGGGGCTGACAGAGAGGAAGGGGGGCTGACAGAGAGGAAGGGGGGCTACAGGGGCTAACAGAGAGAAGAGGGGGCTGACAGAGAGGAAGGGGGGCTGACAGAGAGGAGAGGGGGCTGACAGAGAGGAGAGGGGGCTGACAGAGAGGAGAGGGGGCTGACAGAGAGGAGAGGGGGCTGACAGAGAGGAGGGGGGGCTGACAGAGAGGAGGGGGGGCTGACAGAGAGGAGGGGGGCTGACAGAGAGGAGGGGGGGCTGACAGAGAGGAGAGGGGGCTGACAGAGAGGAGAGGGGGCTGACAGAGAGGAGAGGGGGCTGACAGAGAGGAGAGGGGGCTGACAGAGAGGAGAGGGGGCTGACAGAGAGGAGAGGGGGCTGATAGAGAGGAGAGGGGGCTGACAGAGAGGAGAGGGGGCTGACAGAGAGGAGAGGGGGCTGACAGAGAGGAAGGGGGGCTGACAGAGAGGAGGGGGGGGGCTGACAGAGAGGAGAGGGGGCTGACAGAGAGGAGGGGGGGCTGACAGAGAGGAGGGGGGCTGACAGAGAGGAGGGGGGCTGACAGAGAGGAGAGGGGGCTGACAGAGAGGAGGGGGGGCTGACAGAGAGGAGGGGGGGGGCTGACAGAGAGGAGGGGGCTGACAGAGAGGAGGGGGGCTGACAGAGAGGAGAGGGGGCTGACAGAGAGGAGAGGGGGCTGACAGAGAGGAGAGGGCTGACAGAGAGGAGGGGGGCTGACAGAGAGGAGAGGGGGGCTGACAGAGGGGAAGAGGGGGCTGACAGAGAGGAAGAGGGGGCTGACAGAGAGGAAGGGGGGCTACAGGGGCTAACAAAGAGAAGAGGGGGCTGACAGAGAGGAAGGGGGGCTGACAGAGAGGAGAGGGGCTGACAGAGAGAAGAGGGGGCTAACAGAGAGAAGAGGGGGCTGGCAGAGAGGAAGAGGGGGGCTGACAGAGAGGAAGAGGGGGGCTGACAGAGAGGAAGAGGGGGGCTGACAGAGAGGAAGGGGGGCTGACAGAGAGGAAGGGGGGCTGACAGAGAGGAGAGGGGGCTGACAGAGAGGAAGGGGGCTGACAGAGAGGAGAGGGGGGCTGACAGAGAGGAAGAGGGGGGCTGACAGAGAGGAAGAGGGGGCTGACAGAGAGGAAGAGGGGGCTGACAGAGAGGAAGAAGGGGCTGACAGAGAGGAGAGGGGGGCTAACAGAGGGAAAGAGGGGGGCTGACAGAGAGGAAGAGGGGGCTGACAGAGAGGAAGAGGGGGCTGACAGAGAGGAAGAGGGGGCTGACAGAGAGGAAGAGGGGGCTGACAGAGAGGAAGGGGGGCTACAGGGGCTAACAGAGAGAAGAGGGGGCTGACAGAGAGGAAGAGGGGGCTGACAGAGAGGAAGGGGGGCTGACAGAGAGGAGAGGGGGCTGACAGAGAGGAGAGGGGGCTGACAGAGAGGAGGGGGGCTGACAGAGAGGAGAGGGGGCTGACAGAGAGGAGAGGGGGCTGACAGAGAGGAGAGGGGGCTGACAGAGAGGAGAGGGGGCTGACAGAGAGGAAGGGGGGCTGACAGAGAGGAAGGGGGGCTGACAGAGAGGAGGGGGGGCTGACAGAGAGGAGGGGGGGCTGACAGAGAGGAGGGGGGGCTGACAGAGAGGAGGGGGGGCTGACAGAGAGGAGAGGGGGCTGACAGAGAGGAGAGGGGGGCTGACAGAGAGGAGAGGGGGGCTGACAGAGAGGAGGGGGCTGACAGAGAGGAGAGGGGGCTGATAGAGAGGAGAGGGGGCTGACAGAGAGGAGAGGGGGCTGACAGAGAGGAGAGGGGGCTGACAGAGAGGAGAGGGGGCTGACAGAGAGGAGAGGGGGCTGACAGAGAGGAAGGGGGGCTGACAGAGAGGAAGGGGGGCTGACAGAGAGGAAGGGGGGCTGACAGAGAGGAGGGGGGCTGACAGAGAGGAGGGGGGGCTGACAGAGAGGAGGGGGGGCTGACAGAGAGGAGGGGGCTGACAGAGAGGAGGGGGGGCTGACAGAGAGGAGAGGGGGGCTGACAGAGAGGAGAGGGGGGCTGACAGAGAGGAGAGGGGGCTGACAGAGAGGAGGGGGGGCTGACAGAGAGGAGGGGGGGCTGACAGAGAGGAGGGGGGGGCTGACAGAGAGGAGGGGGGGGCTGACAGAGAGGAGAGGGGGCTAACAGAGAGGAGAGGGGGCTGATAGAGAGGAGAGGGGGCTGACAGAGAGGAGGGGGGGCTGACAGAGAGGAGGGGGCTGACAGAGGGAAAGAGGGGGGCTGACATAGAGGAAGAGGGGGCTGACAGAGAGGAAGGGGGGCTGACAGAGAGGAGGGGGGGGCTGACAGAGAGGAGAGGGGGCTGACAGAGAGGAGAGGGGGCTGACAGAGAGGAGGGGGGGGCTGACAGAGAGGAGGGGGGGGGGCTGACAGAGAGGAGGGGGGGCTGACAGAGAGGAGGGGGGGCTGACAGAGAGGAGAGGGGGCTGACAGAGAGGAGAGGGGGCTGACAGAGAGGAGGGGGGGCTGACAGAGAGGAGGGGGCTGACAGAGAGGAGGGGGGCTGACAGAGAGGAGGGGGCTGACAGAGAGGAGGGGGGGCTGACAGAGAGGAGAGGGGGCTGACAGAGAGGAGGGGGGGCTAACAGAGAGGAGGGGGCTGACAGAGAGGAGAGGGGGCTGACAGAGAGGAGGGGGGGCTGACAGAGAGGAGGGGGGGCTGACAGAGAGGAGGGGGGGCTGACAGAGAGGAGGAGGGGGCTGACAGAGAGGAGGAGGGGGCTGACAGAGAGGAGGGGGCTGACAGAGAGGAAGGGGGGCTGACAGAGAGGAGGGGGCTGACAGAGAGGAGGGGGGGCTGACAGAGAGGAGGGGGGGCTGACAGAGAGGAGGGGGGGGCTGACAGAGAGGAGGAGGGGGCTGACAGAGAGGAGGAGGGGGCTGACAGAGAGGAGGGGGCTGCCGCTGCGATCATACCTTTGGGTTCCCGCATCCCGCTGTGCTGACATGGTCTCGGGCTCCCCTGTCACCTCTTGTCTCCCACGGTCCCCAGCTGTGGTGGAGGAGGGAGAGGGCGAGGCCGAGGCTCCATGAGATGAGGACCGTGAGGTCGGTCGGAGCTCACGGCTGCTCGCCTCTTACACAGACAGGCTACACCGGCGGTCTGTGATATGGAGCAGAGAGGCACAGCCGCCCCGGCCACATAATAAATACGGAGCTATGGGGCGGAGGACGGGACACAGACAGAGGCACTGGATATTAGTTGTGCCCGGGTTTCCAGGGGACAGAAACCCGGGCACAAGTTGCCAAACCCGTACTGTCTGGGTCAATCCCGTACGGGTGGCAACCCTATACAGGCATCATTCAGATATACCCGCTCAAAGCCCAGGACGTCAAATGACGGTGGGCGGGCCGGGAAGTGGTTAAACACTGACTGCCTGATGAGGGTTTTCCTTATATTGCACAGAATTATCCACTCCATATGTACAATTTTGCTGTTGCATTGTGATGTTGCCTCTGATGACTCACCTGTTGCAGTTGCGGGTTAGCCTGGTAACGTCACAAAAAGAATTAGATTAATGAGCATCAGGGGAGATCATTTCAGTCTCTTGCCCTCTCCTGTTGCCTCAACTCTCACATCTCATTATAGCCCATTAGTTTAAGTCTGTACAGGCAGCTTAGGGCTGTTTGACATGTTGACTTTAATTTTCTGAGGGATGGACACGTCCCTGTGATGACTTCAACTTTTCTGTATACTTTCATTTTATGTATGTATGTGTATAATTTAGTGTAAAATTGAATGCAATGCTTTTAAAGTTTTACATTTTATGATTTTTACAAATGCATGATATACAGTAATTGGTAGTTTTGCAGGCCTTGTACATACAGGCTTCAACTACTAGAAGAGTAATATGTACAGCAACTTTTTTTTTCCATTTGGAAAATTTCAGCTAACTCTGAGCAGCTATGTTGAGGCTTTTAAAGCAGTCCTTAGCTAGTTTAAAGATAAAACACAGATTTTAATGAAGTGCCGACTGTCTTTTAAACCTTTTTTCACCTTCACCGACGCAAGGGTAATGACAGAACAGGCGGTGCCCCTGGAAGACGCAAATTTTTGCGAAACGCAGCGTAGGGCTGAGCGGTGTCATCGCGTCACCTCCCTCTGTCGTTGTCACTCCAGCAGGACGGGCGGCCTGTGAACATCGGGCCGGTGTCACAGACTGTCTCTTTATCAGAGGACGAATTGCTTTTTCTATATGTGAGTGTTTATTATATTTTTTAAATAAATTTCCATTGGATTTTACACTATGGGAGCCTTCCTTTGTTTCCCCCACATGATGTTAACACTCCATTGAGGGCTGAGCTTTATCCTTCCCTGTGGATCCATCCGCACCACAGATCCTGAGGTTCCATTTCGGTTCCGTCCCAATTCCTGGGTTGCCCGAAGCAACAAGACTACAATGCCCATTTAGACCCTCTGTAACGGGGGGGTCATGGGGTTCCGGTAAGCGGCCAGGCACTTCATCTATGGTGGTGGACCCACACATCTGGGGTTTCATATAATTGGATTTTTTTGCACAATTACAGCACTTTTTGGGGTTTCTTGCATATGGATTTTTTTGTATACAAATTTCTACAATTTGATCTATTATTGTATATTTTTTATATATTTACCTAAGGGGAGTTGGTTTCATTTATCAACCTGATCTGGTGTTGTCACATTATATTACATGTCTATATAATGTTCACTTTTGTATTCTTTTCAGCCATACGTGTTATTTTTTTTTTTTGTTTTTAAGCGCGAGTCACCTTTTTCCCTAATGGCAGAACAGCCCCACAGTGTGCCCACATCCCCTAAAGAGGACATGTCACAATTGGTGTGTATTCTGTCATCAAGGAACACATCATCCCTTTATGATGGTACAATACATACAGTTTCTTGCATCTGTCATTGTGTCACAAAGACAATTTAACTATGTATTAACTCGAAATGTTATGGTTTATATTTGGCAGAAATTTTCTAAGTTTGTTTGTGTGCACTATTGATTTTAGTGCATTATTAAGATTTTGATTACAAATTTGCACAAGGTCTTAAAAAACAGCAGCACTATTGTTTTGTATTCTGTCAGTTCTGTGCTTTTAGAAAATGTATGGTTTGGGGGGTCTTTTACAAACCCTGAAAGTAGAAAAAGGTGAAAAAATTGTGAACCTGGTCTGGCCACCTGGGATGAAAAATATAAAAAGCGTATGGCAGTGAAAGGGGTAAATCCCTTTTAGGATGTTTATGGTGTAGCACAGTAAAGTTTGGAGTAATCGTTCTTTTCTAATACCTTTTGCACTAGACTGGTCTGTATGTCAGTACTGTGTAATATGATCAGATTTGTTGTACAAGCATGTTTGCTCACTTTGTTTTGAATCTGTTCCTTAGTAAGATGGTCAATATGATTTGCATCCCTTCCTGCGGTTGTTCCACTTCCATTGAGTTTCTTCACTACAGAAGATATTAAAGAGTCCTTTATTGTGCAGGCACAGGAGCAGAACATAGAGCTGCTGGAAATACCCCAACACACAGATATCAAGCAAGTATGTGGACTGAATGTGCTCACTTCCTACCTTGAACACTAACCCTATGTTCACATCTATGCGTTTTTTTAATGTGGTGTGCAGAAACGCACTACAGTCCATTTAACATGGTTTCCTATGGTACACATTCATATGTTTGCGTTTTGCAGCTGGTGCATTTTTGGAAACGGTCAGGACTTGTTTTGTGTGTGATAGACTTCAAGTCGCACCAGAAATGCTAGTGTTGTGTTTGAAGCATTTTGCGTTTTTTATTTTTCCCCTTTAACCACTTGCCTACAGGGCACTTACACCCCCTTCCTGCCCAGGCCATTTTTCAGCTTTCAGTGCTGTCGCAATTTGAATGACAATTGCGCGGTCATGCTGCATTGTACCTAGATGAAATTTTGATCATTTTCTTCACACAAATATTGCTTACTTTTGGTGGTATTTAATAACTGCTGGCTTTTTTATTTGTTACTAAAATAAAAAAAAAAAAAAAAAAATGCGCTGATGAGGCAGTACTGATAGGCGAAACTGGTGGGCATTGATGAGGTGCCACTTATTATTATTATTATTATACAGGATTTATATAGCGCCAACAGTTTATGCAGCGCTTCACAATATAAAAAGGGAGACAATACAGTTATAATACAATAAAATACAAGAGGATTAAGAGGGCCCTACTCAGAAGAGCTTACAATTGAATAGACTTATGGGCACTAATTAGGTGGCATTGATGAGGAGGCACTAATATGCCGCACTGATGGGCACTTAAGGTGGCACTGATGTGCACTGATAGGTGGCACTGGTGGGCACTGATAGGTGGCACTGATTGGCACTAAGGATGATCCGAACACCCCCCGGTTCGGTTCGCACCAGAACCTGCGAACGGACCGAAAGTTCGCGCAAACTTTAGAACCCCATTAAAGTCTATGGGACTCGAACGTTTAAAATCAAAAGTGCTAATTTTAAAGGCTAATATGCAAGTTATTGTCCTAAAAAGGGTTTGGGAACCCGGGTCCTGCCCCAGGGGAAGGGCCGATACTAGGGTCACAGGCGCCTGGGTGCAGAAATATTTCTGGCGCCCCCCACATGGGCGTGGTCATCTTACTAACACCTCCCCTTTACTAATGTTTCTATGGCAACAACTCCACCTCTCCATCTGTAAACCCCACCACTTTGCTTTGACAATAACTTGGTTAACGGCTTTGACAAGTCAAAATAAATGTTTTATTTATTGACAATTCTGTGTCAAGTGCATGTAAATCAAATAGTGTAGCAGAAAAAAAAACTTGGAATTTAAATATGAACTGAACAATATTAAACTTTTGAACAGAAAATGAGGTAGCAGAAAATCTATAACTACAGATGCAAAATATGCAAGATAGATTGATTCTGTACTTTTTACATTTTCAATAAATACAATCACTAAAGTGCAAATAACAGATTTGCATAATGCATACAATCACAAAACGGTGCAAAAATCAATTAAATAAAGTTAAAGCGGCTGGCTTCCCATCCTCCTTAGCAATCAGCCATATACAGTGTGTTTAAAGAGAAAAAAACCCGCAAAATGCATGAAAACTGCATGCAAAAACAAGGGTTTAAAAGTGCAAAATGTGCCTGAAAAATGCATCAAGTGCAGCAGCATAGATGTGAACCTAGCCTCAGAGTGCTCTGATTAACCCCAAATAAAGTTCAGCTGTTCTTTCCTGACATTTTCTTAGTCGCATCCTACAGCAAAAGCCATGGTCCACAGAGGGCTTCCAAAGCATTAGAGGGATCCCGTTGTTAAAAGTTATCAGTCAGGAGAAGGGTACAAAAGAATTTCCAAGGCATTATATATACCATGGAACACAGTGAACACAGTCATCATCAAGTGGATAAAATATGGCACAACAGTGTCATTAGTACAGTGACAGTGCATATTATTAGCATCAATCACTGTATTAGTGTCACTGGTCCCCAAAAAGATATACTGCAGCGGGGCAGCACATGCAAGCTCAGTCATGTGTGTATATATACATGATTGAAGCTGCTGCGGTTTAGAAGCATGCTGCGTGCCCCTCCTGTATGTCGTCCTCCAGCACAGGGGTCTACTTTGTATGTATGTATTTTTCAACTGGGCGGACTACCAAGCAAAAGCAAGGAGGGATTGGTTAATGCATTCTAAATAAAGATGAAGTTTAAAAAAAAATGTGATTGCATTTTGTGAATAACAGTAACCCCCAGGGCCATAAAATTGCTATGTTTCTATAGGGTCCTGGCTTTAGTAACACTTTCAACTCCGGTGACTCCTACTCAAGGGTGCAGGTGGCTACAGAGCCCACCCATTGGCTTTTTAGCATACACTAGAATAGGAAAAGTACTGCCACACAGGAACTCAGCCCGAGAGGCGAGTAAACATGACGACTTCAGCCTGACTCCTCCCAAGCCATGGCCCCTGATACATTCCACCATCGGGCTTAGTTATGGAGATCTGGCCTGGGTGGAGTTTTGAAGCTTTTTGAAGCCTTTTTGTTGATTCATCTTTTGGGCCGGGTTGCTGTGTTTCTCCCTTTTTGTGTTGTGAACACTTAGGGTACTTTCACACTGAAGCGCTAGCGGCTTTTCAGCCGCTAGTGGGGCGCTTTTAACCCCCGCTAGCAGCCGACAAAAGGGTTAAAAGTGCCCGCAAAGCACCGCTGCCAATTTCAATGGCAGGGGCGCTTTAGGAGCAGTGTGTACACCGCTCCTCAGTGGCGGTGCGTCCATTAAGAGCGCACACGTGCCGCTCCCTCTCTCCAGCCACCCCTCTGTGTATAATGGATAGATTCATGCATTGCATGAATCTATCCATGGTCGCTGTAGCCACCCCCTATTCAGGCACCTGGCCTCTTTTCGGACGCCTGAATTACAGCAGAGGGGGGTGTTTTTGAAGCACCTGATTAGAGCCATAGGCTCTAATAGGCTTCAAAAAAAGGTGAACTGTGAGTGCAAAGCAGTTCACCCAGGTGTGTCAGAAAAGCAAATGAATATTCGCTTTCCTAACACTGAACCACCTCTCAGGCAATCAGGTGCGCGAGTCTGTTACCTGTCACCTGATTGGCTGAAACAACAAGCGCTATGATTGGACGCCTATCGGGGGAGGAGACGCATGGAGGACACAGGAGCCACTGTCTGACATGCTGAAAGGTCCCACCGCTCACCGCCATCACCACCGAGACAGGGTAAGTGCCGGGCAGACGACGAGTGGGCTGTTATAGTGGCACTCTTTGATGGGCACAGTGGCAGCGTTTGATGGGCACAGTGGCTGCATTTGATGGGCACAGTGGCAGCGTTTTATGGCACAGTGGCTGCGTTTTATGGCACAGTGGCTGCGTTTGATGGTCACAGTGGCTGCGTTTGATGGTCACAGTGGCTGTGTTTGATGGGCAGAGTGGCAGCTTTTGATGGGCAGAGTGGCAGCTTTTGATGGGCAAAACAGTGGCTGTGTCTGATAGGCACATTGGCTGTGTTTGATGGGCACAGTGTCAGCTTTTGATGGGCACAGTGGCTGCATTTGATGGCACATTGGTTGCGTTTTATGGCACAGTGGCTGTGTTTAATGGCACAGTGGCTGTGTTTGATGGGCACAGTGGCTGTGTTTGATGGGCAGTGTCAGCTTTTGATGGGCACAGTGGGCATTTGATGGGCACAGTGGCTACGTTTTATGGCACAGTGGCTGCGTTTTATGGCACAGTGGCTGCGTTTTATGACACAGTGGCTGTGTTTGATGGGCACAGTGTCAGCTTTTGATGGGCAGAGTGGCAGCTTTTGATGGGTACAACAGTGGCTGTGTCTGATGGGCACAGTGGCTGTGTTTGATGGGCACAGTGTCAGCTTTTGATGGGCACAGTGGCTGCATTTGATGGCACAGTGGCTGTGTTTGATGGCACAATGGCTGCGGCTGCATTTGATGGCACAGTGGGCTTTTGATGGGCACAGTGGTTACGTTTTATGGCACATTGGCTGCGTTTTATGGCACAGTGGCTGTGTCTGATGGGCACAGTGGCTGTGTTTGATGGGCAGTGTCAGTTTTTGATGGGCACAGTGGGTGTTTGATGGGCACAGTGGGTGCGTTTTATGGCACAGTGGCTGTGTTTGATGATCACAGTGTCAGCTTTTTTTGGGCAGAGTGGCAGCTTTTGATGGGCAGAGTGGCAGCTTTTGATGGGCAGCACAGACTTACAACCAAGTTCCTGGACCGGCCTGGACGCTGGTGCAGTGCAGGGACAGGTAGTCACTCACTGTGACTCACAGAAAGGCAGGCGCTGCGCTGCAGCTGAGCAGCTCTGCTCTCTCCAGGAGGAGTACTGTCTTCTCTTCAGACCAGGCACGAGTCCGCTCCGGTTCCGCTCCCTCTTAGCCACGCTGTCTGAAGATGGCAAAGGTGGGAGGAGCTTGTTTACTAACCGCGGAGGCGGCGTGCAAAGAATGCTGGGGCGGCCGCGGTGCGCTCTGAATGCTGGGGCGGCCGCGACGTCCCTGACTGACATCACTGACGCGGCGATTCTAGCAAGTGAAGTGAGCAACCAGTGTGCGCAGTCAGCTTCAGCACCCCTCTTCTGGAAACAAATTACAGCGCTGGGGTGCGGTGCACCCCGGCCAGGATCGGCCCTGCCCAGGGGACACGTATCAATGCAAAAAAAAGTTTTAAAAACAGCCGTTTTTTCGGGAGCAGTGATTTTAATGATGCTTAAAGTGAAAAAATAAAAGTAAAATATTCCTTTAAATATCGTACCTGGGGGGTGTCTATAGTATGCCTGTAAAGTGGGGCATGTTTCCCGTGTTTAGAACAGTCCCTGCACAAAATGACATCTTTAAAGGAATAAAAGTCATTTAAAACTGCTTGCGGCTTTAATGTAATGTCAGGTCCCAGCAATATGGATGAAAATCAGTGAGACAAACGGCATGGGTACCCCCCCAGTCCATTACCAGGCCCTTTGGGTCTTGTATGGATATTAAGGGGAACCCCGCATCCAAATTAAGAAAAGGAAAGGCGTAGGGCCCCCAGGCCCTATATACTCTGAACAGCAGTATACAGGCGGTGCAAACAAGACAGGGACTGTAGGTTTGTTGTTAAGTAGAATCTGTTTGTAATTTTAATCTGGTACATTTTGAAAGTGTAGCTCCAGCCAAAAAAATCTATTTTTAAGCTTTTTGGAAAACATAGGGAAGGGTTATCACCCCTGCAACATTTGTTTTGCTGTCTTCTGCTGTCTTCAAAAGGTTTCACCTCACTTTCTGTCCCAATGACAAATGTTTTTTGAAAATTTGGGGTTTTTAGTGAAACGAGGATTGTTGATAAAGCATCAGTGAAGAGGAGACACGTTTTTCCCATATTAACTCTTACAGGAGAGAATTTCCCTTCCTAGGAGTAGATTTCATCTCACTTCCTGTTGTCTCCTTCCATTTGGGGCCTTAGGTGTTGGTGTTGTCACAACACTGTAAGCCCTCACAGTTACTCTTGGTGGGTGCAGGAACGGGCCCTGCTGTGAAATATTAGATCAAGAATTGTAATTACATGCCATTGTTGAACAGGGGCAGAAAAATTGGGCCTTTGGTGGTGATGCTGGTGCCACAACACTGTAAGTCCTCACAATTACTCTTGGTGGGCACTGGAATGGGCCCTGCTGTGAAATATTAGATCAAGAATTGTAATTACATGTCCCTGTTGAACAGGAGCAGAAAAATTGGGCCTTAGGCACTGGTGCCACAACACTGCAACTCCTCACAGATACTATAGTTGGAGTGCAGGAATGAGCCCTGCTGCAAAGTATTGCATCAAAAATTTTAATTACACACCCCTGTTAAACAGGGGCAAAAAAATTGGGCCTTGGCCACTGGTGGCGGTGTCCAGAACCAAAAATGTTCTTACAAGCTACCAGCATGAAAATTGAGGAGGAAGAGGATTGTCACTCAGCATAACGGGATAGTCACTCAGCATCAGCAATCAGCATAGGCAGTCTTGAAGGGATCTCACATTAAAAAAAAAATCAATCGGTTACATCGATCAGCATCAGGTGCTTGGTAGCTGGTGATCCAAGACTGATTCATTTTTATGAAGGTCAGCCGATCGACCGATGCGGTGGACAGGCGCACCCTATGATCGGTTACAAAGCTTCCAGCAGCACTGAATGTGCATTCCGAAAGAACGCTGGATGCAGGACAGGCCAGTAGCTCAATTGTATACTGTGCAAGCTCTGGCCAGTGATCCATCCTCAAGACCCAGTAACCCAGAGGATTTTCGGTGGGAAAGGTGTCCAAGTCTGATCCTGCACCATGTGAATCAGATGCTGGCGATGGTTGCTGGAACCGATCAGACCTTGGGGCTGCGGACTAAAAAATTGTCTGAACGCATTAGTCAGACAGCCACCTTCTCCACCGCTCCGTCTGTGACTGACTGAAGCCTCAGCAACACGTTGTCTAGGAGGACCAGGAAATTTTAACCTCCCAGGCTCTGAAAACGCGTTGCACAAACCTTTCTGCAAGGCCTTCCGAAGATGTTTCATCCTCTGCTCCTTCTGCAACGGCAAGATAAGGTCCGCAACCTTACCCTTGTAACATGGATCAAGGAGGGTTGCCAGCCAGTAATCATCCCTCCCCTTGATACCATGAATACGAGGATCCTTCCGCAGGCTTTGCAGGATCAGGGAGGCCATGCAGCGTAGGTTTGCTGAGGCATTCGGTCCAGAGTCCCCTGGGTCACTAAGGACGACATGATCCGCAGCCACCTTCTCCCTGCCACGTACAAGTCAATGGGTTTCTTCGGACTGTAAATGATCCCTTGAAGACTGCTGCTGATGCTTAGTGCCAGGCTCCACCTCCATGCTGACACAATCCTCCTCCTACTCCTCCTCCTTGTCCTCTTCCTGTGTGATCGGCGGGCACGCAGGAACACTGTCTGGATAAAGGGGGCCTTGAGAGGTAAGGAAGTCCTCCTCTTCCTCCCTCTGTTCTGCCTCAAGTGCCCTGTCCATTATTCCACGCAGCGTGTGCTCCAACAGGTGGACAAGAGGGACAGTGTCACTGATGCATGCACTGTCACTGCTCACCACCCTCGTGGGCTCCTCAAATGGTGACAGGACAGTGCATGCATCCCTGATCATAGCCCACTGGCGTGGGGAAAAAAAACAAGGTCCCCTGACCCTGTCCTGGTGCCATAGTCGCATAGGTACTCATTGATGGCCCTCTGCTGCGTGTGCAGCCACTGCAGCAAGGCCAACGTTGAGTTCCACCTTGTGGGCATGTCACAGATTAGGCGGTTCTTGGGCAGGTTAAATTCCTTTTTGGAGGTCAGCCAGCCGAGCACTGGCATTATATGACCTGCGGAAATGCAGACAGACTTTCCTGGCCTGCCTCAGGACATCCTGTAAGCCTGAGTACCTGCCCAAGAACCGCTGCACCACCAAGTTAAGGACATGAGCCAAACAGGGCACATGGGTCAGTTGTCCCTGTGGACAACTGACCCAGAGGAGGTTGGTGCCATTGTCGCAAACCACCATACCTGCCTTAAGCTGTTGTAGCGTCAACCACCTCTGAACCTGCCCCTGCAGAGCTGACAGAATCTCTGCCCCAGTGTGGCTCCTGTCCCCCAAGCACACCAGCTCAAGCACCGCATGGCATCTTTTTGCCTGCGTGCTTGCGTAGCCCTTTGAACGCCTACGGAGCACCACTGGTTCCGAGGACAAATCAGCACACAAAGAGGCCATGGAGGAAGAAGAAGAAGAGGAGGGGGTGGAGGAGAGAGGTGTGGCAGAATCACCACTAGTAGAATTTTGGAGGCATGGTGGCGGAACAACCTCCAACACTACTGCATCCTTCCAAGCTGCCAGAAGAGTCACCCAGTGCGGGGTGAAAGATAGGTAATGTCCCTGTCCATGCCTGCTGGACCATGAGTCAATGGTAATATGCACCTTACCGCTGACCGCCCTATCCAGCGAGGCCAAGACATTGCCTTCCACATGCCGGTAGAGAGCCGGAATCGCCTTCTGTGAGAAAAAGTGGCGTTTGGGAACCTGCCTCTGAGGAACCACACATTCCACAAACTCACGGAAGGGGGCAGAGTCTACTAACTGAAAAGGCAGCAGTTGAAGTGATAGCAATTTAGCCAAGCTAGTATTCAACCGCTGGGCATGTAGATGGCTGGGAGCGAACTTCTTCGGCGGTGCAGCAGCTGGGGCAGGGAAATTTGCCTGGTACAATCTGACGTCGGTGTAACGATAGCAGATTGCCCGCAAGTACTTGGTTGTGACACACCTAATTCTACACCTTCATTCCTCTCAGTGCAGGTTTCAGAGAGGACTGAAGGTATAGTGGGGTTGGAGATCCTAGCTGATGAGGAGCAAGGAGAGGTCCGCTTTGTTCTTTGGTGTGGGTCTTTTAGGTACGCTTGCCAACGAACTGCATGGCAGGTCGACATATGTCTGGTCAAGCATGTGGTGCCCAAGCGGGTGATGTTTTGGCCACGCGAGATACGCTTGAGACATGTGTTGCAAATAGCAGCGGTGGGATCTGATGCACTCGTCTCAAAAGAGGCCCAAACCAAAGAACTTTTGGAATAACGCGCAGAAACAACAGCACCCTGCACATGCGGAGCTCTGCGGTGTGATGCAGTCGGTGTGCTGCCCTTAAGCTGGCCCCTGGAGGGCATCATGCCTCATTGGAGATGTGCCTTCTCTTCCTCCTCCTCCTCTCTCCTATCAGGCACCCACGTGGAGTCAGTGACCTCATCATCCCCTCCCTCCTCATCACTGGAGCAAAGCTGGCAGTATGCTGCAGCTGGGGGAACATGATTGCTAGATTGCTGTCCTCCTTGGGCACTCCCTCTCCCTGGGCTCATGGTACTGCCTTCCTCTAGCTGGGTACCATCATCGGAGCCTTCAAAACGCTGGGCATTCTCCTAGAGCATGTACCCAACACTGTGGTCAAACAGTTCGGGGGACTCCTCAGGAAGACATGGTGGGGCTAGGGAAGGAGTGACTAATGCCATTGAGCCGAGGGAAGAGGCACTAACTATAACAGGTACACTAACGTTAAATACTGCAGCTGCCTGCCTGTGGTATTAATAGGATCAGAGCAACAGCAATTGTCTTCAGGTAGCTTTAGGTGCACACTGTGCAGAGGACGCACTACACTAACTGTAAATACTGCAGCTGCCTGCGGTACTAATAGGATCAGAAGAACACCACCAATTTTCTTCAGGTAGCTTTAGGAGCACACTGTGCAGAGGATGCACTACACTAACTGTAAATACTGTAGCTGCCTGCCTGTGGTACTAATAGGATCAGAAGAACACCAGCAATTTTCTTCAGGTAGCTGTAAATACTGTAAAAACACCTGCCTGCCAGTAGGAAGGAATATATATATACACACACAACACCTAGGATGCATATATATACACAATACACTGTAAGTGCAGTTAAATGACTCGCCTGCCTACTCCAACTTAAATCAAATGACACTGTCTCTCTGTCTATCTCTCTCCACCGCCGCAACACACTACACAAGGCCGCCACGCAGGCGGCCTTATATAGTGTGGGGCGTGTACTAAACCCCCTGAGCCATAATTGGCCAAAGCCAAGCTGGCTTTGGCCAATTACGGCTTTCTGTGCAGACGGCGCTGTGATTGGCCAAGCATGCCCTATGACCCGCATGCTTGGCCAATCATCAGCCAGCAATGCACTGCGATGCCGCAGTGAACTATGGACCGTGACGTGCCACTCGAATTTGTCGCGAACGACCCATAACGTTCGCAATTCGACGAACGGTCGAACATGCGATGTTCGAGTCGAACATGGGTTTGACTCGAACTCGAAGCTCATCCCTAATTGGCACAGATAAGCGGCACTGGTGGGCATTGATAGGCAGCATTGATGGGTGGCACTGATGGGCATTGGTGGACAGCAGTGATGGGCATTGATTGGCAGCACTGATAGACAGGACTGATAGCCAGCACGGACTGGCATCACTAATAGGCACTGATTGGTGGCAGTTATGGGCAGTGGTGGGCACTGATTGCTGGCACTGGTGGACACTGATTGCTGGCACTGATCGCTGGCACTGATTTGTGGCACTGGTGTCGCTATTGTGATCAGTGCCCTGATTACATGTATAGATGTCTCCTGTGAGGAGATGCCGCTGATCGGCTCTCCTTGCCACACTGTCAAAAAAAATTAAAAACCAAAATACTTTGATTGAAATATATTTAGCTACTAAAAAAAAAAAAAACTCTTGGGGAAACAAATCAATTTTTGTACTTTTCTGGGGTGAGCAGCCTCTTAGACTCTGTAATATGCGTTTTTCTGTTCGTAATTTCTTAACTAGGCCATAATTTCTCTTCCTTCTTGCTTCCGCTTCTAGGGTGACTATGCTGCCCTGCATGGACCCCTGGAGCTCTAGTATGCATGAAAAATCTCAGACAGAATTTTTCACGAAGGTGCCAACGCTGTGTACACCAGTACGCAAAGACCTCTTGGATATCTTCAACTCAAACCTCTTTCCTGCTCCCCTTATAAGGGGTTTGATGGAAGATTTAAAAAGACATAATGTGTTCATAGGGTAGTTAAGCAATACTGTAATTTGCCCCTATTTGTTAGGAAATGGTTGCACATTTAGTATCTGTAACAAGCAATTGATTATCAAATTGCTCTTAACGTAACCTTTAAGCCAGCCATAGACTGTTTGAATCTCGGCCTGTTCAGCAGGGACTGGATTTTACATGCGATTATTGCTAGCAGCTATTATAGCTGCTAGCAGTAATCACTGTAATCTCCCAGCAGGGATGGCTTCCCTGCCGGGAGAACACAATGACTCAGTGGGAAGGATTCCTCAATCAACACTGACTGTGTTGATGGGGGGAATCTAGCGATCTTTACATTTTTTTTTTTTCCTGCATCTATGGCAGGCTTTAGACGTCTATGGAGGGAGTATTTAACTATTTAAGAAAAATTGTGGAAATGGAGATCTCCTTTGTTTTTTTCCCACTGGCTCTTAACTTATGTTTTCAGATTATACAACCTGGGACACCATATTTCTTTGTCAAGTTGGATTCTGGGGAGAAGCTTTTTCAAATTAAGAAAAAATTTCCATTACAGTTTGGAAGGTGGTAGTTTATTTTTGTGTCCCTTCCTGGTGCATTAGTTTGTAGCCCCCTAAGGTCCCATTCACGTTGACGGACCGATCGTGTCCTGTATGGAGTGGCGGCATCTGCCGACACCCGATCCTGTCTGCTAAAAACAGACGGAATCGTTCCCCATCCATCCAGTGGATTGGATGGAAACAGGCAGGCAGTCCGTTTCTATCCAACAGCCCATAGAGGACACGTGGACCTGTCATTCGCCTGTTCAGCGGGAGAGATTCCCTGTTGAGCAGGCGGATCCGCTGGCAGACTCCACCGGTGCGCAAGGGACCTGAAACACCCAGTATGGGCATTTTATTAGTCTGTATATTTAGTCCATTATGGTGGGCACACAACTCCTAGGCTTAAATTTAACTGGGTCAATGACTGAGGTGCTGTATAAAACTACTATGAGTTACAAACAGGGCTTTTTTTCAGGGGGAACTTGATGGAACTCAGTTCCACCACCTTTGGCTCAGACCCTTTGGTGCCTGCTCACCACAACCACTTGTAAACACAGAAGTCTGGTTTCTGTGTTTACAAGTGACAGCTCTGCACTCTGTATGTAATGCAATCCTGGTATGTAATGCCCCTTTAAGACCCTCCTACTGTTTTCATGAAATTTGACTGAACACACCCACTATTTGATGTGATCTGGAGGGTGTGTGTAGGGGGAGGGGTTTTGTGGGGCTGTGGTTAAAGCGGGGGTCCCGCAAAAAAAATTTTTTTTAGATGTCAGCAGCTGCAAATACTGCAGCTGCTGACTTTTAAAATAAGGTCACTCACCTGTCCCGGGGTCCAGCGATGTCGGCACTCGAGGCCGAACTGTCCCTCGATCCTCGGGTACTGCCGCCGCCATTCTCAGTGAGGGAATCAGGAAGTGAAGCGTTGCGGTTTCACTTCCCGATTCCCTACTGCGCATGCGCGAGTCGCGCTGCTCTTTCTCAATGGTCCCCGCTATCTCCTGGGACCTGTGTCTTTCCCAGGAGACAGCGGGGGAGTGCGGGAGGGGGCGTGACTCCCATGGGAGTCTATTCCCGGAAGTGGGTGCAGATACCTGTCTTAGACAGGTATCTGCACCCTCCTCCCCCCCCAAAAGGTGCCAACTGTGACACCGGAGGGGGGGGGGGAATCCGATGAGCGGAAGTTCCACTTTTGGTTGGAACTCCGCTTTAAGTTCCAGCACCTATTGTTTGAGAAAAAAAGCCCTGGTTACAAACATCCGACTTGCATACGGCTCATACTTACAAACTTAGGGAGGCATCTACCCCTAGGAAGGGAAATTCACTCCTGTAAGATATTCTGGGAAAAGTGTCTCCACTGAAGCTTTATCACCAATCCTTGTTTCCACGACAAACCAAAATTTTCAAAATCCAATTGTCACAGGGACGAAAAGTGAGATGAAATCTTCTGACCAGGGGCACAGACAGCAAAACAAACATTACAGGGGTGTTAACCCTTCCCTAAGCTATCCAAAAAAATTAATATATACTTTATATATTTTTTTGGCTGGAGATACATTTAAAAAATGTACCTGTTCCAACTTGCATACAAATTAAACTTGAGAACAAACCTACAACAAACCTACAGAACCTGGTTTTGTAACCCGGGGACTGCCTGTATTGGATAAGTCAGCAATCCAAAGAATATAATGTGGTGTGTGTGTTTTGTTTGTTGTTTTTTTTTTTTTTTTTTTTTAATATCAAAGCTTAAAGAGGAAGTAAAGTCCCGTTTTTTGTTTTTTTTTGTTATTTTTTTCTTTTTTTCTGACCTGCAAAAGTAAAGGCATAATGTGCTAGTATGCATCTCATATTAGCACATTATGCTAAACTTACCTGCAAACTAAGCCCTCAAACATCCCCGCCGGAGGCCACATTCATCTTCACCCGTCTTCCTTCCGTACGGGTGGCCGCTCCTTCAGAGCGCATGCGCCAATGACGTAATCGGCTGCATATACAGTACATCTCTCCTAAATGGCGTACGTTTTGAAGATATTTACAGTACCTATAGGTAAGCCTTTTTATAGGGTGGGATCTTGCATGACACGTCACTTCTGCCATTTTGGAACGTAGGTCGGCGTCCCTGCCATGAGATTGAGCTCTATTTCATCATCCACTTTGTAAGTGTAGTTTTTAAGCGTGTTAATTTTAATAAACATTATGTACTTCACCATGGGAAGTATCCTTTCTTTCTGCTAGTTTGTGGGAGATCTAGTTTGGTTTTAAAACTGTTGGCCCTTCTGACCAGCCGGGACGATTATCGGGAGTTATATATTCTGCAATCTATGACTACCTGTAATGCGGGTCATATGAGTCCGGTGAGTGGACTGTGTGCTTATTGTTGGTGAAAGGAGGACAGTGAACACTTTTACTTTGGTGTGAGACTTATAAGAAGAATTCGGTTTACTATTCATTTTGAGGCATCTGATGACTGTTTATGGACACTTTATGCACTTTTTTTGTACTATGCACTTTTGAACTGTTTTTGCACTTTATTGGTATATGGTCCACCTTGCCCTAATTGATACAGTATCTCACAAAAGTGAGTACACCCCTCACATTTTTGTAAATATTTTATTATATTTTTTTATGTGACAACACTGAAGTAGTGAGTATACAGCTTGTATGTAAGAGTGTAGATTTGCTGTCTCCTCAAAATAACTCAACACATAGCCATTAATGTCTAAACTGCTGGCAACAAAAGTGAGTACACCTCTAAGTGAAAATGTCAAAATTGGGCCCAATTAGCCATTTTCCCCTTCCCGGTGTCATGTGACTCGCTCGTGTTACAAGGTCTCAGGTGTGAATGGGGAGCAGGTGTGTTAAAACGTGGTGTTATCGCTCTCACTCTCTCATACTGGTCACAGGAAGTTCAACATGGCACCTCTGAGGATCTGAAAAAAAGAATTTTTGCTCTACATAAAGATGGCCTAGGCTATAAGAAGATTGCCAAGACCCTGAAACTGAGCTGCAGCACGGTGGCCAAGACCATACAGCGATTTAACAGGACAGGTTCCACTCATAACAGGCCCTGCCATGGTCAACCAAAGAAGTTCAGTGCACTTGCTCAGTGTCATATCCAGAGGTTGTCTTTGGGAAATAGATGTATGAGTGCTGCCAGCATTGCTGCAGAGGTTGAAGGGGTGGAGGGTCAGCCTGTCAGTGCTCAGACCATACGCCACACACTGCATCAAATTGGTCTGCATGGCTGTCGTCTCAGAAGGAAGCCTCTTCTAAAGATGATGCACATGAAAGCCCGCAAACAGTTTGCTGAAAACAAGCAGACTAAGGACATGGATTACTGGAACCATGTCTTGTGGCCTGATAAGATCAAGATAAACGAATTTTGTTAAGATGGTGTCAAGCGTGTGTGGCAGCAACCAGGTGAGGAGTACAAAGACAAGTGTGTCTTGCCTACAGTCAAGCATGGTGGTGGGAGGGTCATGTCTGGGGCAGCATGAGTGCTGCCAGCACTGGGGAGCTACAGTTCATTGAGGGAACCATGAATGCCAACATGTTGTCATGGCGGATACACATCAAAATATCATTTTTTTTTTCATTTAGACTTTAAACTGAGTCAGTGCTACAAAAGAGCACTTCCCCTCCAAATAGAAATAGTTATACGACCCATTGGAAGGCTAAAATCAAGAAACAGAATCCTGTGTTGAAGCTGAGTAAACATGAACACTAATGGGCTGATTTACGAAGCATTTGCACCATGAGTTCTTGTCATTACTGTGGATACATGTTGACCCAAAAAAATCCCACCCTCCCAAATGGGAAAATATTCTTTCCCAAACATTTCGCAAACTGCAGAACCACTGGAGTGGTTTATCTACTCCAGTGCAACTGTGGTTGCTTCTATATAGGAAAGACCAAACTAGAGTTTTGGAGAAGAGCATACAGACACATTGTATCCATGAAAACGGCCGACCCTGATCTCCCCCTGGGTCGACACGTATCACTGGTACATGGAGGCAGGTTTCCCAACATTAAATTTCTAATTTTGGACCGTATACATCCCAGCCCCAGAGGGGGTGACTGGAATAAAATCTTACTCCAGAGAGAATTAAAATGGATCCACCTACTGAAGGCCACTGTGTCCCCAGGCCTAAACGAGGCAGTCTGTTTTAAACCATTCCTAGAGGGTTTCAACTCCGGTGGAATGGAAAAATAAATCATGATTAGTAACACATGTACCTGGGCCCCCCCCCTTAGTTTATCACTTAACAACAGAGGTTAGCTGGATGTCACTTGTTTCTCTTCTTCTCTTCCTCTGTATTGTGGGGACTATTTCATTTCTACTCTCCCAACCGTTGGCAATATCAGTTAGTTGTTTTTCTTGCGGTGTTTGATGTGTACACTGAGCTGTGCGTTCTGTCACATACGTGACCCCTTTCTTCCTATTTGTAAATCCCATAGGCATGCCGTATTATCGGTTCTACATGCCTTTATTTTACTGGCTTACAGCTCTGTGACCTTGAGGTGTGTGGTGGTATTTACTGCCCTCCCCCCTACTGTTCCCATTGGACACTTAACCATCGATAAATTGCATACCTAAACTATTCAATGTACTATAAATCATACCATCGTGAATTATATGGGGTCACGTGTTTGACTTATACAATCAGCTTGGGGGTTCCCCATAGGAACCATCTATTTGTTAATATACTACTTGCTAGTCACTGCTGTACACCCTGATCTATCAATTGATGTACTCCTAACCAGGGTCAGGTTTTCTCTTTATCAATGTCAGATTCATGTTCTTCTTTAAAAAATCCTGTTATGGTCATGTATAACAAAATGACTACATGTAATGATTGTCATGTTTATCGTGTTATGACTAGAATGGATTTAGTGTATAGATCTCTGTAATGCCAATTGACAATATATTATATTATGTCTGCTTCTGCTAAATATTCACTATCTCTTCTTGCATTCCAGTCCCCGCCCACTTCAAAGTGACCACCCTGATTAGGTACTGGTGAGCTTATAATTATATCCTATCCCCACGGGTTTAGAACTCCTTCGTGCTGTTCCTTACTATTATTTTTTATTATTAATTCATACCTAATACAACTGCCCTATGCCGGGGTGGTGATTATGTAATGAATATCTCTATCCCTCAGGAGTTTACACCTATATGTCTTTATCTCTTTATTCAGTCCCCCTTTCCCTGCCCCTCCCGGGGTGCGTGTGGCCCGAGCGATTTCCCGGCACGGAAAGCCGCCCAGGATAATTCCCAGGGCGGCGTTGTAGGAGGTACTAGGGCGTCCTTCCATCCACGCCCACTGCCTCCATATTGCCACTCCGGCGAGCATGCTAAGTTCGCCGGATGGGCATTTCCATGTCGGTGGGGTGGGTGTGCGCGACGTCGCCCCAACGTCAAGACGTTCACGCATGCGCGGAGGGTCTCTGAGGCTTCCCAGCTGACGAGGTCCGTAACACAGCTGTGCGTCGTTCCGACGCCAGCTGATTGGAGCCCGTCCATTATTTAAATCGGCCCCACTCATTCCCAGATAAGGCGCTCTACATGCCGGATGCTGGGATGCATGGCTAGCCGAACCTGTAAACAATCTACTCAAGGTATTTATTCACCTCTTTTAAACCCCTATAACTGGGATTATTGTTATATCTTCATTATGCCTTTTCTCACTGTTGTATCTACATAGTTACATTCTTGTGCTGACACCATCTTGCTGCTTTCCAGTCCGCAATATTTATGTTTCCTGAAAGTTAGACACAGCATATACGGCTAAATCTAGTAACAGACTCACTTCCTACATACTTACCATATGTCATTCACCCCTGTATTACCTCCTGGTATGTTATTGTTTGGCAGTAGCATTTTTATGCTAAATTTGGTAACACCATTTAAAGTTCCTAAACATGGAACTACACAACTACTTATAATCCATATTAACCATGTACTTATTGGCACGTGACGTACTAAATATACTCCCTATGCAATGAGCTTTTGTAATATTGTTTATACATTAAATACTCTGAGCATTACAAGCCGTACAAAATGTATACTCATTGGCTTATAATAAGCATACTCTCTTTGCAATGAGCCTTTAAAAATATTGCTTGTACATTAAGTATTTTGAACATATACTCCATTTTTCAAGTTCCTCCCACATCAGTTTGTCCCCTAACTTTTTCCTAAGGCATTCATAACGGATCCTTTTTATACTTATGGTACCTTAATTTTTTTATTTTTAGGGGTGCCTCTCTCGACCCCAGTATATCGCTTTGGCTTATGCGCGCCCGGGTCGGGCAGGATAGGTGAACCGGTACATCCCCCTGTGGAGACTGCTGCTTACTAACCTCTAGCTTTTACCGCCTAAGAACAGCACCCGTACCCACTACACTACAACTACCCACCATCCCATCTTGCCTTTTCATGTGGTCTTTTAAAAAAATACCCTTTTCAGAGTAACCAATGAAACTCTCTCAGGTAGGTGATCAATTGATCATTTAAACCTTCAAACAGATATCCAGTGGTAGTTTTTTACAACATCTGATTTATGCACCACTTTTTTCAATTAATCCAGATGAACCCCTCTTTTCAATCATGCCCCTGAAGAAGGACCGAAAAAATATTAAGTACCCCGAAACGCGTCGGGCTTGAAAAGAGTCTCTCTGTATACCCCATCATTGCTTACTGTTTGATGTTTATTATGTATTACCACTATGCTACCTAGGATATCCACATTGTTTTTAACAAATGCATTTCTTTATTAAATAAAAATATTCTTTTATACTTCATATTAGTTCATACTTCTATATTCTCTACTTCTGTGCAAGTGCCGGGAAAGTCCACTTAGGGGAACCCGCTGTTTTATGTTGCACCATGAGTTGCGGTGCACGCCAATGCGCAAATGACATTTTCGGTTTTACAAAACATATGCGCCGGTAACACAGCGCAATTCCCCGTTTACTATTCTCTTCCCGGCGCACGGGAAGAGGCGATCTGTACGCCACTAGAGACATGGCGCACGGCATCTTTAACTGAAAATTTAAACAAGCTGGAAGTGCCAATATAATGGGGGTGATGTGAGGAAGTATGGTACTAACTGCCCAAATCACAAATATGCCCAAAATAGAATGAGAAAGTAACATTTTCCAAATAAGCCGTCTGCGCCGGCAAACACATTTAGAACGGCGGGAGGTCAAATTATGCACTGCGCATGCTCAAACGGCATTTGCGCTTGTTCAAATGTGTTGGTTCAGTGCGCCGGCAAAATCTTAGTGAATGTCAAGCAGCGTAAATGCATTTGCATAGGTTGAACGGGTGCACCTCTACACTTTTTTTTTTTTTTTTAAACGCTGGTTCACTTTGCGGCTATAATGAAATGTCGGTCCAGCAATACACATAAAGGTTCATTGATAAAAACAGCATTAAGAAAAAAAACAAAAAGAAGAAAAAAAAATGTGCGGGGTTCCCCCGAAATTCAATATCAGGCCCTTCAGGTCTGGTATGGATATTAAGGGGAACCCCACGCCAAAAAAAAAAACATTTTAAAAAATGGCGTGGGGGTGCCCCTCAAAATCCATACCAAGCCCTTTATGTCCGGCAAGAGAGTACATTTGGGTGTCCTTATCAAGTTTCTAACACATGTATTTTCTATTTGTATTTTGTTTGTAATGTTGTTGCAAAACAGATGTGTTTTTTATGCAATTTATTTGTTACTTTGCTTTGTTGTATTTTTTTGGGTGGTGGTTATTTTACCATGAAATCTTTTTTATGTTTTGCAGTTTTTGTTGTTTTTACGTTGTTCACTTTGATTTAACTGCAGGGCCGATCCTAGAGTCACAGACGCCTGGGTGCAGAAATATTTTGGGCGCCCCCACGGGTGTGTGGTCATCTTACTAACTCCTCCCCTTTGCAAATGTTTCTATGGCAACGACTCAAACACAGATTTGCTCAACACAGATATGCTCCCCTAAGGAGTCTTTGTTAATCTGGGATCCTCCCATGATCTCTTAACAATAAAGAGAACAAGATAGTCAGAGACTGCAAACATACTACAGGAGATGGTCAGAGACTGCAGACATGATACAAGAAATGGTCAGAGACTGCAGACATAGTACAAGAGATGGTCAGAGACTGCAGACACGATACAAAAAAATGGTCAGAGACTGCAGACACGATACAAAAAAATGGTCAGAGACTGCAGACATGATACAAGAGATGGTCAGAGACTGCAGACATGATACAAGAAATAGTCAGGGACTGCAAACATGCTACAGAAGATGGTCAGAGGCTGCAGTTATGATACAAGAGATGGTCAGAGACTGCAAACATAGTACAAGAGATGGTCAGAGACTGCAGACATAGTACAAGAGATGGTCAAAGACTGCATGAATAGTACAAGAGATGATCAGAGACTCTAGACATACTACAGAAATATGGTCAAAGACTGCAGACATGATACAAGAGATGGTCAGAGACTGCAGACATGATACAAGAGATGGTCAGAGACTGCAGACATGATACAAGAGATGGTCAAAGACTGCAGACATGATACAAGAGATGGTCAGAGACTGCAGACATGATACAAGAGATGGTCAAAGACTGCAGACATGATACAAGAGATGGTCAGAGACTGCAGACATGATACAAGAGATGGTCAGAGACTGCAGACATGATACAAGAGATGGTCAAAGATGCAGACATGATACAAGAGATGGTCAGAGACTGCAGACATGATACAAGAGATGGTCAGAGACTGCAGACATAGTGCAAGAGATGGTCAGAGACTGCAGACATAGTGCAAGAGATGGTCAGAGACTGCAGACATAGTACAAGAGATGGTCAGAGACTGCATACATAGTACAAGAGATGGTCAGAGACTGCATACATAGTACAAGAGATGGTCAGAGACTGCATACATAGTACAAGAGATGGTCAGAGACTGCATACATAGTACAAGAGATGATCAGAGATTGCATACATAGTACAAGAGATGGTCAGAGCCTGCATACATAGTACAAGAGATGGTCAGAGCCTGCATACATAGTACAAGAGATGATCAGAGATTGCATACATTAGTACAAGAGATGGTCAGAGCAGGGGCGGATCCAGGGGGGGGGGGCAATGGGGCAATTGCCCCCTCCGAGAAATGCGGGTGAGTCAGAGAGCCGGCAAAAGAGCCGCCGGGCGGCTCCGTAGGTGACAGAGCCGGCGAGCGGCTCCATAAGTGAAGGAGCCGCCGGGCGGCTCCATAGGTGAGAGGGCCGCCGGGCGGCTCCGTAAGTTACAAAGCCGGCGAGCGGCTCCGTAAGTGAAAGAGCCGCCGGGCGGCTCCATAGGTGAGAGAGCCGCCGCGCGGCTCCGTAGGTGAGAGAGCCGGCGAGCGGCTCAATAAGTGAAAGAGCCGCCGGGCGGCTCCATAGGTGAGAGAGCCGCCGGGCGGCTCCGCAGGAGAGAGACAGCGGGCTGGCCCGGCGGCTCAGGTGGTGAGATGTGCCGGCCCCGCTCAATGTGTGAGCGGGCTGCTGGCCAATCAGGGAGCCGGCGGGCGGGGGAGCAGAGAGATGACATTATCTCTCACCGCCCGGCGCCCGCCCTGCATCCCTGCAGTTCCCCCTCACCATGCAGGCAGCTGCGGCAGCAGAGAGATTACATCATCTCTCTGCTGCCTGTCTCTGGGACACAAGAGACCACCTTAGCAGGTGGCAAGTGACAATCTTCATCTGGTGACAGGCGACCTGGCAAGTGACAATCCACAACATGTGGCAGGCGACGTGGCAAGTGACAATCTTCATCTGGTGACAGGCGACCTGGCAAGTGACAATCCACAACATGTGGCAGGCGACATGGCAAGTGACAATCTTCATCTGGTGACAGGCGACCTGGCAAGTGACAATCCGCAACATGTGGCAGGCGACGTGGCAAGTGACAATCTTCATCTGGTGACAGATGACCTGGCAAGTGACAATCCGCAACATGTGGCAGGCGACGTGGCAAGTGACAATCTGCATCTGGTGACAAGCGACGTGGCAAGTGACAATCCGCAACATGCGGCAGGCGACGTGGCAAGTGACAATCTGCATCTGGTGACAGGTGACGTGGCAAGTGACACACTCGGGGCTCCCACTGATTCTGCATTATGGTGAGTTAAACTATTTAAATTTTTTATAATAATGTAATAATTGTAATAATGCGCTTCAATCATCCTGACACCATAACAACCATGGTGCCGTGATGATTGAAGCGCCAACACCAGCCATTTCCCCGATAGATGTACCCTAAAAAAATATATTTTCTGGCAGTGCCCCTCCCGAGACTAGACTCTGGATCCGCCCCTGGGTCAGAGGTTGCATACATAGTACAAGAGATGGTCAGAGGCTGCATACATAGTACAAGAGATGATCAGAGACTGCAGAAATACTACAGGAGATGGTCAAAGACTGAAGACATGATACAAGAGATGGTCAAAGACTGGCTGCGTTTGATGGGCACAGTGACTGCATTTGATGGGAACAGTGACTGTGTTTGATGGGAACAGTGACTGTGTTTGATGGGAACAGTGGTTGCTTTTAATGGGCACAGTGGCTGCGTTTGATGGGCACAGTGGCTGCTATTAGGCGGGGCACAGTGGCTACATTTGATGGGCACAGTGGCTGCTTTTATTGGGCACAGTGGCTGCGTTTGGGCACAGTGGCTGCGTTTTATGGCACAGTGGCTGCGTTTTATGGGCACAGTGGCTGCTTTTAATGAGCACAGCGACTACTTTTAGGTGGGGCACAGTGGCTACGTTTGATGGGCACAGTAGCTGCTTTTAATGGGCACAGTGGCTGCGTTTGATGGGCACATTGGCTGCGTTTGATGGGCACAGTGGCTGCGTTTGATGGGCACAGTGGCTGCGTTTGATGGGCACAGTGGCTGTGTTTGATGGGCACAGTGGCTGCTTTTGATGGGCACAGTGGCAGCCTTTGATGAGCACAGTGGCAGCCTTTGATGGACACAGTGGCTGCGTTTGATGGCACAGTGACTGTGTTTTATGGCACAGTGGCAGTTTTTTATGGGCACAGTGGCTGCGTTTGATGGCCACAGTGGCAGCATTTGATGGCACAGTGGCTGTGGTTGATGGGCACAGTGGCAGCTTTTGATGGGCACAGTGGCTGTGTTGGATGGGCACAGTGGTAGCTTTTGATGTGCACATTGGGCATTTGATGGGCACAGTGGCACTGCTTTTGATGGGCACAGTGGGCATTTGATGGGCACAGTGGGCATTTGATGGGCACAGTGGGCTTTTGATGGGAAGTGGCAGCTTTTGATGGGCACAGTGGGCGTTTGATGGGCAATGGCACAGTGGCAGCTTTTGATGGGCACAGTTGCAGCTTTTGCTGGGCACAGTGGGCATTTGATGGGCACAATGGCTGCTTTTGATGAGCACAGTGGCTGCCTTTAATGGGCACAACTTTGTCACCTACTTCCTTGACCGGCCTGGTGCAGTGCAGGGACTGGAGACTGGAGACACTCACAGCAAGGTGCAGCAGCAGCTCTCTCTCTTCAGACACGCTCTGGCTCCATCCGCTCCACTCCCTCTCTTAGCCACGCTGTCTGAAGAACATGGCAGAGGTGGGCGGAGCTTGCTCACTAGCCGCGGAGGCGGCGTGCAATGAATGCTGGGGCAGCCGCGGTCTCTCACTGACATCACTGCTTGCTAGCTACATGCTGGCCGGGCGGCCGGCAATCCTAGCAAGCCAAGTGAGCAACCAGTGCAGTCAGCTTCAGTGGCGGCGCCCCTCTTCTGCAGGCACATTACAGCGCTGGGGCGCGGTGCACCCCGGCCAGGATCGGCCCTGTTTAACTGTCTGTGCTGCATTAATTTTTAAAATACTTTCTCAAGATGTTGTGCCTACTGTTGTTGTAATCCTTAATAGATGCCCATTTGTGGGTACACTCCTTTTAACTCTTGTTAAATTACACTGCAAAAGGGTCAAACCTCAAACATATTCTGTTATGCCGCGTACACACGAGCGGACATTACGGCGGACTTTGCCCGGCGGACTGGATTTCGTCGGACAATTCGATGTGTGTGGGCTCCAGCGGACTTTGTTTTCTCAAAAGTTCGACGGAATTAGATTTGAAACTTGTTTTAAATTTATCCGTTGAAATCGAGTCCGGTCGAAAAGTCCGCCGTCTGTATGCTAGTTCGACGGACAAAAAGCCACGCTAGGGCAGCTATTGGCTACTGGCTATGAACTTCCTTGTTTTAGTCCGGTCGTACGTCATCACGTACGAATTCGACGGACTTTGGTGGATTGTGTGTAGGCAAGTCCGTTCATTCACAAAGTCCGTCGGAAAGTACGTCGAAAAGTCCGCCGGGCAAAGTCCGCCGTAATGTCCGCTCGTGTGTACGCGGCATAAGTGTCTCAAATTAACATACATGTGTGTATTTTGCTTTCCTTGCTTCTTTTCCAAGTCCTGTTTTTTTGGACCAATAAAATTGTTTCAAATTTTTTATGTTTTAAGTGTGTTCTTTTCATGCAGCGGATTTCCCAGCTGCAGCTTAACTAGGCTGATTGTCATGTCTTAGACAAATTTCTTTTTTATTTCTTTTTTAGTTTTAAGTTACTTTCCTGGTGCCTTCATGGTAGCACATGCATGGATTGTGCGTATGCTGCCATGGATAGTGACCAGGAAAACGGAAAATTGTATACTCACCTTTTTGTAATTTTCCTTTCCTGGTGCATCTTCATGGCAGCATACATATGGGTTGTGACTCCGCCCCCCACAACCTGATAGGACTGGTTAACTATAAATCAAAGACAGACCCGGCTCACAGCATTCTCTGTAACTCTCACCATTTGGGTGGGTATCTGTATGCTGCCATGAAGATGCACCAGGAAAGGAAAATTACGGAAAGGGGAGTATACAATTTTCCGTTTTCCTGGTGCATCATACATATGGGGACTAACTCGCCATACGGGAGGGTGCAAGAAAAACTTTGTAATCATCAGTAGCGCAAGTATGCACCATGAATTTTTCCAAATTTTACTGTCGCGAGCCGGGTTCACCTATAAAAGTGTAATGAAGGTGTCCTGGGAGGACCATATTGCTGACTTGCAAATAACCTCAGGAAACACTCAGCACTGAGCTGTCCACAGAGCTGGCACTGCCCTAGTTAAATGTGCTCTTAAGACCTCCAAAACAGGAAGGTCTTGAAGAGTAGGCTCTTTTAATTCTCTTAACAATCTAGGAGGTGACTGAACGTGTTGATGCTGACTGACCCTTCCTTAAGCCAAGCTGGAACCAAGTACATATTTCAGCTTTCCTGAATGAAAGGGTAGCTGCCAAGCAGGTCACCAGCGCTAGCTCAACCTACAGGGGATGTGGTTCCCACTCAACCAAGAAAGACGGGAAATTGACTTCCTGGTTAAATTGGAAGGAGAAAGACACCCCATGGATAAAAGCAGTCTGGAGTTTTAGGACTATTCTGTTCTGTCCGGGTATAATGTTAAGTGAGGCTCCTTGAGTGCAAAGCCTGTAGTTCTGACATCCTTCTTCACAGAGGTTGTAGCAACCAGAAATACGGTCTTTATGGTTTGCAGAGTGTAGTCAATTCTGTAGGATAGAAATGAGTCTTTGATAGAAATGGGGACCATAAGCAAGTTCCACATATGTAACAATGGTATCCTGGGAGGCCTATAACTTCATGCAAGCCTTTTAAGAATTGCATCACTTAGGGTTAAGGACTCCTTAAACCCCTGCAAGTGCAGACAAAGGTGAACTTCGAGCTTTAAAACATATTTGAACCTAGGCCCCGGTTCAGCCCCAGTTGTAAGAACTGTGAAACCTTGGCTGGTTTAGGTGATAAAGGACTCCAGGCTTTTGCTGTGTGAGATCTGCATCATTTTCCCATATTAGGTAAATCTATTTCATGAAGACCTCTCTGGTTTGACACAAGGTAGGCACTACCTGCACTGAGCATACTTGACTTGGTAGCCACTGCCTCTCAACTTCCATGCCATCAAAAGGAGTCTCTTGGAGCTGGATGGCAAAACTGTCCATGAGAGAGCGAATCCGTCATCACTGGAAGGGGCAGTGGTGATTCAATGCTTAAGAGTAGGAGAGAGAGACACTAGAGCATCCTAAGCCAAAATGGTACATTTGCAATTATTGATACAGGAAGCTCCACTGACAGCCTAAGAATTCTAACCTTCCACTGCTGCCTAGGCACAGTACAAATCTTGCTGCTAAAAGGAGTGAATGACAGAAGTGCTTTGAACACTACTCGCTTCAAGAAATTCAATACTATTCCTCATAAGCTTAACATCCCATGACCTTAAGCAGCCTGGTTTTTGAAATGAGTCCCCCAACCTTTCTAGCTGGGGTCTGATGTGATAATGTTCCATTTGAGAATAATTGGTCAGTTACGAAGAGCCAAGGATACTTCGGCACTGTTCTGCTGGAAGAGACTTCACTCCCAAAGTACCTTTGGCTTTCTCTATCAGAGGATGGAAATTCCCTTGAGGATGAATTGGGACAAGTAGGTGTCTGATAAACCTACAGGAGAATCCAGTCTCCCAGATTTATGAATATTATAATTGATTGGAGGTTTTCCATCTTGCACAACTCTAACTTTCCTGTGCTGCTTGTCAATTTTTTTTTTTTTTAAACTTTAGCACTGGGCACAGATTACCTGGTTTTAATTTTTTATTTTTGCTAGGAACAGAGGTGAACCGAATCCTCATCTCCCATGGGTAACTGGAACCTTCACGATTGCTCGTTTTTTGTTTTTTTTTTCTATCCAGCTACAAACAGGAACAGAATTTTTTACTTTCCCATCAACTCTGGTAGCCTGGCTGACTGGAAGAGATTGAAAGGTGGACTTCCCACCTGTCAATGTTATATGATGGGTATGCTCATTGAATTATGCCCCTGCATGGGTGAGTTTGTCATGTTATACTTTTTCAATAAAAATTATTGTACCAGAAAGGCGGACCTCCTTTAACCACTAAGCCACCGCCCACCGTCATATGACGGCTGGACGGGACTTCTGTTGTTCTGGGCGGGCGTCATATGACGTCCTCGCCCTCCCGAGCCACTAGGGGGCGTGCGCGCGCCGCCGGCGGCGTGCGAGCGCCGCCGGCGGCGCGCGCGCCCGCTGCGTCGTTCGGGACCCGGTGCGCGTGCCCGGCGGCCGCGATGTCCGCCGGGCACCCGCGATTGCCGGGTAACAGAGCAGGAGTGTGGATCTGTGCATGTAAACACAGATCCACGTCCTGTCAGAGAGGAGAGGAGACCGATGGTGTGTCCCTTGTACATAGGGACACCGATCGGTCACCTCCCCCAGTCAGTCCCCTCACCCCACAGTTAGAATCACCTCCTTAGGTCATACATTAACCCCTCGATCGCCCCCTAGTGTTAACCCCTTCCCTGCCAGTCACATTTACACAGTAATCAATGCATTTTTATAGCATTGATCGCTGTATAAATGTGAATGGTCCCAAAAATGTGTCAAAAGTGTCCGATGTGTCCGCCGCAATATCGCAGTCACAATAAAAATTGCAGATCACTGCCATTACTAGTAAAAAATAAATAAATAATAAAAATGCTATAAATCTATCCCCTATTTTGTAGACGCTATAACTTTTGCGCAAACCAATTAATATACGCTTATCGCAATTTTTTTTACCAAAAATATGTAGAAGAATACATATCTGCCTAAACTGAGTAAAAAATTTGTTAAAAAAAAAAAAAAATTGGATATTTATTATAGCAAAAAGTAAAAAATATTGTGTTTTTTCAAAATTGTCCCTCTTCTTTTGTTTATAGCGCAAAAAGTAAAAACCGCAGAGGTGATCAAATACCACCAAAAGAAAGCTCTATTTGTGGGGAAAAAATGATAAAAATTTCATTAGGGTGCAGTGTAACATGACCGCGCAATTGTCATTCAAAGTGCGGCAGCGCTGAAAACTGAAAAATGGCTTGGGCAGGAAGGGGGTGAAAGTGCCCAGTATTGAGGTGGTTAAACTTCCGCCAATGTCAAGCCAATATAGCTGATATGGCCCACTGATCCTGAAGGTTTTCCCTCCAGGTGTGTGTATAAAGCTTGGCACAGGCACCCCCTGGATTAGTGCACCCTTAAAAGGGGCTTCCACTGTTCTCCTAAGACAGGAGCCTTAGAACTTTAAGGCTTCAATAATGAAGATTGGGTACTTCTCCGGTTCATTTACTAATCTTTTTTCCGGTCCGTAGCATCTTGCCTCCTGGTGTCTACTTGGGAGTCGCCACCTGTATGCTGGACCTTTGAATTTTCTGTTTTTTTGTCAGATGATATTCGCCCTGACCTGCTAATGGTCACCCGTGAGGTGGCTGTATCCTGTCTACTCCCAAATAGATTGGATCTGTGTTCTGGTGCCTTGCACCATTTTTTTTTGGCGGGATCCACCAACCATGGCTTCAGCCATAATGCACTCCTTGCCGTGACCGCGGGGAACACCGCTCTTGAAAAACATCAATGTCTGACACATCCACCACAGGAGTATGCCGCCAATTTCAGCTCTTACAAAAGCGGTTACCACCTTGTCTCTTCACTTCTTCCAGACGGGCTTAAAGGGTTACACCACTTTTTTTTTTTTCAGGGCTGCAGTTTCTGTAAAATGCAATTAAACATGACCATCTGGAGGTGCTCTGCACACAGAATGTGTACATAACACCCCCCTAAACATAATTTCCCAGAAGTCTGCACCAAGATAAAAGTCAGATTCTTTGGCATCCACCACAATAAAAATTTCATTTTTGATAAGATACTCCCAAAAGGGAATCATGTCTAAAGGGATGCAGACCCTGCCACTTTCCTCAGAGTCCTGCAGGTACAGCAGCTGGTTGACAATTATGAAACCACTACCATTAAGACTCATTCAGCACATGGGCTGGTTATTGCTGGTGTGCCAGCACCTGCAGATGCTACAGTATGAAGGAACACTTCAGATCTAGATCTAATTTTCGGACTAGAGCCTCCTTGAATGTGCCATGTCTTGCCAGCTACATTCATGATGCATCCATCATTGGAAAAGACTGCAGCAGGTTGACCTCTAGCTTTTTCAGGGTATACAGTTTTGACAGCCTGTTTATAAGGGCATTTTTCTCTGACCCCTTCAATTCTTCCTGGATTAACCATTTCAGTTGTTCAGTGAAGGAAATTAATACTTTCTAACTTCAACCCAGGCAATTGCGTCCTTAGCTGTCTTTGCAAAAAAAGTCTCTATTGGGCAATCTTCAAAGCGTTCCTATTTGGACACCACCTACTGGTTCTGGTTGGAAGTGCTAGGCAATTTATGCACTGTAGCTTGTCAAGCAATGACTTTCCACCATGAATGCAGCAACCATTAGGGCTGGTAATCTGTGGTGTTCGTAAACGGGGAGCAAACAAAATGAGAGGTGAGAAGATGACATTGATCAATGTTGCCTGTATGTCTGTGCTTTGAACGATGACTGTTCTGGCTTTTAGCAGGATCTCTTCACCTTGAGGTCCTTGCAGGGCTGTATAGTGCTTGCTCCAGGCAGATTTGACATACTAGCTTGGCAGGCAAATGACCTTCCACCACAAATGCAGCGACTATTAGGGCTGGTAACTTGTGATGTTTGTAAACGGGGAGCAATGATAATGAGGGGTGAGATGATGAGTTTAATCAACATTGCCTCGATGTCTGTTCTTAGATGGTGACTTTGTCTTGACCGTCAGAAGGCTCCCTCCATCTTGTAGTCCTTTTAGGACTATAGATATTGGCTCTCTTTTTTCTCAATCTTCACTACTTACCTAATCCCTATACCTTAAAAGCAATGGGTTGTCTGGCTGGACAGCGTTTCCCATAGAAACAAAGCAAAGCAGCAGACTGAAATGAAAATCAGCATAAGCTAAGTCTCCACTATTGCGACCTGAAAGTCGCAAGATTTTTCTGCAATTTGATGCGACTTGAAGCAATGCCTGAGTATTCTTAAGGTCTATGAATACAGATATGAACGGTACTCATTGGAAATCATGGGGTACGGCTTGTCATGCAACTTTGCAGTGACAAGTCGCACTAGTGGAAACTGAGCCCAACACAGTGATCCCAGAGAAAGCATAGAAAAGGGGATAGGAAGAGCCCAGGTGAAGGCCATAAAGAGCACAATGATCCTAGAGCAACACTGAGAAGGAGATAGGAAAAACACAGGTGAATGCCATAAAAAGGGAAAACATACCTGCAAACAATGATCACATAAGCATCCAGCATGCATAAGTAGAGAGCTCCACCATTTGTTGCCCAAAAATGCCATAAAACCATTTAGAACTCACATTTGCCATTAGCGATGATATCAGTGCCTGAGCATGATCAGATCACCATCCTGGAAAAGCTCTAACCAGGAAACACAGAGGCCGCATCACTTCCTGCCTCTCATGCTCAGAGTGTACTTGCACTGCTGCAGCCATCTTGGAAATGGCAAACGCCCATAACACAGAGAAAAGAAGTAAAAAGCATATGGAAAGCAAAAGGAAACGCTGTCACTTACGTCAAAGCTTATTTAAAGCTTTCTTTGAGAAGCCTGCACCACCAGAATGGGGCTCCAACCATCTAGCTCATTTAGAGGCTGTACAGGAAGGACTTCTGCCCAGTAGAGGCTGAAATATGCCCCCCAGACCACCAGAATGGGGCTCCAACCATATAGCTTTGTTAAGAGGCTGTACAGGAAGGACTTCCACCCAGGAGAGGCTGAACTTGGCTGAGGCGACAAGCAGTAAGGGATACCTCGCGACTCCAGTCTTGATCAGGTGAGGGAAAAAAAGGAGAATGCTGTGAGCCGGGTCTGTCTTTGATTTATAGTTAACCAGTCCTATCAGGTTTTGGGGGCGGAGTCACAACCCATATGTATGCTGCCATGATGCACCAGGAAAGTAACATTTCACAGTAGTAAGTATTCAATTTTCTTTTTGAGCAGTGGTTTTCAGCCTCAGTCCTTAAGTACCCCCCCGACAGGACATGTTTAGGAAATTTATCTTATCTGAAATAGTTGTCCAAAATACAAAGCCGTTGACTTTGATTTAAAGCATCGGTGCAAGATGAAGGAAAACCTGCAAACATGGCCTTTTGGGGGGTACTTGAGGACAGGGTTGAGAAGTAGGGATAAGCTTCGTGTTCGAGTTGAACCCATGTTCGACTCGAACATCGTCTGTTCGCCCGTTCGCCGAATTGCGAACGATATGGGCCGTTCGCGCCAAATTCGTGTGGCGCGTCACGGTCCATAATTTACTGCGGCATCGCAGTGCATTGCTGGCTGATGATTGGCCAAGCATGCACTATGACCCACATGCTTGGCCAATCACAGCGCCGTCTGAACAGAGAGCCGTAATTGGCCAAAGCCAAGGAGGCTTTGGCCAATTATGGCTCAGGGGATTTAGTACACGCCCCACACTATATAAGGCCGCCTGCACGGCGGCCCTGTGTAGTGTGTGTTCCGGCGTTCATTGAGAGAGAGAGACAGACAGTGACATTTGATTTGAGTTAGATAGATTAGGCAGAACAGTCAGTCAGTTTAGCTGCACTTACAGTGTATTGTGTATATATATTAGGGTTGTCCCGATACCACTTTTTTAGGACCGAGTACAAGTACCGATACTTTTTTTCAAGTACTCGCCGATACCGATTACCGATACTTTTTTTAATTTTTTTTTTTTTGTTTTTTTAGGGGGGGGGGGGGGGGAGTGAACGGTGTGTGTGTGTTTTTTGTTTTTTTTTCATTTACATTTATTATTTTTTACAATTTTTTTTTTTTTTTATTCTTTATTGCACTATGTGTGTATTTTTTTTTTAAATCAGCCCTGTTGGGGGGCTTTGGTGAGATATCAGGGGTCTTAACAGACCTCTGATATCTCCCCTTTGAGACAGAGAAAGAGACGGAGGATAGAGATTCCCCAGTCCCTTTCTCTGCAGCCTCAGCTGCACTGACAATGAATGGAGAGAAGACAGCGGCTCCTCTCCATTCATAAACTGTCACATCGTAATCACAGAAGATTACAATGTTTCAGTTATGTGAATAGACAGAGTCAGCTGACTCTGTCCATTCACACAGCGGAGAGAGACAGCAGAACGGAGGAGACAGAGAAGGAGAGGGGGACAGCGGAAAGCCGGAACGGATGGGGACAGCGGAGGGGGACAGAGGAACGAAGGGGGACAGAGCAAAGAAGCAGGACAGCGGAGGGGGACAGAGGAACGTAGGGGGACAGAGCAAAGAAGCAGGACAGCGGAGGGGGACAGAGGAACGTAGGGGGACAGAGCAAAGAAGCAGGACAGCGGAGGGGGACAGAGGAACGGAGGGGGACAGAGCAAAGAAGCAGGACAGCGGAGGGGGACAGAGGAACGGAGGGGGACAGAGCAAAGAAGCAGGACAGCGGAGGGGGACAGAGGAACGGAGGGGGACACAGCAACGGAGCAGGACAGCGGAGGGGGACAGAGGAACGGAGGGGGACACAGCAACGGAGCAGGACAGCGGAGGGGGACAGAGGAATGGAGGGGGACTAAGGGGGATGAGGTGACAGTCAGAGGTGATCGTGTGTGGGGGAGTTACAAGCACCGATCACCGCTGTATGTCACTAAGCAGCTGAAAGCCGCGGGGGGAGAAGCTTGTAACTCCCCCAGGCGCCGATCACCGCTGACAGTCAAGGTATCGGGGGTAGCATCGGGAGCATTTGCCCGAGTACAAGTACTTGGGCAAATGCTCGGTATCGGTGCCGATACCGATACTAGTATCGGTATCGGGACAACCCTAATATATATGCATCCCAGGTGTTGCATATATATATATACACTGTATTCAGTTTAGCTAGATCCGTTCCTGTTATCTTCCTACTGACAGGCAGGCTTGTCTTGTTACAGTATTTACAGCTACCTGAAGAAAATTGCTGGTGTTCTTTTGATCCTATTAGTACCACAGTCAGGCAGCTAGACTATTTACAGTTAGTGCAGTGCGCCCTGCTCACAGTGTTCAGCTAGATCCGTTCCTGTTATCTTGCTACTGACAGGCAGGCTTGTCTTGTTACAGTATATACAGCTACCTGAAGAAAATTACTGGTGTTCTTTTGATCCTATTAGTACCACAGTCAGGCAGCTAGACTATTTACAGTTAGTGCAGTGCGTCCTGCTGACAGTGTTCAGCTAAACCTACAAGTTAGTGTGGTGCGTCCACCTCACAGTGTTCAGCTAAACCTACAAGTTAGTGCGGTGCGTCCTGCTCACAGTGTTCAGCTAAAACTACAAGTTAGTGGTGTGCGTCCTGCTCGCAGTGTTCAGCTAAACCTACAAGTTAGTGAGGTGCGTCCTGCTCACAGTGTTCAGCTAAACCTACAAGTTAGTGTGGTGCGTCCACCTCACAGTGTTCAGCTAAACCTACAAGTTAGTGCGGTGCGTCCTGCTCACAGTGTTCAGCTAAAACTACAAGTTAGTGGGGTGCGTCCTGCTCACAGTGTTCAGCTAAAACTACAAGTTAGTGGTGTGCGTCCTGCTCACAGTGTTCAGCTAAACCTACAAGTTAGTGAGGTGCGTCCTGCTCACAGTGTTCAGCTAAACCTACAAGTTAGTGGGGTGCGTCCTGCTCACAGTGTTCAGCTAAACCTACAATTTGGTGTAGTGAGACCTCTGCACAGTGTTCATCTAAAGCTACAAGTTAGTGCAGTGCGTCCTGCTCACAGTGTTCAGCTAGATCAGTTACTGTTATCTTCTTACTGACAGGCAGGCTTGTCTTGTTACAGTATTTACAGCTACCTGAATAAAATTGCTGGTGTTCTTTTGATCCTATTAGTACCACAGTCAGGCAACTAGACTATTTACAGTTAGTGCAGTGTGTCCTGCTCACAGTGTTCAGCTAAACCTACAAGTTGGTGTAGTGAGACCTCTGCACAGTGTTCATCTAAAGCTACAAGTTAGTGCAGTGTGTCCTGCTAACAGTGTTCAGCTAAAACTACAAGTTAGTGCTGTGCGTCCTGCTCACAGTGTTCAGCTAAAACTACAAGTTGGTGTAGTGAGACCTCTGCACAGTGTTCATCTCAAGCTACAAGTTAGTGCAGTGCGTCCTGCTCACAGTGTTTAGCTAAAACTATAAGTTAGTGCTGTGCGTCCTGCTCACAGTGTTCAGCTAAAACTACAAGTTAGTGCTGTGCGTCCTGCTCACAGTGTTCAGCTAAACCTACAAGTTGGTGTAGTGAGACCTCTGCACAGTGTTCATCTAAAGCTACAAGTTAGTGCAGTGCGTCCTGCTCACAGTGTTCAGCTAAAACTACAAGTTAGTGCTGTGCGTCCTGCTCACAGTGTTCAGCTAAAAATACAAGTTAGTGCTGTGCGTCCTGCTCACAGTGTTCAGCTAAACCTACAAGTTGGTGTAGTGAGACCTCTGCACAGTGTTCATCTAAAGCTACAAGTTAGTGCAGTGCGTCCTGCTCACAGCGTTCAGCTAAAACTACAAGTTAGTGCTGTGCGTCCTGCTCACAGTGTTCAGCTAAAAATACAAGTTAGTGCTGTGCGTCCTGCTCACAGTGTTCAGCTAAACCTACAAGTTGGTGTAGTGAGACCTCTGCACAGTGTTCATCTAAAGCTACAAGTTAGTGCAGTGCGTCCTGCTCACAGTGTTCAGCTAAAACTACAAGTTAGTGCTGTGCATCCTGCTCACAGTGTTCAGCTAAAACTACAAGTTAGTGTGGTGCGTCCACCTCACAGTGTTCAGCTAAACCTACAAGTTATTTTTTTGCGAGCTCTGCACAGTGTTCACCTAAAGCTACCTGTAGAAGGTTGGTGGTGTTTTCCTGATCCTATCACTACCGCAGGCAGCTAAAAAAGCTACAAGTTAGTTTTTTGCAAACTCTGCACAGTGTTCAGCTAAAGCTACCTGTAGAAGGTTGGTGGTGTTCTCATACTACAGGCAGGCAGTTGATTTTGCTAGCTGCAGTATCAGTACATATATATATATATATATATATATATATATATATATATATATATATATATATATATCCCAGCTTAGTGTAGCTACAGGCCATTAGTATGTCTGGAAGGCCAAGAAGGAGAGGCAGACAGTCACAAGCCAGTAAGAGAGGGCAAGCAGGCTCTGTGTCTAGTGCTGGTCGTGGAGACGGTGCATCCTCATCAGCACGTGGCCGTGGGACACGCTTGGCCTTTTTTTCGGCAGCTGGCCGAGTTGAGCCGCAACATGCGGAAGACTTGGTCGAGTGGATGACCAAGCCGTCCTCATCCTCCTTATCCTCTCTCACCCATGCCCAGGGTACTTTTTCTGGCAAAGCAGCGGCCTCTTCCCTCGGCTCAATGTCATCAGTGACTCCTTCCCTAGCCCCACCATGTCCTCCTGAGGAGTCCCTCGAACTGTTTGACCACAGTGTTGGGTACATGCTCCAGGAGGATGCCCAGCGCTTGGAAGGCTCTGATGATGATACTGAGCTCGATGAAGGCAGTAACATGAGCACGGACAGAGGGGGTGCCCAAGAAGGACAGCAATCTGGCAGTCATGCTCCCCCTGCTGCAGCATACTGCCAGGTTTGCTCCAGTGATGAGGAGGGAGGGGATGATGAGGTCACTGACTCAACGTGGGTGCCTGATAGGAGAGAGGAGGAGGAGGCGGCACATTACCAACGAGGCAGGATGCCCTCCAGGGGCCAGCCTAAGGGCAGCACATTGACTGCATCACACCCCAAAGCTCCACATGTGCAGGGCGCTGCAGTCTCTGCGCGTTATTCAAAAAGTTCTTTGGTGTGGGCCTTTTTTGAGACGAGTGCATCAGATCGCACCGCTGCTATTTGCAACATATGTCTCAAGCGTATCTCGCATGGCTAAAAAATCTCCCGCTTGGGTACCACATGCTTGACCAGACATATGTTGACCTGCCATGCAGTTCGTTGGCAAGCGTATCTAAAAGACCCACACCAAAGAACAAAGAGGACCTCTCCTTGCTCCTCATCAGCTGAGATTTCCAACCCCACTAGACCTTCAGTCCTCTCTGAGACCTGCACTGAGAGGAATGAAGGTGTAGAATTAGGTGTGTCACAGCCAAGTACTTGTGGGCAATCTGCTTTTGGTACACCGACGTCAGATTGTACCAGGCAAATTTCCCTGCCCCAGCTGCTGCACCGCCGAAAGAAGTTTGCTCCCAGCCATCCACATGCCCAGCGGTTGAATGCTAGCTTGGCAAAATTGCTAGCACTGCAACTGCTGCCTTTTCAGTTGGTAGACTCTGCCCCCTTCCGTGAGTTTGTGGAATGTGCGGTTCCTCAGTGGCAGGTACCCAAACGCCACTTTTTCTCAACGAAGGCGATTCCGGCTCTCTACCAGCATGTGGAAGGCAATGTCCATGCCTCGCTGGACAGGGCGGTCAGCGGTAAGGTGCATATTACCGCTAACTCATGGTCCAGCAGGCATGGACAGGGACGTTACCTAAGTTTCACGGCGCATTGGGTGACTCTGCTGGCAGCTGGGAAGGATGCAGGACAAGGTGCAGTAGTGTTGGAGGTTGTTCCGCCACCACGCCTCCAAAATGCTAATGATTGTGACACACCTCTCTCCTCCACCCCCTCCTCTTCTTCTTCCTCCATGGCCTCTTCCTGTGCTTTGTCCTCGGAACCAGCGGTGCTCCGTAGCCGTTCAAGGGGCTACGCAAGTACGCAGGCCAAAAGATGCCATGCAGTGCTTGAGCTGGTGTGCTTGGGGGACAGGAGCCACACTGGGGCAGAGGTTCTGTCAGCTCTGCAGGGGCAGGTTCAGAGGTGGTTGACGCCACGCCAACTTAAGACAGGAATGGTGGTTTGCGACAATGGCACCAACCTCCTCTCTGCCCTCCGACAGGGACAAATGACCCATGTGCCCTGTTTGGCTCACGTCCTTAACTTGGTGGTGCAGCGGTTCTTGGGCAGGTACCCGGGCTTACAGGATGTCCTGAGGCAGGCCAGGAAAGTCTGTGTGCATTTCTGCCGGTCATATAATGCCAGTGCTCGGCTGACGGACCTCCAAAAGGAGTTTAACCTGCCCAAGAACCGCCTAATCTGTGACATGCCCACCAGGTGGAACTCAACGTTGGCCATGTTGCAGCGGCTGCACACACAGCAGAGGGCCATCAATGAGTACCTATGTGACTATGGCACCAGGACAGGGTCAGGGTTGCTTGGTTTTTTTTCCCCACGCCAGTGGGCCATGATCAGGGATGCATGCACTGTCCTGTCACCATTCGAGGAGGCCACGAGGATGGTGAGCAGTAACAGTGCATGCATCAGTGACACTGTCCCCCTTGTCCACCTGTTGGAGCAAACGCTGCGTGGAATAATGGACAGGGCACTTGAGGCAGAACAGAGGCAGGAAGAGGAGGACTTCCTTAGCTCTCAAGGCCCCCTTTATCCAGACAGTGTTCCTGCGTGCCCGCCGATCACACAGGTAGAGGATGAGGAGAAGGGGGGAGGAGGAGGAGGAAGATTGTGTCAGTATGGAGGTGGAGCCTGGCACTCAGCATCAGCAGCAGTCTTTAAGGGATCAGTCCCAAGAAACACATGGACTTGTACGTGGCTGGGAGGAGGTGGCTGCGGACCATGTCGTCCTTAGTGACCCAGAGGACTCCGGACCGAATGCCTCAGCAAACCTACGCTGCATGGCCTCCCTGATCCTGCATAGCCTGCGTAAGGATCCTCGTATTCATGGTATCAAGGAGAAGGACCAATACTGGCTGGCAACCCTCCTTGATCCATGTTACAAGGGTAAGGTTGCGGACCCTATCTTGCCATCGCAGAGGGAGCAGAGGATGAAACATCTTCGGGAGGCCTTGCAGAAAGGTCTGTGCAACGCGTTCCCAGAGACTGGGAGGTTACAAACTCCTGTTTCTGGACAACGTGTTGCTGAGGCTTCGGTCAGTCAAAGAAGGAGCGGTGGAGAAGGTGGCCGTCTGACCGATGCGTTCAGACAATTTTTTGGTCTGCAGCCCCAAGGTATGATCGGTTCCAGCAACCATCGCCAGCGTCTGTTTTACATGGTGCAGGAATACCTAGGGGCAAGATCAGACTTGGACACCTTTCCAACCGAAAATCCTCTGGGTTACTGGGTCTTGAGGATGGATCACTGGCCAGAGCTTGCACAGTATGCAATTGAGCTACTGGCCTGTCCTGCATCCAGCGTTCTTTCGGAACGCACATTCAGTGCTGCTGGAGGCATGGTAACCAATCACAGGGTGCGTCTGTCCACCGACTCGGTCGATCGACTGACCTTCATAAAAATGAATCAGTCTTGGATCACCACCAGCTACCAAGCACCTGATGCTGATGTAACCGAATAATTTTTTTTTGAAATCTCAGATCCCTTCAAAGACTGCCTATGCTGATGCTGAGTGACTATCCCTGAGTAATTATCCTCTTCCTCTTCTATCATCACGCTGATAGCTTGTAAGAACATTTTTGGTTCTGGGCGCCACCACCAGGGCCTAAGGCACAATTTTTCAGCCCCTGTTTAACAGGGGCGTGTAATTACAATTTTTGATGCAATACTTTGCAGCAGGGTTCGTTCCTGCGTTCCAACTAGAGTGTCTGTGAGGGGTTGCAGTGTTGTGGCACCAGCACCAGTGCCTAAGGCCCAATTTTTCTGCCCCTGTTTAACAGGGGCGTGTAATTACAATTTTTGATGCAATACTTTGCAGCAGGGCTCGTTCCTGCGTTCCAACTAGAGTGTCTGTGAGGGGTTGCAGTGTTGTGGCACCAGCACCACCACCACCACCACCAAAGGCCCAATTTTTCTGCCCCTGTTCAACAGGGGCATGTAATTACAATTCATGATCTAATATTTCACAGCAGGGCCCATTTCTGCACCCACCAAGAGCGAGTGAGGACTTACAGTGTTGTGGCACCAGCACCACCACCTAAAGCCCAGTTTTTCTGCCCCTGTTCAACAGGGGCATGTAATTACAATTCTTGATCTAATATTTCACAGCAGGGCCCTGTGAGGGCTTACAGTGTTGTGGCCACAACAACACCTAAGGCCCAAATTTCTGCTGAGTATATAGGGCAGGCCCCTACTTTCAAACATCTAACTTACAAACGACTCCTACTTGCAAACGGAAGGAGACAACAGGAAGTGAGATGAAATCTACCCCTAGGAAGGGAAATTCTCTCCTGTAAGAGTTAATATGGGAAAAACATTTCTCCTTTCCACTGATGCTTTCCAATCCTTGTTCCACAAAAAACCCCAAATTCTCAAAAAGCATTTGTCATTGGGACAAAAAGTGAGGTGAAATCTTCTAAAGAGGAGGAAAGACAGCAAAACAAATGTCACAGGGGTGATAACCCTTCCCTATGTTTTCCAAAAAGCTTAAAAAAGATTTTTTGGCTGGAGCTAAACACGTTAAAAATGTACCCGTTCAAAATGACAAACAGATTCTACTTAACAACAAACCTACAGTCCCTGTCTTGTTTGCACCGCCTGTATACTGCTGTTCAGAGTATATAGGGCCTGGTGGCCCCACACCTTTCCTTATTTTAATTTGGGTGCGGGGTTCCCCTTAATATCCATACAAGACCCAAAGGGCCTGGTAATGGACTGGGGAGTACCCATGGTGTTTGTCTCACTGATTTTCATCCATATTGCCAGGACCGGACATTACAATAAACCCGCAAGCAGTTTTAAATGAGATTTTTTCCTTTAAAAATGACATTTGGTGCAGGGACTGTTCTAAACACGGGGAAACACACGCCACTTTACAGGCATACTATAGACACCCCCAGGTACGATATTTAAAGGAATATTTCACTTTTTTTTTACTTTAAGCATCATTAAAATCACTGCTCCCGAAAAAACGGCCGTTTTTAAAAGTTTTTTTTGCATTGATACATGTCCCCTGGGGTAAGACCCGAGTCCCCAAACCCTTTTTAGGACAATACCATGCAAATTAGCCTTTAAAATGAGCACTTTTGATTTCGAACGTTCGAGTCCCATAGACGTCAATGGGGTTCTAATGTTCGTGCGAACTTTCGGTCCGTTCGCAGGTTCTGGTGCGAACCGAACCGGGGGGTGTTCGGCTCATCCCTATTGAGAAGCACTGATTTAGAGCACTGAACTAAAATCAAGCTGAAGACAATCCTATTCTAATTGTTGACATTTGAGGGAAATCAAGATTTTTTTTTAGGTTGGGCTTTGTGTCCCTTTTCTTAAAATTAGCTTTGCTTCATGTCACATAGCCAAACAGGAAGTGAGAGTAAAACCCTAACAATATTTTTCCTTGGGGACACACAGGTCAATCTAACTAGTGTCCCCATTATGCAAATTTCACTCTAGCACTTTGTTGTGTACACCCCAAATTATTAGGTATTTTTGGGTTTATTAAAGGCAAATCCTTTCTGCAATACAAGTGTAGTTGATGAAAATCAGAGGGGAAGCACTGGTGATTTTATCATCCAATCAAGTAGAGGCAAAGATGCTGTTTTTTTTCTTTTCCTTGCTTGTCCCCCTCGGATCTCCAGCAACTGCACTTCTAAGTGCACTTGTAGTGCAAAGTGGATTTACCTTTTAGTAAATAAACCCCAAGATACATAATAATTTGGGATGTACATGGCAAAATGCTAGAGTGCAATTTCCCAAATGGGGAAACTATTTTAGATTGACCTGTGTGTCCCCAAGGACATACATTGGTAGGGTTTTACCTTCACTTTCTGTTTGGCTATGTGACAAGAAGTGAATAATTTTGAATGAGAAATTGGCAAAATTTGGGAGGTGTCTTCACCCTATCAGGGGTGTAGACATCTGACAAAACTTCTACTCCCTCTGCAGTCTATGCCCAAGCAAAAATAAGAAAGGATTTTAATTAGTTTAACTTTGCAAAGACACATTCCTAAGTTCAATTGTGATGCATGTTAATGGCCCATTTAGACCTTTAATAGAAAGTCATCAGTTGCCTTTGACTCTAAACATTATTTTTGGCCAGTTCTAGAAATCTGCATCTGTTTTTCTATTAACCACTTGGTGTCTGTGCTATAGCCAAACGATGGCCACAGCGTGGACCTGAATTTCTGGGAGGCTGTCATAGGACGGGCTCCCCGTATGCTCCCTGCTGTGCACGCACTGAGTCACTGAGACTCGGGTGATCACAGATCGAAGTAAGGGCCGATCCCGGCCCCTTACCACGAGATTAGCTGTCAGCCAATGACAGCTGATCACATGATGTAAACTAAAGCTCGGTAATTGTTTATTTTTTCTCCTCACGCTGACAGCATGAGGATAAAAATAAAAGCTGATCACCGGCTTAGGTGCAAGGGACATTGGTCCCGAAGAGGCAATTCTGCCTCATCTGTGCCCACCAGTAACACCTGCCAGTGCCACCTATCAATGCCCACCAGTGGTCCCAAGCAGTGCTGCCTATCAGTGTAACTAATCAGTGCCCATCAGTGCCGCCTCATCAGCGTACATCAATGAAGAAGAAAAATTACCTGTTTGCAAAATTTAATATCAAAATATACAAAAATATACAAAATTATTTATAAAAATCCGTCTTTTCTTTTTTTTGAAGAAAAGAAAAAAAACACAGAGGTGATCAAATACCACCAAAAGAATGCTCTATTTGTGGGAACTTTAAAAAAAAAACAAAAAAAAACATTTGGCTATGTATGACCGCGCAATTGTCATTCAAAGTACATCAGCGATGAAAATTGGTCTGGACAGCAGGGGGGTTTAAGTGCCCAGTAAGCAAGTGGTTAATTTCCATTGCAAATATGGATTTCTGTAATAAAGATGTGTGCCCGCTGTGTATACGCATGTGCGCATGGGCGTAAGCAAGTCGCACACATATGAACGGTACTCATTGTAAATCATGGGGTAGAACTTGTGATGCAACTTTTCAGTCCCTAGTAGCATGACAAGTTGCAATAGTGGAAAACAAGCCGAAAAAGCACATTGTAAATCACGCAACTTTGGGGTTGAAATAGTGGAAAGAGAGCATTAGGCTAAAGCGGTAATAGAAAGATGCACTGTAAGAATTACTTCTAATTGTAGAAAATCAAACAGGCTCTTGCACTGAATCTAATTTATGGAAGATCTAACTGAATGGCCAGTGTATTGTGACCTTTAAAGATATGAAAACTTGAATTTCTGGTGTTTAAGCCTCATACACACGATGGGACTTTGTACAAACTTTCCCGTGGATTTTTGTACAAAGGGCGTTGGCCTTAGGGTTCTTTCACACGGACGTGTCCGTGTACGGAGCCCGCTCTGCTCAGCGGGGGATCGCTCCGTGGATCCCCGCTGAGCAGGCAGATGACAGGTCTGTCTCTGCACACTGTGCAGGGACGGACCTGTCAGAGTGCCGCTCTGCTCCTCTATGGGGGATCGGATGATGGCAGACCGTAGAGTCCGTCGTCACCCGATCCAATCCGCAGACGGATTACACTCCATTACACTTTTTCGGATTGGAGTGGGTCGGATGTCAATGGACATGTCACCAATGACATCCGACCCTCCATAGAGGTCTATGGAGTGTCCGTTCAGGTCCGCAGGTCCGAGGTGGACCTGAAAGGTCCGTCCCTGTAAAAAGGGCCTTAGGCCCCTTTCACACTGGGGCGTTGCGGGAGGCAGCGGTAAAACGCCGCTTTTTTTAAAGCCGCTTTACCGGCGGTATTCGGCCGCTAGCGCCCGAAAAGGGGTTAAATCCGCCTGCAAAACGCCGCCGGTACAGCCGTGCTGTCCCATTGATTTCAATAGGTAGGAGCGGTTTATACACCGCTCCAAAGGTGCTGCTAGCAGGACTTTTTTTAGGCCCCTTTCACACTAGGGCGTTTTTAGGCGCTACAGCACTAAAAATAGCGTCTGAAAAACGCCCTAAAGAAGCGGCTTCATTCACTCCAGTGAGGGCTTTCACACTGGAGCGGTGCACTGGCAGGGCGTCACAAAAAGTCCTGCCAGCAGCTTCTTTGGAGCGATGAACTCACTGCTCCTCTCCATTGAAATCAATGGGGCAGCGCTGTGATACCACCGGCAAAATTCCGCTCCAGCAGCGTTTTGCGGGTGGATTTAACCCCTTTTCGGCCGCTAGCAGGGGGGTTAAAACCGCCCTGCTAGCAGCCGAATAACGCCGCTAAAATGACAGTAAAAATAGCGCCGCTTTTCTGCAGACGCCCCCACCGCCTCAGTGTGAAAGGGGCCTTGCTGTCCTGCTAGCGCACCGCTCCAGTGTGAAAGCCCGATTCACACTGGAGTAAATGGAGCCACTTCTTTAGGGCATTTTTCAGGCGCTATTTTTAGTGCTATAGCGCCTGAAAGACGCCCCAGTGTGCCCCACACGGACGGATAGAATTGTGCTTTTAGCTGCGTTTTCTACCACAGCTAAATGCACACAATGCTTTCCTATGGCCCCATTCACACACTGCGTTTTGATTACATGCGGTTTGGTGCGGATAGAAAAAATAGAATTGACTGCGTCCAGGAGTGATTTAGCGCAGCTATCCGCACATAACCGCAGGTAATCGCAGTGCACTGTGTCAGCTGCAGATAGCAGCGCCAAGCTGGCTCGCTCATCGGGAAAGGAAAAAATGTTTTTTCCTTTCTCAATGAGTGACAAGCACAGGGATCCGACTTGGATCCCCGCCAATACCAGGCACTCTGGTATGAATCTTGAGGGAGAACTCCTTGCCAAATTTTACATAAAAAAACGGCATGGGTTCCCCTCCAAGAGCATACCAGGCCCTTTGGTGGATTGTAAGGAGAAAAAACGGCGTGGGGGGGTCGCCCTAAAATTACCAGACCCTTATCTGAGCACGCAGCCCGGCCGGTCAGGAAAGGGGGTGGGGACGGGTGAGCGCCCCCCCCTACGCCGAAAAAACGGCATGGGGGACACAACAAAATCCATACCAGACCCTTATCCGAGCACGCAGCCCGGCTGGTCAGGAAAGGGGGTGGGGATGAGTGAGCGCCCCCCCTCCTGAGCCGTACCAGGCCGCATGCCCTCAACATGGAGGCAGGGTGCTTTGGGGAAGGGGGGCACGCTGCGGCCCCCCCACCCCAAAGCACCTTGTCCCCATGTTGATGAGGACAAGGGCCTCTTCCCGACAACCCTGGCTGTTGGTCTGCGGGCGGGGGGCTTATCAGAATCCGGGAGCCCCCTTTAATAAGGGGGCCCCCAGATCCCAGCCCCCCACCCTATGTGAATGAGTATGGGGCACAAGGTACCCCTACCCATTCACCTGGGGGAAAAAAAGTGTCAAGAAAAAAAACACTAGACAGGTTTTTAAAGTAATTTATTAGGCAGCTCCGGAGGTCTTCTTCCGACTTCGGGGGTCTCTTCCGCACTCTCCGGCCTCTTCTCCGCGCTCTCTGGATCTTCTCCCGATCTCCGGTTCTTCTCCGCGCTGTTTGGTTCTTTTGCCAGGCTCCTCCACTATCTTCTGCTCTTTTGCCGCTCTTTTGCTAGCGGTGGCCCGGTCTTCTCCCGCTGTCTGGTTCTTCTGTCGCTGTCCGGTTCTTCTGCCGGGCTCCTCTGCTATCTTCTGCTCTTTTGCCGCTCTTTTGCTAGCGGTGGCCCGGTCTTCTCCCGCTGTCCGGTTCTTCTGTCGCTGTCCGGTATCTTCTGCTGGACTCCCCTGCTATCTTCTTCCAGCTCTTTTGCTAGCGGTGGGCCCATCTTCTTCGTCGTCTTCTCCCCTCTTCTCTTCTTCCGATGTTGACACGACGCTCTCTCCCGCTGTAATGCTGTATGCGAGGTGTGCAGTGACTTATATAGGCATGGGGCGTGGTCACCATGTGATGTCACCGGGTGACCCCGCCCCTTCTGACGGCACAGTCCCGGGGCATGATGGGACTGTACCGTCATAAGGGGCGGGGTCACCCGGTGACATCACACAGTGACTACGCCCCATGCCTATATAAGTCGCCGCACACCTCGCAGACAGTACTACAGCGGGAGAGAGCGTCGTGTCAACATCGGAAGAAGAGAAGAGGGGAGAAGACGATGAAGAAGACGGGCCCACCGCTAGCAAAAGAGCCGGAAGAAGATAGCGGGGGAGTCCGGCAGAAGATACCGGACAGCGACAAAAGAACTGGACAGCGACAGAAGAACCGGAAGGTGGGAGAAGACCGGGCCACCGCTAGCAAAAGAGCAGAAGATAGCGGAGGAGCCCGGCAGAAGAACCGGACAGCGACAGAAGAACCGGACAGTGGGAGAAGACCAGGCCACTGCTAGCAAAAGAGCAGAAGATAGCGGAGGAGCCCGGCAGAAGAACCGGACAGCGGGAGAAGACCGGGCCACCGCTAGCAAAAGAGCGGCAAAAGAGCAGGAGATAGCGGAGGAGCCCGGCAGAAGAACCGGAGAGCGTAGAGAAGAACCGGACACTGGGAGAAGAGGCCAGACAGCACGGAGAAAAACCGAAGACCGGGAGAAGATCCTGAGAGCGTGGAGAAGAGGCCGGAGAGCGCGGAAGAGACCCTAGAAGTCGGAAGAAGACCCCCGGAGCTGCCTAATAAATTACTTTAAAAACCTGTCTAGTGTGTTTTTTTCTTGACACTTTTTTTCCCCCAGGTGAATGGGTAGGGGTACCATGTACCCCATACTCATTCACATAGGGTGGGGGGCTGGGATCTGGGGGCCCCCTTATTAAAGGGGGCTCCCAGATTCTGATAAGCCCCCCGCCCACAGACCCCGACAACCAACGGCCAGGATTGTCGGGAAGATGCCCTTGTCCTCATCAACATGGGGACAAGGTGCTTTGGGGTGGGGGGGCCACAGCGCGCCCCCCTTCCCCAAAGCACCCATCCCCCATGTTGAGGGCATATGGCCTGGTACAGCTCAGGAAGGTGGGGCGCTCGCTCGTCCCCACCCCCTTTCCTGACCAGCCGGGCTGCGTGCTCGGATAAGGGTCTGGTATGGATTTTGGGGCGTCCCCCCATGCCGTTTTGTTCGGCGTAGGGGGTTCCCCTTACAATCCATACCAGACCGAAGGGCCTGGTATACCCCTGGAGGGGGAACCCATGCCGGTTTTTCTCGCGCTGCTTTAATAGGAAGATGTGTTTTTCCTATTGCAGCGAGTGCGAAATGTACCTCAACGAGAACCAGCGCGATGGCATTGCGCTGGAAACATTCTCGCGGGCAGGTACTGCTGTGCGTGCGCCGGTTCACACGGTCAATTAAGGATTTATCCGGCGTACCAATTAAGGTATGAACTGGCGCAGCACATTCATCTTAGTAAATGACCCCCTAATTATCATCTTACACGAAAACCAGCTGACAAGAGACAAAATTTGTGTTTCCAAAGCCAAGTCACAGAGTGAATAAATAACCCTATTGTTTCCAAGGGTCAACGTATATTCTTAGTCAACCCCAATGTTGACTCAAGCGGTCCCTCAGACAATGACTGAGATGCGAAGTTAATGTTACACCAAAAGGACAAATAAGACTCCGATATCGGAATAAAAAAAATAATGGAAATGTGTTTGAAATGTTCAAGGTTCATTTCAGATGCTGTGAGAAAACACTGAAAACCTGTATACATGTGGCATTGTAAATATATGTGATCCTAAAAGTAGAAATTTTATATTTTAATATAGTACAAATGAAGAATTGTGTTTAGATACCCATCATGGTGGTAAAGACATAGAAACCGTGACCGCATCTATATGAAAATACCCATATTACCAGTATGGGATCGATTTGTATTTTCAGAAGAAGGGAAGAGAAAGATGGAAGATAGAAGGGGGGAGTGAAATCTGTCCATGTGGAACCTCTTCATCTTGCTGTAAAGGGGGGAATGGGGAGGGGAGGGGCTTGGGTGTTGTGTTTTTTATTTTGTTATATTACGTTTAGTAGGGTCTGGGGTATTTAGTAAAAGGAACTAAAGGGAGGATTAGAGAATTAAGTAAGGAATGAGATCCTGGGAATAAGCTTTGTGGTATTGAGGTCTCAATTTAGGTAAATTATAAGGGTACAATCCGTGAATGTCTATGTAGAGATTAAGGAACTCTAATGCCGCGTACACACGAGCGGACTTTACGGAGGACTTTGCCCGGCGGACTGGATTTCGTCGGACAATTCGATGTGTCGAAAAGCTAAAAAATGGCCTCGGCAAGAAGGGGGTGAAAGTGCAACTTGCCTATGGAGATTTTTAAGTACCGTAGTTTGTCGCCATTCCACAAGTGTGCGCAATTTTAAACCATGACATGTTAGGTATCTATTTACTCAGCATAGCATTGGGGGTTATTTACTAAAGGCAAATCCGCTTTGCACTGCAAGTGCACTTGAAAGTTCACTTAAAGTGCACTTGTAAGTAAAGTCGCTGTAGATCCGAGGGGGATATGCAAGGAAAATAAAAAACAGCATTTTAGCTTGCACATGATTGGATGATAAAATCAGCAGAGCTTCCCCTCATTTCAGATCTACCCCTTAGATTTAGAGCGACTGCACTTCCAAGTGCACTTGCAATACACTTGTAGTGCAAAGTGGATTTGCCTTTCGTAAATAACCCCGATTATCTTTCACATTATACAAAAAATTGGGCTAACCTTTCTGTTTAGTTTTTGTTTAATTCATTGAAATTAAACGACCAGGTGCTCCTCGCAATCTGGCAGAGGAGTGAAAAGAATTATCAGAAGAGTTGTCCAAGAGCCAAGGACCACTTGTGGAGTGCTCCAGAAAGGCCTAGAATTAGCAGGTACAATTGTTTTAAAGAAATAATAAGTAATGCATTCAACCGCCATGGCCTGTATGCACGCTCCCCACACAAGAATGCATTGCTAAAGAAAAGGCATGTTGATGCTCGTTTAAAGTTTGCTGCACAACATTTACTCTCAACAAGTGTGTCATTTTGAACATTTGCTTAATTATGTCTAACTAATTTTTGCTACTTTGTATATCAGGAACAACAGATAATCACTATATACTTTTTAGCGCTGCACTTTCCCATTTTCCACAACATTTAGACGAGCCTGAAATACTGGGAGAATATTGTCTGGTTAGATGAGACCAAAATTTAATTATTTGGATGCCATAATACACACCATGTTTGAAGGTCAAATGGCACTGCACATCACCCCAAAAACACCAAACCAACAGTGAAGTTTGGAGGTGGGAACATCATGGTGTGGGGCTGTTTTTCAGCATACGGTACTGGCAAACTTCATATCGTCAAAGAATGCATGGAACGATGTACCAAGACATTCTTGATAAAAATCTGCTGCCATCTACCAGGATGATGAAAATGGAATGAGGGTGGACATTTCAGCAAGACAATGATCCCAAACACAAAGCCAAGGAAAACTTACAATTGGTTTCAAAGAAAGAAAATAAAGCTGCTAGAATGGCCCAGCCAATCACCTGACTTGAATTCAATAGAAAATCTATGGAGAGAACTAAAGATCAGAGTTCATAGAGGTGGCTCACAGAACCTTCAAGATTTGAAGACTGAATGTGTGGAAGAATGGACCAAAATCACACCTGAGCAATGCATGCGACTAGTTTTAAAGTAGCAGAATATCGGTAAATGACAGTTGGACAAAGAACTCTGGTATGGGAGATTTTATTCCATCTTTCTGGCCAGAAAAGAATGGACACTCCTGACCCGACTCGTGTCTACACGTCAAGAGTAGGGATGAGCTTCGTGTTCGAGTCGAACCCATGTTCGACTCGAACATCGGCTGTTCGGTCGTTCGCCGAATTGCGAACGATATGGGCCGTTCGCGCCAAATTCGTGTGGCGCGTCACGGCCCATAATTCACTGCGGCATCGCAGTGCATTGCTGGCTGATGATTGGCCAAGCATGCACTATGACCCGCATGCTTGGCCAATCACAGCGCCGTCAGTAGAGAGAGCTGTAATTGGCCAAAGCCAGGGTGGCTTTGGCCAATTATGGCTCAGGGGATTTAGTACACACCCCACACTATATAAGGCCGCCTGCACGGCGGCCCTGTGTAGTGTGTGTTCCGGTGTGCTGAGAGATAGAGAGAGAGAGACAGTGTCATTTGATTTGAGTTAGATAGATTAGGCAGAACAGTCAGTCAGTTAGCTGCACTTACAGTGTATTGTGTATATATATGCATCCCAGGTGTTGCATATATATATATATATACACTGTATTCAGTTTAGCTAGATCCGTTCCTGTTATCTTCTATCTAGACTATTTACATTTAGTGCAGTGTGTCCTGCTCACAGTGTTCAGCTAGATCCGTTCCTGCTATTTACATTCAGTGCAGTGCGTCCTGCTCACAGTGTTCAGCTAGATCCGTTCCTGGTATTTACATTTAGTGCAGTGCGTCCTGCTCACAGTGTTCAGCTAGATCCGTTCCTGCTATTTACATTCAGTGCAGTGCGTCCTGCTCACAGTGTTCAGCTAGATCCGTTCCTGGTATTTACATTTAGTGCAGTGCGTCCTGCTCACAGTGTTCAGCTACATCCGTTCCTGCTATTTACATTCAGTGCAGTGTGTCCTGCTCACAGTGTTCAGCTAGATCCGTTCCTGCTATTTACATTCAGTGCAGTGCGTCCTGCTCACAGTGTTCAGCTAGATCCGTTCCTGCTATTTACATTCAGTGCAGTGCGTCCTGCTCACAGTGTTCAGCTAGATCCGTTCCTGGTATTTACATTTAGTGCAGTGCGTCCTGCTCACAGTGTTCAGCTACATCCGTTCCTGCTATTTACATTCAGTGCAGTGCGTCCTGCTCACAGTGTTCAGCTAGATCCGTTCCTGCTATTTACATTCAGTGCAGTGCGTCCTGCTCACAGTGTTCAGCTAGATCCGTTCCTGCTATTTACATTCAGTGCAGTGCGTCCTGCTCACAGTGTTCAGCTAGATCCGTTCCTGGTATTTACATTTAGTGCAGTGCGTCCTGCTCACAGTGTTCAGCTAGATCCGTTCCTGCTATTTACATTCAGTGCAGTGCGTCCTGCTCACAGTGTTCAGCTAGATCCGTTCCTGCTATATACATTTAGTGCAGTACGTCCTGCTCACAGTGTTCAGCTAGATCCGTTCCTGTTATCTTCCTACTGACAGGCAGGCTTGTCTGGTTACAGTATATAAAGCTACCTGAAGAAAATTACAGGTGTTCTTTTTGATCCTATTAGTACCACGGTCAGGCAGCTAGACTATTTACATTTAGTACAGTGTGTCCTGCTCACAGTGTTCAGCTAGATCCGTTCCTGTTATCTTCCTACTGACAGGCAGGCTTGTCTGGTTACAGTATATAAAGCTACCTTAAGAAAATTACAGGTGTTCTTTTTGATCCTATTAGTACCACGGTCAGGCAGCTAGACTATTTACATTTAGTACAGTGCGTCCTGCTCACAGTGTTCAGCTAGATCCGTTCCTGTTATCTTCCTACTGACAGGCAGGCTTGTCTGGTTACAGTATATAAAGCTACCTGAAGAAAATTACAGGTGTTCTATCCCAGCTTAGTGCAGCTACAGGCCATTAGTATGTCTGGAAGGCCAAGAAGGAGAGGCAGACAGTCACAAGCCAATAAGAGAGGGCAAGCAGGCTCTGTGTCTAGTGCTGGTCGTGGAGACGGTGCATCCTCATCAGCACGTGGCCATGGGACACGCTTGGCCTTTTTTTCGGCAGCTGGCCGTGTTGAGCCGCAACATGCGGAAGACTTGGTCGAGTGGATGACCAAGCCGTCCTCATCCTCCTCATCCTCTCTCACCCATGCCCAGGGTGCTTTGTCTGGCAAAGCAGCGGCCTCTTCCCTCAGCTCAATGTCATCAGTGACTCCTTCCCTAGCTCCACCATGTCCTCATGAGGATTCCCTCGAACTGTTTGACCACAGTGTTGGGTACATGCTCCAGGAGGATGCCCAGCGTTTGGAAGGCTCTGATCATGATACTGAGCTCAATGAAGGCAGTAACATGAGCACGGACAGAGGGGGTGCCCAAGAAGGACAGCAATCTGGCAGTCATGCTCCCCCTGCTGCAGCATACTGCCAGGTTTGCTCCAGTGATGAGGAGGGAGGGGATGATGAGGTCACTGACTCAACGTGGGTGCCTGATAGGAGAGAGGAGGAGGAGGAGGAGGAGGAGGAGGTGGCACATCACCAACTAGGCAGGATGCCCTCCAGGGGCCAGCCTAAGGGCAGCACATTGACTGCATCACACCCCAAAGCTCCACATGTGCAGGGCGCTGCAGTCTCTGCGCGTTATTCAAAAAGTTCTTTGGTGTGGGCCTTTTTTGAGACGAGTGCATCAGATCGCACCGCTGCTATTTGCAACATATGTCTCAAGCGTATCTCGCGTGGCCAAAACATCTCCCGCTTGGGTACCACATGCTTGACCAGACATATGTTGACCTGCCATGCAGTTCGTTGGCAAGCGTATCTAAAAGACCCACACCAAAGAACAAAGACGATCTCTCCTTGCTCCTCATCAGCTGAGATTTCCAACCCCACTAGACCTTCAGTCCTCTCTGAGACCTGCAGTGAGAGGAATGAAGGTGTAGAATTAGGTGTGTCACAGCCAAGTACTTGTGGGCAATCTGCTTTTGGTACACCGACGTCAGATTGTACCAGGCAAATTTCCCTGCCCCAGCTGCTGCACCGCCGAAAGAAGTTTGCTCCCAGCCATCCACATGCCCAGCGGTTGAATGCTAGCTTGGCAAAATTGCTAGCACTTCAACTGCTGCCTTTTCAGTTGGTAGACTCTGCCCCCTTCCGTGAGTTTGTGGAATGTGCGGTTCCTCAGTGGCAGGTACCCAAACGCCACTTTTTCTCACGGAAGGCGATTCCGGCTCTCTACCGGCATGTGGAAGGCAATGTCCATGCCTCGCTGGACAGGGCGGTCAGCGGTAAGGTGCATATTACCGCTGACTCATGGTCCAGCAGGCATGGACAGGGACGTTACTTAAGTTTCACGGCGCATTGGGTGACTCTGCTGGCAGCTGGGAAGGATGCAGGACAAGGTGCAGTAGTGTTGGAGGTTGTTCCGCCACCACGCCTCCAAAATGCTGATTGTGACACACCTCTCTCCTCCACCCCCTCCTCTTCTTCTTCCTCCATGGCCTCTTCCTCGGAACCAGCGGTGCTCCGTAGGCGTTCAAGGGGCTACGCAAGTACGCAGGCCAAAAGATGCCATGCGGTGCTTGAGCTGGTGTGCTTGGGGGACAGGAGCCACACTGGGGCAGAGGTTCTGTCAGCTCTGCAGGGGCAGGTTCAGAGGTGGTTGACGCCACGCCAACTTAAGGCAGGAATGGTGGTTTGCGACAATGGCACCAACCTCCTCTCTGCCCTCCGACAGGGACAACTGACCCATGTGCCCTGTTTGGCTCACGTCCTTAACTTGGTGGTGCAGCGGTTCTTGGGCAGGTACCCGGGCTTACAGGATGTCCTGAGGCAGGCCAGGAAAGTCTCTGTGCATTTCCGCCGGTCATATAATGCCAGTGCTCGGCTGACGGACCTCCAAAAGGAGTTTAACCTGCCCAAGAACCGCCTAATCTGTGACATGCCCACCAGGTGGAACTCGACGTTGGCCATGCTGCAGCGGCTGCACACGCAGCAGAGGGCCATCAATGAGTACCTGTGCGACTATGGCACCAGGACAGGGTCAGGGGACCTTGGTTTTTTTTCCCCACGCCAGTGGGCCATGATCAGGGATGCATGCACTGTCCTGTCACCATTCGAGGAGGCCACGAGGATGGTGAGCACTGACAGTGCATGCATCAGTGACACTGTCCCCCTTGTCCACCTGTTGGAGCACACGCTGCGTGGAATAATGGACAGGGCACTTGAGGCAGAACAGAGGCAGGAAGAGGAGGACTTCCTTAGCTCTCAAGGCCCCCTTTATCCAGACAGTGTTCCTGCGTGCCCGCCGATCACACAGGAAGAGGACGAGGAGGAGGAGGAGGAGGAGGAGGAAGATTGTGTCAGTATGGAGGTGGAGCCTGGCACTCAGCATCAGCAGTCTTTAAGGGATCAGTCCCAAGGAACACATGGACTTGTACGTGGCTGGGAGGAGGTGGCTGCGGACGTTGTTGTCCTTAGTGACCCAGAGGACTCCGGACCGAATGCCTCAGCAAACCTACGCTGCATGGCCTCCCTGATCCTGCAAAGCCTGCGTAAGGATCCTCGTATTCGTGGTATCAAGGAGAAGGACCAATACTGGCTGGCAACCCTCCTTGATCCACGTTACAAGGGTAAGGTTGCGGACCTTATCTTGCCATCGCAGAGGGAGCAGAGGATGAAACATCTTCGGGAGGCCTTGCAGAAAGGTCTGTGCAACGCGTTCCCAGAGACTGGGAGGTTACAAACTCCTGTTTCTGGACAACGTGTTGCTGAGGCTTCGGTCAGTCAAAGAAGGAGCGGTGGAGAAGGTGGCCGTCTGACCGATGCGTTCAGACAATTTTTTGGTCCGCAGCCCCAAGGTATGATCGGTTCCAGCAACCATCGCCAGCGTCTGTTTTACATGGTGCAGGAATACCTAGGGGCAAGATCAGACTTGGACACCTTTCCCACCGAAAATCCTCTGGGTTACTGGGTCTTGAGGATGGATCACTGGCCAGAGCTTGCACAGTATGCAATTGAGCTACTGGCCTGTCCTGCATCCAGCGTTCTTTCGGAACGCACATTCAGTGCTGCTGGAGGCGTGGTAACCGATCACAGGGTGCGTCTGTCCACCGACTCGGTCGATCGGCTGACCTTCATAAAAATGAATCAGTCTTGGATCACCACCAGCTACCAAGCACCTGATGCAGATGTAACCGAATAATTTTTTTTGAAATCTCAGATCCCTTCAAAGACTGCCTATGCTGATGCTGAGTGACTATCCCTGAGTAATTATCCTCTTCCTCCTCAATCATCACGCTGATAGCTTGTAAGAACATTTTTGGTTCTGGGCGCCACCACCAGTGCCTAAGGCACAATTTTTCAGCCCCTGTTTAACAGGGGCGTGTAATTACAATTTTTGATGCAATACTTTGCAGCAGGGCTTGTTCCTGCGTTTCAACTAGAGTGTCTGTGAGGGGTTGCAGTGTTGTGGCACCAGCACCAGTGCCTAAGACCCAATTTTTCTGCCCCTGTCTAACAGGGGCGTGTAATTACAATTTTTGATGCAATACTTTGCAGCAGGGCTCGTTCCTGCGTTCCAACTAGAGTGTCTGTGAGGGGTTGCAGTGTTGTGGCACCAGCACCAGTGCCTAAGGCCTAATTTTTCAGCTCCTGTTCAACAGGGGCATGTAATTACAATTCTTGATCTAATATTTCACAGCAGGGCCCTGTGAGGGCTTACAGTGTTTTGGCCACAGCAACACCTAAGGCCCAAATTTCTGCTGAGTATATAGGGCAGGACCCTACCTTCAAACATCTAACTTACAAACGACTCCTACTTGCAAACGGTAGGAGACAACAGGAAGTGAGATGAAATCTACCCCTAAGGAAGGGAAATTCTCTCCTGTAAGAGTTAATATGGGAAAACAATTTCTCCTTTCCACTGATGCTTTCCAATCCTTGTTCCACAAAAAAACCCAAATTTTCAAAAAACATTTTTCATTGGGACAAAAAAGTGAGGTGAAATCTTCTGAAGAGGAGGAAAGACGCAAAACAAATGTCACAGGGGTGATAACCCTTCCCTATGTTTTCCAAAAAGCTTAGAAAAGATTTTTTGGCTGGAGCTAAACACATTAAAAATGTTCAAAATTACAAACAGATTCTACTTAACAACAAACCTACAGTCCCTGTCTTGTTTGCACCGCCTGTATACTGCTGTTCAGAGTATATAGGGCCTGGTGGCCCCACACCTTTCCTTATTTTAATTTGGGTGTGGAGTTCCCCTTAATATCCATACAAGACCCAAAGGGCCTGGTAATGGACTGGGGGGTACCCATGCCGTTTGTCTCACTGATTTTCATCCATATTGCCATGACCCGACATGACATTAAACCCGCAAGCAGTTTTAAATGAGATTTTTTCCTTTAAAAATGACATTTGGTGCAGGGACTGTTCTAAACATGGGAAACACGCGTCACTTTACAGGCATACTATAGACACCCCCCAGGTACGATATTTAACCACTTCAAAACCAGCCTCGTTTTGGATTTTAGGTGTTTAAGAGTTTAAAACAGGTTTTTTTGCTAGAAAATTACTTAGAACCCCCAAACATTATATATTGTTTTTTTTCTAACACCCTAGAGAATAAAATGGCGGTCATTGCAATACTTTTTTTTGCACCGTATTTGCGCAGCGGTCTTCTAAGCGCACTTTTTTTGGAAAAAATTCACTTTTTTGAAAAAAAAAATAAGACAACAGTAAAGTTAGCCCAATTTTTTTTTATATTGTGAAATATAATGTTACGCCAAGTAAATTGATACCCATCATGTCACGCTTTAAAATTGCGCCCGCTCGTGGAATGGCGTCAAACTTTTACCCTTAAAAATCTCCATAGGCGACGTTTAAAAAATTCTACAGATTGCATGTTTTGCGTTACAGAGGAGGTCTAGGGCTAGAATTATTGCTCTCACTCTACCGGTCGCGGCGATACCTCACATGTGTGGTTTGACCACCGTTTTCATATGCGGGCGGTTACTCACGTATGCGTTCGCTTCTGCGCGCGAGCTCGTCGGGACAGGGCGCTTTAAAAAATTTTTTTTTTTTTTTTAATTATTTATTTTACTTTATTTTATTTATTTTTTCACTGTTTTTTAAAAAAAAAAAATTTGGATCACTTTTATTCCTATTACAAGGAATGTAAACATCCCTTGTAATAGAAAAAAGCATGACAGGTCCTCTTAAATATGAGATCTGGGGTCAAAAAGTCCTCAGATCTCATATTTAGACTATAATGCAAAAAAAAAAAAAAAAAAAAAAAAAAAGTCGTTTAAAAAATGACACAAAATAAATTGTGCCTTTAAGAGAAGTGGGCGGAGCCGTCGTAATGACGTCGCTCCGGCCGTCACATGGTATAGAGACGGGTGGGGGCCATCTTGGCCTCACTCGTCTCAGTACCGAGGAAGTGAAAGGACCCGATCGCCTCCGCCGTTACCGACGGCTCCGGTAAGCGGCGGAGGGTGCGGGAGAGCGGCGGGAGGGGGGGTGGCACCTCTCCCGCCGCCGATAACGGTGATCTCGCGGCGAACCCGCCGCATAGACCACCATTATCGTGTGTAGAATCGCCGGCCCTAAAGATGGATACCTCGGTTGTGGCAGCAGCTGCTGCCGTTACCGAGATATCCATCTTTAAAACACAGGACGTCAATATACAGTGGGCGGTCGGGAAGCGGTTAAAGGAATATTTCACTTTTTTTTTTTTACTTTAAGCATCATTAAAATCACTGCTCCCGAAAAAACGGCCGTTTTTAAAAGTTTTTTTTGCATTGATACATGTCCCCTGGGGTAGGACCCGGGTCCCCAAACCCTTTTTAGGACAATACCATGCAAATTAGCCTTTAAAATGAGCACTTTTGATTTCGAACGTTCGAGTCCCATAGACGTCAATGGGGTTCTAACGTTCGTGCGAACTTGCGGTCCGTTCGCGGGTTCTGGTGCGAACCGAACCGGGGGGTGTTCGGCTCATCCCTAGTCAAGAGTGTCAGATACAGTGAATACAGTGTACATATATATTTTCAGCATATTGCGTCACAAGCGAACAGGCGGTACACTTCTGTTTTTAACAGACATTCTAAACTTTTAAAAATCAACCTATGCATCCTAAAATCAGACAAGTTCCGCAAAACCATATATATTTTTAGCTTTATACAAAACTCGTCTCTCTGCAGTATGTTCTTGCAGGTTCCTTCATCTGTCTTAAATGATGTCAGCAAGCAAGCTTTTTGCACAGAAAGAGGAATGTAGCAAATTGATGGGGAAGTCACAAGTAGCTTCAACATAAAATACAAGAAATATGATTCTTAGCGGAAATTCTAAAGTCTTACTACACACATAACTATGGCCATATAAACTGACCCCTGTTCCTACTTCATTCCCCCCTTTGATCATAATCATAGCGATTAATATGAGCGAGATTAAGCATCACTAAATAGCATACAGTTTTGTTTTGTTTTTTCTATTATGACCTCACTAGCAGGCACAAAACATTCTTCTACCGAGATTATTCCCCATTGTAGGCTCCAGCCGGGTCTCTCATTAACTTATAAAACACTGGGATAGTGACCCTTGGCCCATGGTAACAATAAGAATGCAAAAAGAGTAAATATATTAGCACTCCATACACTATAGGGAGAATCAGAAAATAATTAAAACTTGTCTCTGCAATACTTGAGTTGGTGATCAGGGTATGGTTTACCAGCTTACCGGTGGAGCTAAAGCTCCGGATGGTTAGCCAAGTTTTATAGGGAGCATAAGAAGGGTTATAACAGGTTATCTGATTTTCAACGGAGCACATTGAATAGGTAGTCCCATTATGTATGCAAGTACCAGTCTCTGTGCCCTTGCATTGATAATGAGAGTGCCACAGTAACATCTTGGTAGCTATGGATCCTACTCTGGTGGTCCTTATACAAGGGTCACATGAATTACCCTCCCCCTTTTTAGCTCGGCCAGTATCACTGCTATGACTATCAACAGTCTCGTTATAAAGATTTTAGTAAACATTACACCGATGAATATCCTCAAGCTTCAGCTTATGCGTAGACCAACCAGCGTCCGGGGTGTGGTTGGAGCAGAGCTTAGTAGATATCCTTTATCTTCCGCCGTGCGTTGAGCCAGCAGCTTCCAGGAGTGTGTTGGCCGCAGGGCTGCAGTCTGTCTATCTTCTGCCGTGTGTAAATTCAGCAGCTTCCAGGGGTGTGCTGAACACAGGGCTGGAATTCTTCCTTCTGATTTCTCTGGTCAATCTCAGTCTCAAAGGATCTTGGGGATCTACTGTACTGTGCCAGGAGTCTGTGAGGTCAGCAGCTCGTTTTACCCTGGAGTGGTGTATCCAGGGTGTCACCTCAGCTACCTTAATGGCTGTTGGGGTAGATAGCAGAACAGTGTAAGGACCTCTCCATTTTGGGCCTAATAGGGTTAAGTTCCACTCCTTTACCCACACTGTGTCTCCTGGTTTAAAGGGGTGTACTGGGTTCGATAAGCTTACGGGAAGTTTCTCTTGAACCCATTTCCCTATGACTTGCTTACTCTCCCCAAGTCTCTGTATCAGTTCACGGTTAACTACCCCTCCTATCTGATGCAAGTCTCCTCTTATCCCTCTAATGATGGGTGGGGGCCTACCATACAGTACCTCAAAAAAGGGACAGATTTGTCCTCTTTGTTGGGGCACTCCAAATTCTCAGTAAAGCAATGGGCAACATCAAGGTCCATTTCATTTGGGTTTTCTGACAGAGCTTGGCCAGTTGTGACTTGAGCGTGCGGTTCATTCGTTCAACTTTTCCAGAGCTTTGGGGCCTATATGCAGTGTGTAGTTTCCAAGTAATCTTAAGTGCTGTTGCTAATTCCTGGAAGCACTTGTGGACAAAGGCAGGGCCATTGTCTGAGCCTATATCTGGGGATAAACATCTTTTACAAAACTGCTTCCGTCAGCACACATCATAGCTTGATATTTAACCATTTGACTGTTAGTAAACCAGTGGTTTCCCTTGTAATCCATTAATGCCTGTACTTGGTGTGGGACTCGGACATAAGTCTCCTGACCTAATGACAACTTGTCAGCTTCGGCCACAAGGAGGGCTGTTGCTGCGATGGCCCGCAGGCAGGATGGCCATCCCTGAGCTACAATGTCCAGTTGTTTTGAAAGGTATGCTACAGGGCGCTGCCAAGACCCAGAGTATTGTGTCAGGACTCCTACTGCTATTCCTTGTTTTTCACTGACATACAAATAGAAGACTTTTTGGCTATCTGGCAAGCCTAGCGCAGGAGCCTGCATTAGGGAGACCTTAATGTCTTGGAATGCTCTGTTTTGTTGTTGTCTCCATTGAAAGGGTTCCTTTTCTCCCCCCTTTGTGGATTCATAGAGGGGTCTGGCTTTTATGGCAAAGTCCGGTATCCAGATTCAGCAGAATCCTGCCACCCCCAGGAATTCACGTACTTGCCGTCTGGTAGGCGGGGTGGGAATCTGACAAACAGCTTCTTTCCTGCCTTCTCCCAATTGTCTCTGTCCTTGTGATACTCTGAATCCCAGGTACTTTACAGTCTCTTGTCAAAATTGCACCTTTCTCTGGGACACCTTCTAACCTGCCTCCCGCAGTAATTGTAACAGTTCATTAGTGACCGCTGGGTGCATGCTCATTACAGCCTGATTGACCGCTCTGAGGTCTTGAACAGGACGACAGTGAGCTGTTTCGGGTTTCTGTACTGGGAGTAGAGGTGTAATCCAGGGAGACTGACAGGGTTTTAGAATTCCATAGTGTAGGAATTTGTTTAAGTACTTTTGTATTCCTATTAGGGCTTTTAGAGTGACTGGGTACTGTTTCAGGCTGACTGGAGTGGCTCCAGATTTTAATTCAATAAGGATTGGGGAAATGTGTCTGGCTAATCCTGGAGGGTTGTCTTCAGCCCATAGTCCCGGGATGTCTTGCAGTATGCGGGCTTCAAAGGGATGGGGCAATTTTAGGATAGCCTGTCCGTCAGATTGGAAGTATATGTATGCTCTGAGTTTAGCAAGTAAGTCTCTGCCCAGCAAGGGAATAGGGGAATCCGGCATGTACAGGAACTGATGTTGGACTTGATGCCCCCCCAAAACTACAAAGTCTTTCTAATAGGAAGGGTCTTTTGCCTTTATACTTCTGCACTGCTTGGTTAATTCTGTGTCTCTCCTCAGTATTAAAAAGGGTCAATAAAAGTTGCTGGCAGTCCGACCAAGTGGGGTTATGGGTCTGAGTTATTGATCGGAGCAAATCTGTGATGGCTTGGGGCTTCTCAGAGTAGGCAGGGTTATGAATCTTCCAGTTCAGTAAATCTGTTGTGGTAAAAAGGGGTGTAAACTAGAGTCCGTTGTTCCTCCACCGCCTGTTTTCTTAGGGGCATTTGCAGAGGTATGTTGAAAGACGGGGCAAGGGTCCGGCTGTTTGCATCAGGATTTCTCGGAGTGGAAGTGGACACTTGATTGGGGAGCCCATTGACTACTACTGAGTTCCCTATTTCTGTCCTGCCTATACCCAAAGTGTTACGGTTCGGAGTGTATTTACTGAGATTTGGCATTGACAAACTTGCTGAATCTGATGTAGGTGGACAACAACTTGAGTCCCCTTGTTTACTGGACGGGGCATTTGGACATGGCTCTGACCTGTCTATCTGAAGTCCATTCATCTACATACGGGGGAGGCTGATCTGTCTCTTCGGGTTGAGAATATATTTGTTTTGTTTGTTTTGTCAGTGGTACTACTCTTGTCATAACCATAATGCTACACTGTTCCTCTTTTTGTGGCTTCTATCCACTGCAGGTCTTTATCTCCCATTTGTCCAAAGGATGCACAATCATCCAGACGGACGTTTTCTCCTAGCTGACTGACTGACCGACTGACTAAGGATTTGTCCGAAAGATGCACAATCATCTGGACGAACATTCCTCCTGACTGACTGGCTGAGGATTTATCCGAGAGATGCACAATCATCTGGACGGATAATTCTCCTGACTGGCTGGCTGAGGATTTATCCGAGAGATGCACAATCATCTGGACGGATATTCCTCCTGACTGGCTGGCTGAGGATTTATCCGAGAGATGCACAATCATCTGGACGGATATTCCTCCTGACTGGCTGGCTGAGGATTTATCCGAGAGATGCACAATCATCTGGACGGATATTCCTCCTGACTGGCTGGCTGAGGATTTATCCGAGAGATGCACAATCATCTGGACGGATATTCCTCCTGACTGGCTGGCTGAGGATTTATCCGAGAGATGCACAATCATCTGGACGGCTATTCCTCCTGACTGGCTGGCTGAGGATTTATCCGAGAGATGCACAATCATCTGGACGGATATTCCTTCTGACTGGCTGGCTGAGGATTTATCCGAGAGATGCACAATCATCTGGACAGATATTCCTCCGGACTGGCTGGCTGAGGATTTATTCGAGAGATGCACAATCATCTGGACGGATATTCCTCCTGACTGGCTGGCTGAGGATTCATTTGAGGGATGCACAATCATCCGAACGAACAGTCCTCCTGGAAGGTGCGTCTTGGTCATGTTTCTGTGAGTCTGACATAATATTCTCAAATAATCAGTCAATGGTCTCTAAGTCAAGGGTTCCCTGTGGGGGCCACCGCGCTCCATAGCAGGGCCAATCTTTCTCACACAATGTTATCAATTTCTCAGGGCTAAGTTTTAAATTGCAGTTCTTAGCAAATCCCTTCCTAAAGTTGGAGATCATGGATTGTAGGGGAGATTCAACACTATGTTTCCCACCCATTCTTATAACCTAAAGACACCAAGACAGACACAGAGGGTAGGGTAAATGATGAGAATTCAGTAAGGGGTCTGAATCCTCGACACAAATAGGAACAAAAGACAACGCTTCCCTCGGTCAGTGGCCTGGGCGCGGTCTCCCGGCCAGGAGCCGCACTTAGAAGAGGACCACGGTCACTTCACCACAAAGTGATGTCTCATACACACATCAATCATACCAGACACTCCCACCCAAAAATTACTGACTGACTGAGGATTCGTCCGAAAGATGCGCAATCATCTGAACGGACGTCTCTCTCGGAAGGTGATCAGGTTTCCCTTCTCTCGATCCGTCGAGAGGCTGACTGGCTGTCTGACTGTTATCCAAAAACAGAAGTAAAAAGACTCTCACTAGACATGTGCATTCGTTTTCGTCCGAATGCATTTTCGTCCGAATTTCAGGTATTTTCGTTATCGTTTTAACAAACGATAACGAAAGTGCAGAGTCCGAAAAACGAAAGATCCGACATAAACAAATGCTTTATTTTCATTTTCGTTGCTACAACAGTTCGATATAGATAGGAGATTCGACATGATGATGACAATAACAATCTGTCCATCAAACCTGTGGTCGAATGTGCCTAACCTTAGCTCTATTAGTCCAAGATTATTCTACATAGAGAGAAAAGATTCGACGTAGGGGAGGAAAGATTCGACGTAGGGGAGGAAAGATTCGACGTAGGGGAGGAAAGATTCGACGTAGGGGAGGAAAGATAAATAAAAATAATGATGATGATGAATGTTATTGGCTGATTGTAACCAAAGAGGAGGAGCAGTAAAATAGCTAGAACTAAGTACACATGTACTTTGGCTTATGGTGTCTGTTGAAAGTTCTAAGAAGATTCGACGGAGCAGGTAAACTATACGGCGTCGCACAGTTTAGCTGCTCCGTCGAATCTTCTTTGAACATTCGACAGACACCATAAGCATTCAATGACAGATTCGACCTTAATTAGGATTTTCAGACAAATGCAATTTTTAATGAAAACCGAAATAAATAAAAATGAATTTCGGGAGTAACTAAATAAATGTATTTTTTGGACGAAAACGAAATTCCGAAACGAAATATTTCAGTGTGCACATGTCCAACTCTCACCTGTTCCCGTTGGAGCTCCAGCTATCTATTTCTCAGATTCCCAGGTCCTTTTGACGCTACGAAGGTCGTCCACAGCAGGCCACCAAATGGGACACAGCACAGTCTCCTAGATAACAGTTCTAGAAGGCGCCTTTTGAGACTACGATATAGCCCGCAGGGCTGGCCTCTCGGACCACTCCTTGTAGGTCTGGTGGAAAACAGTGCCACCTGCCTCAACAGGTCACACCGATATTCCCCCCTCACGGCCAAATGCACCAAATAAAGTAGCAGAATATCGGTAAATGACAGTTGGACAAGGAACTCTGGTATGGGAGATCTGGCCAGAAAAGAATGGACACTCCTGACCCGACTCGTGTCTACATGTCAAGAATGTCAGATACAGTGAATACAGTGTACATATATATTTTCAACATATTGCGTCACAAGCGAACAGGCGGTACACTTCTGTTTTTAACAGACATTCTAACCTTTTAAAAATCAACCTATGCATCCTAAAACCAGACAAGTTCCGCAAAATCATATATATTTTTAGCTTTATACAAAACACGTCTCTCTGCAGTATGTTCTTGCAGGTTCCTTCATCTGTCTTAAATGATGTCAGCAAGCAAGCTTTTTGCACAGAAAGAGGAATGTAGCAAATTGATGGGGAAGTCACAAGTAGCTTCAACATAAAATACAAGAAATATGATTCTTAGCTGAAATTCCAAATCAGTCTTACTACACACATAACTATGGCCATATAAACTGACCCCTGTTCCTACTTCAGTTTCTCCATACAGGAGGCGTCTTGAAGCTGACATTACCAACAAAGGGTTTTGGACAAAGTATTCAATAAACTTCAGTTAGCGTGTTTAATACTTTTTCCCTGTGTCATTCCATTTTATTACACATAACCTATTTTCTGAACGTATTTGTTTTGGTTTCTTTGTATGTTTGAATTGCATGGGTTGTTACCAACATGTGGTAAAAATTTCATGTCAATAGCACCTTTAGAAATATATTTACCTAATTGTGACGTGTTCAATGCTTATTTTACTCACTGTATGTGCGAAGTATCGGAATAGGCCCGGTTTTAAAGTGGTTAAAACAAGCCATCACTGACTTCTATATGTACTGTGAAGTAATGCTCAGAGACCACAACAGAGAAACCAACTGAAACACCACTGCAGAGTATAACCGGTTACATTAGAAGGCTGACAGGCAATTCTGTTTGCCATAGAAATTAGAGAAAAGAGATGAGATTTCTGTGTTGTGAAATCTAAAGATGCATTTCTTCACAATGCCTATAGCTACAGAAGTGAGGGATACCTTTTTTGTTTAATCCAGTACGGGTTCCCGCATCGCATTTCACCCCCTGGCAGTTCACACTGTCCTATGCGAACCGCTGCGGGTAGAATTGCCAGCTCATCCCTTTAAACCCGAACGCATATGAATTACACAGGTTCTGGGGCTAAATTATTGCAGATAAGGCACCAAGTAGGTTTAATTACCACTTTATCAGTCACAGAACCTGTGTAATGAATATGTTTTACGGGTTTAAAGGGATGAGGTGGCAACCCTAGCGTGTCAATAGAAAGTTAATGACACCCCCAGATCGGTTTGCATATCGCCATGCGAACTGTAAATTCGGACAGGAATCCAATCGCATGGGTGTTCACATTCGATTCTGGTGCGGACCAAAAAAAGCGTCCTGCCTAATTTTGGTCTGAATGCGATGTGAATTCAGCCATACAATCTGTATGGGTAAATTTGCATTGCATAGACATCGCATGTGATTTGCACAGCAGTGCGGTGCGAATCACATGAGATGTCTGACATTGCAGCAGTGTGAACCCAGCCTTAAAGGGGATTTTAAAATATGAAAATTCTTTAATGTGCATAGTGTAGGCACAGGTTCACTTCAACACTGTACCTGTAGTGCTTTGTCTAGATTGAATAAATAGGGTAATGGTACATATGTTTGAAAAAGGAAACGGTTTAGAACCATGCTAGAATCTAAATAAGACTTAAAGTGGATGTAAACCCAATGTCATCCTTTCTAAACTACTGCCATAGGGGTTACCTATAAGGATATACATGCCTCCTGCATGTATCTTTACCTGTCAAATGTCTCCCCTCTGTCTGTTATGAGAGCCGAAAAACTGCAGATTCTGTGGGTGGGTCTGTTGTCTGGAGCTCGGTGGGTGGAGTCGTGATGTCAGTAGACTCCCCGCCCACCTCTACACTCCCCTTGTCAATATGTAAACATCCCTTGTAATAGGAATCTATGTGGCAGGTCCTCTATATGGAGAGATGTGGGGTCAATAAGACCCCACATCTCTCCTCTAGGCTGGATCTCATGCTGACAGCCGCGATCGCGGCTTCGGTTATTTCCGGGTACCCGGGCGTGACGTCATAACGACGCGCCCGGGACTCCCACGGTCATAGAGATGACTGGTGACCATCTGTTCACCAGTCATCTCTATCGTCAACATCCCGCGCCAGCCGATTCATTCTCCGGGTCCCCGATGGCACGGGAGAGCCCGGAGAAGCACCGGATGGCGGCGGGAGGGGGGGCGTCCCCTCCCGTCGCCTATAAGAACGATCAAGCGGCGGCACTGCCGCTATGATTGTTCTTATCGTGCACAGAATCGGCGGCTGAAAAGAATGATATCTGAATGATGCATCTAGCTGCAAGCATCATTCAGATATCACCCCACAAACTAGAGGACGTCATTTTACTATAGACGGGTATTCAAGTTTAAACTTGTGCGGATTTGTTTTATTAATCTGGGGTTGGGTTTTAACCTATTAAAATTTTGCAGGCTTGCCTATTAAAGATTTATTTATTAGTTAGACTATCTGCCTTGCAGCACTGGGGTCCTGAGTTTGATTCCTTGTCAGGACACTGTCTACATTTGCGTTTGCATGTTCTCCCTGTGCTTGTGCAGGTTTCCCTGGTGTACGCCAACTTTCTCAGATGCCCCGAAGACCTTCTGGTAAGTTAATTGGCTCTTGTCTAAACTGGGCCTATTATGTGTGTGTGCGAGATCAGGATATTAGATTGTAAGCTCCTTATGGGCAAGGATTGATGTGAATGAACAATTTGTAAAGTACCGCATAAATTGTTGGCATTATAGAAATCCCTGTAATAAATTATTTTGCCCCCTTATTCATCTTTGCTTCATCCAAGTCTTGGCACTTTTGGTTGTGTCAGATCAGAGGCCATGTAAAGATTACTTATCAGACATCTAAGGCTCCATTCACACCTGGGCGTTCTGGAATCGCGGGGCAGAATCGGGCGATTTTGCCTGTGATTCCAGAATCGTGGCAAAACGCAAGACATGTTTGCAATGCCATTACTTCCTAATGGCACTCCAATCACGTTGCAATTTTGCCATGGTTGAATAAATCGTGGCAAAACCGCAACGTGCAAAGCTTGTCGCTCAAACAGGAGCTGAAGCTTCTTTTGGGTGATAGTTTCTTGCATTGTGGTTTGCTGCACTTCGGAGTCATTAAGAAGTAATAGCATCGTAAATGCTTCTCACGTTTTGCCATGATGGTGTGAATGGAGCCTTAAGCCTCGTACACACGATTGGACTTTTGGCAGACAAAGCATCAGACTTTTGTCTAATGGGCGTGCATCGGGAACTTGTCTTGCATACAAACAGTACACAATTGTTGGCCAACAAACACAAACGTAGTGACGTACTATGTGGAATTTCAGCTCTTGAGCGCCACCCTTTGGGCACCTTCTGCTTATGTCGTGTTTGGTGAGCATTGGTTCCGAGCATGCGTATTTGTTCTTTGGACTTTGGTGTGATGGACTTGTGTACACACAATACGAAAATCTGACAACAGACCGTTGTCCACCGAAAATTTACTAGCTTGCTATCCAACATATGTTTGCCGAAAGTTGGACAACAATTGTCTGATGGAGCGTACTAACGATCAGATTTTAGGCAAACAGTCTTTCATCACACAATTCCCTGCCAAAAATCTGATCGTGTGTACGAGGCTTTAGAGTGTGTGTCCTGGAGTTGGTGGGGGGGGGGGGTTGTGGTGAGCAGTAATCCTCTCACTAACTGGCATTGCTCCTTCTAGATGCACATCTGACACCTGCAAAGAGTCAGTTACCCTTTGCAACAGTTCCACATGTGCTCCTGTTTTTCATAATTGAGCCCTAGTAAGCAAATTATTTTTAAACATTTACTCTCCTAACAGTCACAAAATATCTGTTTTTGGATATAACCTATTCGGACTGAAAAAATGTGAATAAAAGCCTCTGTTTTTATTTCTGTACGTTTCACTTTTTTTATGGAGTACAGTGATGGCATTTAAACAAAACGGAAATGTTTAATAAGTTCAGTTTATGGATGGTAATTCATATATGACTTCCTATCAATACATTTCTGAAATGTCTTATTTTTCTGCTAAAGTCTCCTTCAGGATGTAAGGACATTGTGATGAAAACATGCGATGTTAAAAAAAAAAAAAAACAATGTATGTGTGTCTGTATATACAGGTAAAAGCCAGTAAATTAGAATATTTTGAAAAACTTGATTTATTTCAGTAATTGCATTCAAAAGGTGTAACTTGTACATTATATTTATTCATTGCACACAGACTGATGCATTCAAATGTTTATTTCATTTAATTTTGATGATTTGAAGTGGCAACAAATGAAAATCCAAAATTCCGTGTGTCACAAAATTAGAATATTGTGTAAGGGTTAAATTTTGAAGACACCTGGTGCCACAAACTAATCAGCTGATTAACTCAAAACACCTGCAAAGGGCTTTAAATGGTCTCTCAGTCCAGTTCTGAAGCCTACACAAACATGGGGAAGACTTCAGATTTGACAGCTGTCCAAAAGGCGACCATCGACACATTGCACAAGGAGGGAAAGACACAAAAGGTTATTGCTGAAGAGGCTGGCTGTTCTCAGAGCTCTGTGTCCAAACACATTAATAGAGAGGCAAAGGGAAGGAAAAACTGTGGTCAGAAAAAGTGTACAAGCGATAGGGATCACCGCGCCCTAGTCAAGATTGTGAAAAAAAACCCCTTCAAAAATGTGGGGGAGATTCACAAGGAGTGGACAGCTGCTGGAGTCAGTGCTTCAAGATCCACCACCAAGAGACGCTTGAAAGACATGGGTTTCAACTGCCGCATACCTCGTGTCAAGCCACTGTTGACCAAGAAACATCGCGAAAAGCGTCTCACCTGGGCTAAGGAAAAAAAGAGCTGGACTGCTGCTGAGTGGTCCAAAGTCATGTTTTCTGACGAAAGCAAATTTTGCATTTCCTTTGGAAATCGAGGTCCCAGAGTCTGGAGGAAGACAGGAGAGGCACAGGATCCACGTTGCCTGAAGTCTAGTGTAAAGTTTCCACCATCAGTGATGGTTTGGGGTGCCATGTCATCTGCTGGTGTCGGTCCACTCTGTTTCCTGAGATCCAGGGTCAACGCAGCCGTCTACCAGCAAGTTTTAGAGCACTTCATGCTTCCTGCTGCTGACCTGCTCTATGGAGATGGAGATTTCAGGTTCCAACAGGACTTGGCGCCTGCACACAGCGCAAAATCTACCCGTGCCTGGTTTACGGACCATGGTATTTCTGTTCTAAATTGGCCAGCCAACTCCCCTGACCTTAACCCCATAGAAAATCTGTGGGGTATTGTGAGAAGGAAGATGCAGAATGCCAGACCCAACAACGCAGAAGAGTTGAAGGCCACTATCAGAGCAACCTGGGCTCTCATAACACCTGAGCAGTGGCAGAAACTCATCGACTCCATGCCACGCCGCATTAATGCAGTAATTGAGGCAAAAGGAGCTCCAACCAAGTATTGAGTATTGTAGATGCTCATATTTTTCATTTTCATACTTTTCAGTTGGCCAACATTTCTAAAAAATCCCTTTTTTGTATTAGCCTTAAGTAATATTCTAATTTTGTGACACACGGAATTTTGGATTTTCATTTGTTGCCACTTCAAATCATCAAAATTAAATGAAATAAACATTTGAATGCATCAGTCTGTGTGCAATGAATAAATATAATGTACAAGTTACACCTTTTGAATGCAATTACTGAAATAAATCAAGTTTTTCAAAATATTCTAATTTACTGGCTTTTACCTGTATGTGTAGTGTGTGTATATATATATATATATATATATATATATATATATATATATATATATATATATATATATATATATATATATATATATATATATATATATATATATATATATACAGTATCTCACAAAAGTGAGTACACCCCTTATATTTTTGTAAATATTTTATTATATCTTCTCATGTGACAATACTGAAGAAATGACACTTTGCTATCATGTAAAGTAGTGAGTGTACAGCTTGTATAACAGTGTAGATTTGCTGTTACCTTTAAAATAACTCAACACACAGCCGTCTGTCTAAATGTCTAAACCGCTGGCAACCAAAGTGAGTACACCCCTAAGTGAAAATATCCAAATTGGGCCCAATTAGCCATTTTCCCTCCCCCGGTGTCATGTGACTTGTAAGTGTTACAGAGTCTCAGGTGTGAATGGGGAGCAGGTGTGTTAAATTTGGTGTTATCACTTTCACTCTCTCATACTGGTCACTGAAAGTTCAACATGGCACCTCATGGCAAAGTACTCTCTAAAGATCTGAAAAAAGAATTGTTGCTCTACATAAAGATGGCCTAGGCCAGTGATGGCGAACCTTGGCACCCCAGATGTTTTGGAACTACATTTCCCATGATGCTCATCTACACTGCAGAGTGCATGAGCATCATGGGAAATGTAGTTCCAAAACATCTGGGGTGCCAAGGTTTGCCATCACTGGCCTAAGCTATAAGAAGATTGCCAAGACCCTGAAACTGAGCTGCAGCACGGTGGCCAAGACCATACAGCAGTTTAACAGGACAGGTTCCACTCAGAACATGCCTTGCCATGGTTGACCAAAGAAGTTGAGTACTCAGTATGTGCTCAGCATCATATCCAGAGGTTGTCTTTGGGAAATAGACGTATGAGTGCTGTCAGCATTGCTGCAGAGGTTGAAGGGGTGGAGGGTCAGCCTGTCAGTCCTCAGACCATACGCCGCACGCTGCATCGAATTGGTCTGCATGGCTGTTGTCCCAGAAGGAAGCCTCTTCTAAAGATGGTGCACAAGAAAGCCCGCAAAAAGTTTGCTGAAAACAAGCATACTAAGGACATAGATTACTGGAACCATGTCCTGTGATCTGATGAGACCAAGATAAAAACGTATTTGGTTCAGATGGTGTCAAGCATGTGTGGCGGCAACCAGGTGAGGAGTACAAAGACAAGTGTCTTGCCTACAGTAAAGCATGGTGGTAGGAGTGTCATGGTCTGGGGCTGCATGAGTGCTGCCGGCTCTGTGGAGCTACAGTTCATTGAGGGAACCATGAATGCCAGCATGTACTGACATACTGAAGCAGAGAATGATCTCCTCCTTTCAGGGACTGGGACGCAAGGCACCATTCCAACATGATAACGACCCCAAACACACCTCCAAGATGACCACTTCCTTGCTAAAGAAGCTGAGGGTAAAGGTGATGGACTGGCTAAGCATGTCTCCAGACCTAAGTCTCTAACATCCACCAGCTCCGTGATGTCATCATGGAGGAGTGGAAGAGGACTCCAGTGGCAACCTGTGAAGCTCTGGTGAACTCCATGCCCAAGAGGGTTAAGGCAGTGCTGGAAAATAATGGTGGCTACACAAAATATTGAGACTTTGGGCCCAATTTGGACATTTTCACTTAGGGGTGTACTCACTTTTGTTGCCAGCGGTTTAGACATTAATGGCTGTGTGTTGAGTTATTTTGAGGGGATGGCAAATTTACACTGTTATACAAGCTGTACACTCACTGTTGGCACATGAAAAGATATAATAAAATATTTACAAAAATGTGAGGGGCGTACTCACTTTTGTGAGATACTGTGTATATATACACACACATACACACATACACGCATCTCATAAAATTAGAATATCCTCAAAAAATTAGTTTATATTAGTAATTCAATTAAAAAAGTGAAACTCGTATATTATATATATTACACACAGAGTGATATGTTTCAAGCATTTCTTTCTTTTCTCAGAAAATTTTAATATTACATAAGACCAATAAATGAAAGGTATTTTTAATACAGAAATGTTGGATTACTGAAAGTAACTATAGTATGCACTTAATACTTGGTTGGTTGTTCCTTTTGCATGAATTTCTGCATCAATGCGGTGTGTCATGGAGGCGATCAGCCTGTGGCACTGCTGAGGCGTTATGGAAGCCCAGGTTGCTTTGATAGCGGCCTTCAGCTCATCTGCATTGTTGGGTCTGTTGTCTCTCATCTTCTTCTTGACGATACCCCACAGCTTCTCAATGGGTTTAAGGTCAGGCGAGTTTGTTGGCCAATCAAGCACAGTGATACCATGATCATTAAACAGGTATTTGTACTTTTGGCAGTGTGGGCAGGTGCCAAGTCCTGCTGGAAAATGAAATCGGCATGTCCATAAAGCTGGTCAGCAGAGGGAAGCAGGAAGTGCTCTAGAATTTCCTAGTAGAGGGCTGCACTGACTTTGGACTTGATAAAACACAGTGGACCAACACTAGGAGATGACATGGCTCCCCAAATCATCAGGGACTGTGGAAAAATTTGCATTTCATTTGGAAATCAAGGTCCCAGAGTCTGGACAAAGAGTGAAGAGGCATAGAATCCATGTTGCATGAGGTACAGTGATTGTTCAGGGGGTCGTGCATGAGGAGACAAAAAAAACGATTACCGAGCTTTTGTTTACATCACGTGATCAGCTGTCATTGGCTGACAGCTGATCACGTGGTAAGGGGCCGGGATCGGCCCCGTACTCGGATCTGTGATCACCCGAGTCACAGCGCGCGCCGCATGCGCCCTGAAGGGGGCGCGCGGGGAGCGTGCAAAGGGTAGGACGTCATATGACGGTCTCCCCGAAATTCAGGTCCGTGATGTGGCCGTCATTTGGCTATAGCGCAGACGCCAAGTGGTTAAAGCACCTACTCCTTTAGCATTTTTTATTTTTGGGGAAGAGTTGGCACCTATTTCTGGAAGGTACCTGCTTTCCCATCTGCTGGTATTACCTTGATCAGTGATGGTGAACCTTGGCACCCCAGATGTTTTGGAACTACATTTCCCATGATGTTCAACTGCACTGCAGAGTGCATGGGCATCATAGGAATTGTAGTTCCAAAACATCTGGGGTGCCAGATGATTTCCCAGAAGTAAGAAATCCTAGTTTTGGCTGCTGAATGGTCATAGTGACTGTCAATCAACCAGCATGGGGGCAGGTTGACAAAAAAAAAAACATGGCTGCCTGTAGCTCACACAGGAGGGTGACAATTCCCTTTGCAGCATTATGAGGTGGTGAGTATAGCCTGCTATAGATGGAGCAATTTTCTTTCCTGCAACCACAGGTTGCAGGAAAGAAAATCGCTACGATTCCCCTATCAAGAGTCAGTGTTGATGGGGAATCCCTCCTGCTGAGCCATTGCATTCTCCTGGCGAGGATGGAGAACACAGTGATTGCTGCTGCAGCTATAATAGCCACTAGCAATAATTGCATGTAAAATCTAACAGGCTGGTTGTACCCAAGTTGATCGTTCAGCTTGGTTACATTCAGCCTGCCTATACATGGTTCAAATTTCGGCCAGTCCCTGCTGAACCGGCTGAGATTTAAACTGTCCAAAAAAGTGTGAACCCTAGAGGCTGGTGTTATTTGTGTGCTAAGTGGGTACCAATAATCCCTATAAGCTTCCAGTTGGCTGCACTGTAAATGTCACTCGGTGCATTCTCAGCATGCTCCAGATGTTCCGTCCATAATTTATAACTTCACTTGTTAAAGGACATTTCCTCTCTTGTGGTGAATGGCTTCATTGTTCTTCGTCAGTCTGGGCTGCAGGATTTGTTCTTTGGAAAGGAATCTATGGTATAGGCAAATTCCATAGCACATGCCACCCTAATGTCTTCTCGAGGCCTCATTTATGGACAGCCTCTATCACAGAGGATGAAAGTCACCAGTGAGCTGACATCATACCAGGCTATGTTCTCTTGCTGTTGTACAATAGGTGCAGCCATGGTGTTAAAATATTCATAGACTTTACAGGGTTTCTTCATACCACATGCTTTGGGCTGTGTTGGTCAAAGCAGTCCCAATACATGGATAAGCCAAAATGGTGTTTTGGTGTAAAAAAAAAAAATAAATCAGGCAGGCCACATTTTATTGAGTTGTAGCCTGTGTTTGGTTAAAAGAAAGCAAAAAAAAAAAAACTATAGCACCCATCACCATTCACCAGTGCATATCAATACATATGTGCTAACGCATGCACTGTGGCATGAATAAGCCCTAAATTAGTATTTAATGTTTATTTTCACACTATATAGTTTGTTTGGGCCAAGCATTAGTTGCATACAGTAAGCAGCGCTGTGCTCCGACAGCAGTACAGGAGACTTCCTGTATACTGGCAGAATTAAAGAGAGTTAGGTTGAGTGTTTCTTTGCCATTCAGTAGAAGCCTTGTATTTTTATCAATGAATGTAATGCTTCCTCTGATTGGCCAAGGTGGAAATTGTAATGTCACCCGCCCTCCACTCCTGCGCTCCTGGAATACATCTCTGAGGCATCATTCACACCTTGGCGTTTTGGGATCATGGCAGATTAATTGCAATTCTGCCTGCGATCTCAAAACACACTATTTTCGCAAAATGTGGCTAAGATTTTGCCACTATTTTTATTGCGCGTCAATTGTGGCAAATCGCATTGCGTGAATCTTGTCAGCTAAAAAGGAGCAAAAGCTTCTTTTGAGTGACAAGCTTCAAGCGATGCGATTTGCTTCAGATAAATTGCAGCAAAACCGCATCACTTTTTAGGTGCCATTGAAAATATTGGCTGGCAGAATCGCAGTGATTCTGCCACGATCCCAAAACATTAAGGAGCCTGAACGCATACAGCCCATGACAACAGCTTAACCACTTCAGCCCCAGAAGGATTTACCCCATTCCTGACCACAGCACTTTTTACAATTTGGCACTGCGTCGCTTTAACTGCTAATTGCGCGGTCATGCAATGCTGTACCCAAACGAAATGTGAGTCCTTTTCTTCCCACAAATAGAGCTTTCTTTTGATGGTATTTGATCACCTCTGCCGTTTTTATTTTTTATATTTTTTTTATAAACGGAAAAAGACCGAAAATTTTGAAAAAAAAAAGATATTTTCTACTTTTTGTTTTAAAAAAAATCCAATAAACTCAATTTTAGTCATACATTTAGGCCAAAATGTATTCGGCCACATGTCTTTGGTAAAAAATTGTCAATAAGCGTATATATATATATTGGTTTGGACATCTGGAATTTACACAGCTTTTAGTTTATGACTGCCTATGTCATTTCTTGAGTTGCTAAAATGGCAGGACAGTACAACCCCCCTCTGCCCCCAAATGACCCCATTTTGGAAAGTAGATACCCCAAGGAAATTGCTGAGAGGCATGTTGAGCCCATTGAATATTATTTTTTTTTGTCCCAAGTGATTGAATAATGACAAAAAAAAAAAAATTACAAAAAGTTGTCACTAAATGATATATTGCTCACACAGGCTATGGGCATATGTGGAATTGCATGCCAAAATACATTCAGCTGCTTCTCCTGAGTACAGGGATACCACATGTGTGGGACTTTTTGGGAGCCTAGCTGCGTATGGGGCACTGAAAACCAATCACCGCCTTCAGGATTTCTAAGGGCATAAATTTTTGATTTCACTCCTCGCTACCTATCACAGTTTTGAAGACCATAAAATGCCCAGATGGCACAAAACCCCCCCAAATGACCCCATTTTGGAAAGTAGACACCCCAAGCTATTTGCTGAGAGGCATGTTGAGTCCATGGAATATTTTATATTTTGACACAAGTTGCGGGAAAGTGACAAATTTTTTTTTTTTTTGCACAAAGTTGCCACTAAATGATATATTGCTCACACGGGCCATAGGCATTTGTGGAATTGCACCCCAGAATACATTTAGCTGCTTCTCCTGAGTATGGGGATACCACATGTGTGGGACTTTTTGGGAGCCTAGCTGCGTACGGGGCCCCGAAAACCAATCACCGCCTTCAGGATTTCCAAGGGCGTAAATTTTTGATTTCACTCTTCACTGCCTATCACAGTTTCGGAGGCCATGGAATGCCCAGGTGGAACAACCCCCCCCCAAATGACCCCATTTTGGAAAGTAGACACCCCAAGCTATTTGCTGAGAGGCATGGTGAGTATTTTGCAGCTCTCATTTGTTTTTGAAAATAAAGAAAGACAAGAAAATAAATTTTTTTTTCTTTTTTCAATTTTCAAAACTTTGTGACAAAAAGTGAGGTCTGCAAAATAATCACTATACCTCTCAGCAAATAGCTTGAGGTGTCTACTTTCCAAAATAGGGTCATTTGGGGGGGGGGGGTTGTACCACCTGGGCATTCCATGGCCTCCGAAACTGTGATAGGCAGTGAAGAGTGAAATCAAAAATTTACGCCCTTAGAAAGCCTGAAGGCGGTGCTTGGTTTTCAGGGTCCCATACGCGGCTAGGCTCCCAAAAAGTCTCACACATGTGGTATCCCCGTACTCAGGAGAAGCAACAGAATGTATTTTGGGGTGTCATTTCACATATTCCCATGGCATGTTTGAGCAATATATCATTTAGTGACAACTTTGTGCAAAAAAAAAAATAATTTGTCTTTTTCCCGCAACTTGTGTCACAATATAAAATATTCCATGGACTCGACATGCCTCTCAGCAAATAGCTTGGGGTGTCTACTTTCCAAAATTGGGTCATTTGGGGGGGGGTTTGAACTGTCCTGGCATTTTATGCACAACATTTAGAAGCTTATGTCACACATCACCCACTCTTCTAACCACTTGAAGACAAAGCCCTTTCTGACACTTTTTGTTTACATGAAAAAAAAAATTTTTTTTTGCAAGAAAATTACTTTTAAACCCCCAAACATTATATATTTTTTTAAAGCAAATGCCCTACAGATTAAAATGGTGGGTGTTTCATTTTTTTTTTCACACGCATTTTTTTGGGAAAAAACACACTTTTTTAAATTTTAATGCACTAAAACACACTATATTGCCCAAATGTTTGATGAAATAAAAAATATGATCTTAGGCCGAGTACATGGATACCAAACATGACATGCTTTAAAATTGCGCACAAACGTGCAGTGGCGACAAACTAAATACATTTTTAAAAGCCTTTAAAGGTTACCACTTTAGATTTACAGAGCAGGTCTACTGCTAAAATTACTGCCCTCGATCTGACCTTCGTGGTGATACCTCACATGCATGGTGCAATTGCTGTTTACATTTGACGCCAGACCGACGCTTGCGTTCGCCTTTGCGCGAGAGCAGGGAGGGGCAGGGGTGCTTTTTTTTTGTTTTCTTTATTATTTTTTTGCTTTTTTTATCTTATTTTTAAAGTGTTCCTTATATTTTTTTTTATAATTTTTTATTGTTATTTCAGGGAACGTAAATATCCCCTATGATAGCAATAGGTAGTGACAGGTACTCTTTTTTTTGAAAAAATTGGGGTCTATTAGACCCTAGATCTCTCCTCTGCCCTCTAAGCATCTGACCACACCAAGCTCGGTGTGATAAAATGCTTTCCCAATTTCACAATGGCGCTGTTTACATCCGGCGAAATCTAAGTCATGAAATGCTCGTAGCTTCCGTAGCTTCCGGTTTCTTAGGCCATAGAGATGATTGGAGCCATTCTGGTCTCTGATCAGCTCTATGGTCAACTGGACGAATCACCGGCTGCATTCTCAGGTTCCCTGTTGAGACAGAAGAGCCAGAGAAAAACACGGAAGATGGTGGGGAGGGGGACATTCCCTCCCACTGCTTGTAAAAGCAGTCTAGAGGCTAATTAGCCACTAGGATTGCTTTTACATGAAAGCCGACCGCTGGCTGAAAAGAATGATACCAAGATGATACCTAAACCTGCAAGCATCATTCTGGTATAACCACTCAAAGTCGTGAATGGCGTAAAAAATGGTTAACAATAAAACACAGTAAACAGTAAATTATAAAAAATTGCATACCTGAAAAGCAAACATGATAAAACATAATAACAATAAAACAATGCAGAATAGAATACAGTAAAAAAGAGCAGAACAATAGAGAGATAATAGAGAGAGAGAGAACAATAAAACGCCAACAATTTTTTTTTTTTTTTATATATTTTTTTGTTTTTTTGTTTTTTTACACTTTTTTTTGTAACTGTAACTTTTGTAACTGTAACCGGTTCCAGGTTCGGGTCTTTCAAAATGCGATGACATCTTGGGAGACCCTGTGAAAGTGTGCCTAGTCTGTGCAATGCTGTACGCTAATACTCAACTAGTGTATGGTAGCGTTCAAAACATTCACCAATGCAAAGACCAGGATTGTCAGGACAGGAGGGAAAATAATAGCGGGTGTCACGCCTATATCCGCGCTTGCTGCAGACACGACATCTTTTTTAGGGGGGTTCGTTGGGTAGGGGTGCTCGGGAGGACATAAAAATGCCTCTCATGCAGCCGACTGCATTTGGTTGGGGATGTGAATGGGGGAAGTACGGGCGCTGCAGAAGTGGTGGGTTCCCAATTATTAGGATTGGCGAATGCAGCAGGAAGGGCATTATGGGCACGACGGGCCTGTGTTTGTCTTCTTGGTGGCAGCGGGACACTACTTGTGCTTGCCACCTCACCAGCTTGAACTGCACTTATGGGACTCGCCACGTCACCAAGTGTTACTGCAGTGCTGGTTTGACTACGACCGGGGTGTACTAGGCCGCTGGTGCTTGCCAGTTCCCCAAAACGCTACCAAAAAAACTGTTAGCGATCGCAGGGATCAGGCCTGACTCTGCGAACGCTGCAGTTATGTGTTTAGTGTTTTGTAAGTGATAGTGATCGATCGATACTGCACTTGGGTGGGCTGGGCTGGGCCAGGCGGAGGGGCAAAACGCAGGTGCTAGCAGGTATCTGGGCTGATCCCGCTAACACTGCGTTTTTGGGTACCCTAAACTGCTGGGGACGCTAGTATAGATCTGATCGGATCAGATATTGATCCGTTCAGATACTATGCCCCTAAGGGAGGTGTACGGTGCGTGCGTGGGTGTTAGCGCTACTGGCACTAACCTGACGCTGCCTGGGGCTGGTGCTTGCCAGTTCACCAAAATGCTACCAAAAAAACTGTTAGCGATCGCAGGGATCACGCCTGACTCTGCGAACGCTGCAGTTATGTGTGTTTAGTGTTTTGTAAGTGACAGTGATCGATCGATACTGCACTTGGGTGGGCTGGGCTGGGCCGGGCGGAGGGGCAAAGCACAGGTGCTAGCAGGTATCTGGGCTGATCCCGCTAACACTGCGTTTTTGGGAACCCTAAACTGCTGGGGACGCTAATAAAGATCTGATCGGATCAGATATTGATCCGTTCAGATACTATACCACTAAGGGAGGCGTATGCTGCGTGCGTGGGTGTTAGCGGTACTGGCGCTAACCTGACGCTGCCTGGGGCGACGCAGACCCTATCTGACCCTAAAACCTAACTTATATCACCGCCGGGCGATCAGGGGGCTAAACCTTTATTAGGTAATAAACGGCGGGTGCCCTGACGCTATAAAAAATAAACTAACTAACCAACATCACCCATAACAGTTATACGGTGATCACTGGTGAAAGGGTTAACTAGGGGGCAATCAAGCGGTTAAAACCTTTATTCGGTAGTATATGGGGGTCCCTGACGCTATAAAACGCTGACGGCGAATCTATGTATTTACCTCCCTAACTAGCGTCACCAGTGACACTAATACAGCGATCAGAAAAATGGCGACGGGGGGTGATCAAGGGGTTAAAACTTTATTAGGGGGGGTTAGGGGGTACCCTAGACCTAAAGGGGGCTAACACTAACTGCCCTACCACACTAACTGTCACAAACTGACACCAATGCAGTAATCAGAAAAAAAAACTGCTTGGTGTCAGTGTGACGGGGGGGGGGTGATTGGGGGGTGATCAGGGGGTGATCGGGGGTGATGGGGGGTGTAATGTGTGCCTGGTATGTTCTACTGTGTGTGTGTTGTGCACTCACTCAGATGTCTTCTCTCCTCGGCGCCGGAATGGAAAATACCGAGCCGAGGAGAGATGACATCATTTCCTCTGCTGCTGTTTACTATACAGCAGCAGAGGAAGAATCTCATTGGCTGGGAGCGATCGCGAGGGGGGGGCACGAATGGATGGTCTCCCCCTCACCTCTCATCGCTCCCAGACAGAAGCCGACCGCCTCGGGCACCGGGGGGGTGTCCGATCGGACCCTCCGCCCGCGGGAGGCAGATCACGTACCAGGTACGTGATTTTGCCTGCCCGTGCCATTCTGCCGCAGTATATCTGCGTTAGGCGGTCGGCAACTGGTTAATCACTAGCCGACCTGCTGCCGTCATTATACTGCGGCAGGTTGGCTCTCCTGGGCAAAGCGACGTAGCTGTATGTCGGGCTTTCAAATCGCCTTAACAGGCGCGCGCGCCCGCCACATGACGCAAAAGCTGATGCACATGCCTGGCGGCCGTGATGTCCACCAGGCACCCGTGATCGCTCCTGAGAGAGAAAGATCGAGGGATCTGTCAATGTAAACAGACAGATCCCCCGTTCTGTCAGAGAGAGAAGAGAGATCTGCTGTTTCTTGTGAATAGAAACAGCGATGTCTCTCTACTCCCAGTCACTACACTGCCCCCACAGTTAGAAACACCTCTCTAGGACACACCTAACCCCTTGATCACCCACTAGTGTTAACCCCTTCCCTGCCAGTGACATTTATATAGTAATCAGTGGCTATTTTTAGCTGTGATCGCTGTATAAATGTCAATGGTCCCAAAAATGTGTCAAAAGTGTTCGATCTGTCTGCTGCAATGTTGCAGTCCCAAAAAAAATCGCAGATCGCCACCATTACTAGTAAAAAAATAAAAATAATAAAAATGCTATAAATCTATCCCCTATAATATATTGTAGACGGTATAATTTTCGCGCAAACCAATCAATATACGCTTATTGGGGATATTTATTATAGCAAAAAGTAAAAAATATTGTTTTGGTTTTTTTCAAAATTGTCGCTCTTTTTTTGTTTATAGCGCAAAAAATAAACTGCAGAGGTGATCAAATACCACCAAAAGAAAGCTCTATTTGTGGGAAAAAAAGGATGTCAATTTTTTTTTGGGTGCAACGTTGCATGACCACACAATTGTCAGTTAAAGTGACCCAGTGCCGTATCTCAAAAAATGGCCTGCTCATTAAGGAGGCAAATCCTTTCCGGGGCTGAAGTGGTTAATACAATGCTCAGTGTTTCAGAATGTCATAGGTTTTGCCAGTTTGCTGGCAATGGACTGGGAGCTGCACCTGTGTTTCCTGCGATGATGCTGATGAGCCAAATCACCCGTGTGCATGAGGCCTAATGGCAATATACGTTTTGATTTGATTTGTTTTTTAAATCCTGTTGATGTGCTATTCCTTCAAAACAATGAAATCTGCAAACAATTGAATAGCCATGACTTCCCTTCCAGTCGGACTCGATCAAAGTCGATCGGCCAGGGTGAAAAATTATGACCACCATTAGAGCGATGCCGTGATCTCGGGACAGAGCACCTAAATGGAGGAAGTTCTCAGCAAATCCGGGACAGTTGGCAGATGCATTTGATCAGATTGAGTAATTCTACCTTTTCCACAATGAGAAATCTTTGCACAATCATAAAATGAAATAAAGCGACGATATTGCCAAAGCATAATATTTTTAATGACGTTCTTTTTATCTGTGATGATTTTACTAATGCTGTCTTTTCCCCCTACTTCAGCTTTTTTTTTTTTTTTTTTTTTTACACAACCAGCCGCTCTGACCTCTCCAGCTTTTATTTATTTCGTTACTTAACAGTAGTTGCTATGTTGTCAGCAAGCCTGCAGTTGTGTTTGTCATTTTTTCCACAATACGGGGATTGCCTGTCACTGATTATAGAACACGGCCTTCATCTGACATCACAGGACATCCTGAGTGTTTCCTCCTGGGGTGCGTTAACACCATTACAAGATTTCAGCACATTTCTATTTATTTTTTTTCATGTATTTTTTTCATTTTTTCAGTAAGAAGCAATTCAGAGTTATTTGCACAGTTGGCAGGCACATTTGCTCAGTGTCTGTTCATCACAGCACCAGGGCTGTTTTAATAAACCTGCAAAAGGGGTATAATTAAAGGCAAAACTTTTTTTTAGTTTTCGATAGAGTGGAGAGGGATTAGAACCAGTGGCGGCTGGCGGCTGGTGCTCAAAATTTTTTTTGGGGGGGGGGGGGGGGGCAAACAAACTGAACAATACTGAACCCCCCCCCCCCCATCAATTGCAGCCTCACTGTGCCCATCAAATGCAGCCATTGTGCCCATGAAATGCAGCCACTGTGCCCATCATATGCAGCCCATCGGTGCCCATCAATGCAGCCCATCGGTACACATCAGTGGAGCCACTGTGCCCATCATATGCAGCCACTTGTGCCCATCCAATGCAGCCACTTGTGCCCATCATATGCAGCTATTGTGCCCATCAAATGCAGCCACTTGTGCCCGTCAAATGCAGCCACTTGTGCCAGTCAAATGCAGCCACTTGTGCCCATCATATGCAGCCACTTGTGCCCTTCAAACGCAGCCACTGTGCCCATCATATGCAGCCACTTGAGCCCATCATATGCAGCCACTTGTGCCCATCATATGCAGCCACTTGTGCCCTTCAAACGCAGCCACTGTGCCCATCATATGCAGCCACTTGTGCCCATCATATGCAGCCACTTGTGCCCGTCAAATGCAGCCACTTGTGCCCATCATATGCAGCCACTTGTGCCCGCCATATGCAGCCACTTTTGGCTGTCAAATGCAGCCACTTGTGCCCGTCAAATGAAGCCACTTGTGCCCATCATATGCAACCACTTGTACCCGTCAAATGCAGCCACTTATGCCCAGCATATGCAGCCACTTGTGCCCATCATATGCAGCCACTTGTGCCCATTAAACGCAGCCACTGTGCCCATCATATGCAGCCACTTGTGCTCATCATATGCAGCCACTTGTGCTCATCATATGCAGCCACTTGTGCCCGTCAAATGCAGCCACTTGTGCCCATCATATGCAGCCACTTGTGCCCGTCATATGCAGCCACTTTTGGCTGTCAAATGCAGCCACTTGTGCCCGTCAAATGAAGCCACTTGTGCCCATCATATGCAGCCACTTGTACCCGTCAAATGCAGCCACTTATGCCCAGCATATGCAGCCACTTGTGCCCATCATATGCAGCCACTTGTGCCCATTAAACACAGCCACCATGCCCATCATATGCAGCCACTTGTGCTCATCATTTGCAGCCACCTGCAGCCACCTGTGCCCATCATATGCAGCCATTTGTGCCCATCATATGCAGCCACTTGTATCCATCATATGCAGCCACTTTTGCCCGTAAAATGCAGCCACTTGTGCCCGTCAAAAGCATCCACTTGTGCCCATCATATGCAGCCACTTGTGCACATCGTATGCAGCCACTTGTATCCATCATATGTAGCCACTTTTTCCCGTAAAATGCATCCACTTGTGCCTGTCAAAAGCTACCACTTGTGCCCATCATATGCAGCCACTTGTGCCCATCATATGCAGCCACTTGTGCCCATCAAATGTAGCCACTTGTGCCCATCAAACACCGCCATTGCGCCTATCAAATGCAACCACTGTGCCTGTCAAATGCAGCCACTGTGCCCGTCAAATGCAGCCACTGTGCCCGTCAAATGCAGCCACGTGTGCCCGTCATATGCAGCTACTTGTGCCCATCATATGCAGCCACTGTGCTCATCAAATGCAGCCACTTGTGCCCATCAAATTCAGCCACTTGTGCCCGTCAAATGCAGCCACTTGTGCCCGTCAAATGCAGCCACTTGTGCCCTTCAAACGCAGCCACTGTGCCCATCATATGCAGCCAGTTGTGCCCATCATATGCAGCGACTTATGCCCATCATATACAGCGAATTGTGCCCTTTCAATCGCAGCCACTGTGCCCATCATATGCAGCCACTTGTGCCCATGATATGCAGCCACTTGTGCCCATCATATGCAGCCATTTGTGCCCATCAAATGCAGCCACTTGTGCCCATCATATGCAGCCACTTGTGCCCATCAAATGCAGTCACTTGTGCCCATCAAATGCAGCCACTTGTGCCCATCATATGCAGCCACTTGTGTCCGTCAAATGCAGCCACTTGTGCCCATCATATGCAGCCACTTGTGCCCATCATATGCAGCCACTTGTGCCCCTCAAACGCAGCCACTATGCCCATCATATGCAGCCACTTGTGCCCATCATATGCAGCCACTTGTACCCATCATATGCAGCCACCTGTGCCCACCGACCCCCCACTTGCGGCTCTGGCAGCACCCAACCCCCACCCCCCCCCCTTGCGTCTCTGGCGGCAGCACCCAACCCCCACCCCCCCCACGGCTCTGGCAGCACACCCCACCCCCCCATGAGCACCGCTCTGGCAGCACCAAACCCCCCCCCCCCGCGCACGCGTGGCTCTGGCAGAGGGGACTTACTGCAGCAGCTTTCTCCACTCCAGCATGTGTGTCTTCTCCGCTCCTCTTCCTAAGCGCCAGGCATCCAATAGGGTGGCCTGGTACTTTGGCTAATCTGGAAACAGGTCTGCCGCCCTGTCTCCCGATTGGCAGGGAGAAAGGTTAGTGTGAAAATAGCGAAAATTAATTCGCTATCATCACACAATGGGGGGGGATCAGGGCGCATTCTCTGCGCCCCGAGCCCACCCTATTTTGAAGCCTATTAGAGCCTCTGGTTCTAATCATGTGCTTCAAAAAGTACTACCCCTCCCACCCCCGCCACAGGAATCCATGCATCCAGCGTCCTGAAAGGGGCCAGGCGCATGGATGGGGGGGTGGCCCCCGTGCGCCCACAGTGCACGGGCCGCCACTGATTAGAACGCTTGCCAGCTTTTATTGCTGTCTGTGCCTCTGTTAGTGAGATTCACCCTCTCTATTTGTTCTGTTTACCATTAACATTGAACGTGAAAGTAAAAGAAAATCCCAAATTTTGAGTTGTCCCCAGAAAAGTAATAGAAGGGAAATCTTCCAATGGGGACACTAGTTCTTGTGACCCGAGGGTTCCCATGGGATTCTCTTAATTTGCAGGGATTTCCTCTCACTTCCTGTTTTGGATACAGGACAGGAAGTGAAGGGAACTCTCACCAATGGGACAAAGATGGCAAAAAATAAACCTTACATGAGTTATAACCCTCCCTTAGGCCCCTTTCACACTGTCGGACCGTTCAGGTCCGCCGACAAAACTGACATGTTAGTCCATGGAGCGACAGATGTCAGCGGTGACATGTCCGTTGACATCTGACCCGGTCCAATCCGCTAAAATCAGACGGATGGCCCTACGTTCACATCCGTCCCTGGCAGATCGGATCGGGTGAGATCTGATGAAAACGGACATGCTGTTCGTTTTCGTCCGATCTCTCCATAGCAAGCAGCGGCGCTCAACAAGCCCCAGCCCGCTCAGTGAGCAGAGGGGGACCTGTCATCCGCCGGCTCAGCGGAGATTAACGGAGAGATCTCCCGCTGAGCTGGCGGACTCTGGTGGACTCCGTGGCAGCGGACCCGCCTGGTGGGAATGAAGCCATACACTATCCAAAATGGAAAAAAAAGGTTTTGCCTATAGTTCTACTTTAACCACTTAAGGACCGGAAGGCTTTGCCCCCTTAATGACCATGCAATTTTTTGCAATAGGGTACTGTGTCGCTTTAACTGACAATTTCGCGGTCAAGCGACATTGTACACAAACAAACAAAATAAATGTCCTTTTTTTTCCCACAAATAGAGCTTTCTTTTGGTGGTATTTGATCACCTCTGCGGCTTTTATTTTTTGCGCTATAAACAAAAAAAAAGAGCGATAATTTTGAAGAAAAAAAAACATTTTTTTACTTTTTGCTATCATAAATATCCAAAAAAATAAATAGAAAAAAACAAATGTCTTCATCAGTTTAGGCCAATATGTATTCTTCTACATATTTTTGGTAAACAAAAAAAAAAAATCGCAAAAAGCGTATATTGATTGGTTAGCACAAAAGATATAGCGTCTACAAAATACGCCCTCTAGAGCTCTTAAAGCAGCCGATGTACATCTACGGCGATTTGCGCAGCCCCGCCAACTTGACGAAGTATAATGATGGTGGCTGGTCGGCAAGCGGTAAAGAATATCTAAACCCAAGAACGAAAGTGCAATACTGCATCTTACCAGTCCCTAAATGTGGTGGCTGCATTTGTTTTCTTTTCCCTTTATTTTCACCTGGTGAATCTGACAGTAACACACTTTCTGTCCTAGGATGACAACAATTACTCATTGTACAGAAACAGGACTGGACTACCAACCCCCCCCCCCCCCTTCTGATTCTGATGTTCATAATGTAACTGATAGGAGTGCAGCACAGGGAGTTAGTAGATTTTTATGGTAGGATCAACTGATATTGTATGCATTTGTCCCAATTCAGGTAGGGAGAATCGGTAGTCTCAGTAATCTTTAGTAAAGGTAACTAAGTGAACACATGCAATGGAGTAAAGTGAAAAATTCTTTGGCACAAGCCGCGTCAGATGTTATGGTGCCCGCGCTAGTGGGTCCCCACTGGGCAAATCCCTGGAGCCAAGTGCCTGAACTTGTTCCAGCACTGGGCTCCGCTCTGGGACTCAGCCTTGATTCGCCATGATATAATAATGAAAAAAAAAATTGCATAGCACACTGGCATAGTGCAGAAATTCTGATGGACCAGTATGCTTACTATAGGCCCTAACATCATGCCCATGGGCACCTGGGGCCATACAATGTAAAATGTAGACATATTTTCCCTTCCAAGAGCCACAGGTGCTGTTTACAGCTACCCATAGAAATAAATGTATGACAATATCAATGTCCCTAGATGCAGACAGTATGCATCCAGTGTCTTACATTTGTAAGCATGTGTGTGTTTCCACAAGTACTAACGTATACCCACGTGCAGCCATTGATTTCTATGGGCAGCTGTACACAGTCCCCGTGGCTCCAAGCTGGGGAAATATGCCCGAATTTTACATTGCATGGCTCCAGGCACTTTTCTGCATTAGATAGCTGTTGCTAAATTGCACAGGAATATTGCAGATCAGATTATAGGATATGTAGCCAATCTTAGAGCGCATACACATTGGAATAGTTTGTGCAATATGTTTGAGGCATTTGATTATGTTGGAACACTTCTAAAAATGCTTTTATGTTTCTAGTTCACACAAGAATAATTCAGCATGTTTCCAGTGTCCTGTGGTGTGTTTCCAGGCTTATTTCTGTGTGGTCAGCACATGTGACCGAAGCTAATAATACTCCATGGAAACCTTGTAAACGCATCCAAACACATGTAGACTGAAATGTATAACAAATGCACTGCTGGAAATTATTGAAGGACTCCAGTATGTACTAATAACATCTAAACAGCCAGAATAACACTTAGCCACTTTAAAAAGCCTGTTCTGAAAACAAAAAAACCCTAAATTTTATGAGGTCCCCATGCTTCTAACAACCCATGGGAAAGGTTAAAGTTCTGAGTCTCTTCTGTGGTTCTCTAATACTTAGTGTGCTTGATCCATAGTAAAGTGTAACAACTGGTGTTTTCTGAAATACAGCACCCTTGACACTTCTTTAGATGTGCACTGAGCTACTAAAGTGGTAGTAAAATCAAAACTTTGACTTTACCCTACAGTAAAACTATAAAAAGTCCTGTAAGTGACTTTGAAATGGCTTGAATGTGTGCCATTTAGTAGATACTGTCATCGGTTTTAGCTGGTGACGTAATTGGCACAGGTGCAGTGCTCTCTGCATGCACAGAACACTGAGTGTGCCGTGGATGCAGATAGCTCTGTGCCACTATGGTGACTCTCGTGCATATGTGCAGGAGTGACATCATCATGGCCTGTCCATTCGCATGGCCAGAGTACATGAACCTGGAAGGAAGCAGTGACAGTGTGCCGCTATAGGGCCACATTTGTAAAGTAAGTCTGTCATAATGTACTAGTATGTGGTGCATACTAGCACCTTATGGCATTACCCTGCAGGGGAAATTTTCTTTTTCCTAAGTTTGCTACTGCTTTAAGCTGTTTGAAGTGACTGGGGCCTACTGCAGTTGAAGGGCACTTGTCATGAAATATATAATGCTAGTGGCTTGTCTGTGCTGGTTTCATTACTTTGTGGGTCATTGACCTGGAACAAGCATACAGCAAGTGATGTCAAAGAAAAGTCGGGACTCCTGATGTGTGTTTTTTTATCCAGGTCTAAGGATAATTCTATTATCCAGGCAAGTAGCATTTTCAGAATAAAGAACTCTGGGGGGAGGATCGAGGAGTGCCTAGTACAAAATTTCATATCGCTCGGAGGTCTTTGTGAAATGTTGATTGGTTAAGAGCATCAAGTAGAGCCAACATGTTTTGAGGGTAAGGCTCCACCCTTCTTCAGGGCTTGGGCATTGGCTGTTATTGGAATCACAATAAGATGCAATAGGCCAGGGGTCTCCAAACTTTCTAAAGAAAGGGCCAGTTTACTTTCCTTCAGACTTTAGGGGGGGGGGGGGGCAGACTGTGCTCAGTGGGCATAAGCAATGTCTGATCTTTGGTATTAGGGGGAGAAATAGTTTGTATCAGTGAGAGGAATAGTGCCCTATCATTGGGGTCAGCGAAAGGAATAGTGCCCTATTGTGATGTCAGTGGCAGGAATTATGCTCCATTGTTGGTGTCAGTGGCATTAACATACCTCCCAACATTTTGAGATGGGAATGAGGGACACCTTCTTGCAAACATATGTAGGCATAGGACACGCCCCCTGACATGCCCCCTTAAAGGAGAATTAACCAAAAAAAGGTTAATTAAATCCACAAGGACTTTTTTTACCACTCCTATTCCCTTATATTGGCTTTAAAATTTACAAATGCAGCAATTTTGAAATTGTATGAAAGGTTTAGCATTTTGAAACAATTTTGAAAGATAAAAGGTTCATTTTAGATGCAACTATATGGATCAGACCAAAATGAGGGACAAATGAGGGGCAAAGAGGGACAGAGGGACATTGCTCCAAATGAGGGACAGTCCCTCCAAATCAGGGACAGTTGGGAGCTATGCATTAATAATGCTTCAAGGGCTGGATAAAGACAAGCAAAGAGCCACACACGGCCCCAGGGCCATAGTTTGGAGACCACTGCAGTAGACTAGTAAAAGACTGTCAGATCTTATTGACACCATGAACTCTGCCGGCATTAGGATTTGAAATTTTTTTTTATCAAGCCCTAACATACAGTAGGTCTCCTATAACATCGCATGGTGATTTTAATGACCTCAACTGCTCAAGCCCTGAGGAGGCTCTTCCCACATGTTGGCTCAATTTGATGCCCTTAACCAAAAACCATTTCACAAAGACCTCTGAAGTATATAAACATTTGTACTACACAGCACTCTTTCTTGAACATGAGATCCAAAGCTTTTATTAAGACAATTTTCTTCAAAGCCTTTTCTATTGATATTATAGTATATATTGCCATGGTGTTAGCTTCGCCTAAATGTTTAAGCACATCTTCATATTTTCGAAAACAGCTTCCCTCCTGCACCTGGTGGTAAAATGTCTCCTCATGCATACCTTTATTCTCCATGTCTTTCGGCCAGTCACGTGATGTCATGGGGTATACTTACTCATTATCTTGGGGTGGGTAGTGGAAGGCCTTCAATACAACAGGGATTGGCAATGATGCCAGTGCATCCCTCTGCAGTATTGTACTGTGAGCCCAGGCCTATATGGTGATGCATTTCCCAGTGGGTGTGTCCATGACAGCCTGGGCTCTCAGGAAGTTGGTTGGATGATACTGGCCATTATTCAGCTTTCAAGGGGACAGGTGGCTGGCAACGGAGCGGTGTTACTGCAAGGGAGAGCGCGGGAGATAAGGAAAGTGTTGCAACATGAACTGCAGTTTTTTTTTTTTTACAGATCTTGGGCAATTTAGTAAAAAAATAAATATATATATAAATATGAAAATGCACTTTAACTAAAATAGTCGGTAGAAGGTTCAGAGAAAGGTTAGATTGTGGTTAAGTTTATAATTAATTTTATACTTACCGTAATTTTATGTTGGCCACAACATATTGATATGATTGTTCAGTACTATGATCAGTTTGATTTTTTGGTCTACAATGTCAGAAATCGACCAGTTTCCAATTTTCCTTGCACAAGTGATTATACTGAAATCAAACCAGGCTGAATTTTTTTTTATCTCATTGGCAAGGTTTGTTGCAACTTAACAAATGATTTTAAACAACTTCAAGTAACTGTAATTAAAAAATTGACTATAAGGCACATATTGAGCAGGAGTACAACCAAGTTAAACACTATAGTATACCTTGCAGGCCACTGTCTCTTTACTTCAAAATTTTAAACAAATAATCGATATAGAAAATGAGCCCTTGGAGGCGAAGGTGAGAAAGTGTCTTCAAAGTATAATAGTCAGCACACAGAGGAGGAAGTAATGGAATAAAGAAAAGGGAAGAGAAAGAAACAGAGCAAGAGGGTAAGAAAGAGATGAGTAGACTGGACCCACTTAATCTGACCACCAACAACCACCGCCCCAAGAAAGCCCACCTCAAGATGGCAACTGGAGGTAATTAATCCAGGTGCCTGTTTGTTGCCTAGGATGTTGTCTAATGTTTTGTGAACCATATTCCAAGAGATATTTTGTGAACATATACCGACTTTAGGGTCTCCGCTCCAGCATATCCCCCATTCGATGTGTTCCACTGAAGGTGTAGGTCAGGCTAGCAGTCTGCCCTGACTTCATGTAATCCACAGAACAAATAGAGAAAAATCTCAGCCACCGCACACCATACAAGCCCAGGGTATATTAAGTGATAGCAGCCTTAGCCTAACTCCAACCAGGCCACGCCCCATGAGATGTTTTGCTCCATGGGGCTTAGTCATTGAGGTCAACAGATTTGCGTTTGCTGTCACGCTAGCATGCATGACAATGGAAATTACCTTATTCTCTATGGCGCCTGTTCACATCAATGCAGCATGGTGCACAATGTTTTTTGGAAAGGTACAGGTGTTTCTTTTAGTGCAATAGTGTGTTTTTGGTCCCATAGACTAAAATGGGAGCGCATGTAAAATGCATGTACATGCATTTTTAGTGCGTTTTTGGCAGAATTTTGGGGTATAAAATCTATTTCCCCCTCCTACAAGAAAAACCCATGAAGCATGAAAACACATGTAATGGTGCGCCACAAAAACACCCTGAAAATCACATGATTATGCAGCAGCACTAGTATAAGCCTAAGCTAAAACAGTTTTACCTATGGATATTAACAGCTCATTCATTGCAGTCTGCACACAGATAATTATTTAAATTCGAGTTTTTACATTACCTGGCGAGAGGCAGACACTGTGGTTTATTTACTAAAGGCATAAATATGGGTGACTCAGGGGGCTTGATGTGTCATTGCCATCATTCCTCAGAAGATTCAGAAACAAATATATACCTTAGCATGGGATTTTTAAGGCAATGTAATAAAGAAAAATTATATTTAGATAAAAGAATAATTTATTGATACATAGAAAATATATAATGTACAAAAATACTTTTAGTGATCATACAATTTAAAAAGAATCATCAAATGGCATGAAAAAAGCAGGGAGTTAATACTCCTAGATCGTGATACATCCTGCTACAAGATACAATCACCACCTATGGCGATGCGGTGGCGTCGAGTAGCGATATTCCAACGCGTTTCAACTTATAACATCAAAAAAGTCTTCCTCAGGGAAAGATTGCATCACGTTCTAAAGTTTCAAAAAATGACAAAAATAGCAATATTGTATACATGTATCGCACATATTGTATACATGTATCGCACATATGTCATTAAACACATACATTCAATAAGAGCAACTTACATTTTTCATGTAGCTACAGATAAAGTACATTCCCAGTGCTTAAAAACAGGAAGGGTCTCTGTCATTTGTTGCCCAGGCTGTCCAGAATCCTCTACAGGACGACCGGATATATTTTTGAAAAAATTCAATCATAGGCAGCCAATAAGTAAATTGAGGTTCTAAAAAACAGAAAAAATCATTTAAAAAGAAAGGATGGAACAAGATCCCTTCAGAGACCAATATTCCCTGAGGTATTTCTGGTTAGAGCCTATATAAAGTTACCTTCCAATATTGTGGTTAGGTCTGGGTCTTTGTCAAAGGTGCAGGAAAGCCTGTGAGGACAAATCTGGGCTACAGAGAGCCTCTCGGTCGTAAACCGAAAGAGAAGTGCTGCCATTAGCCGTCCCTGGCGTCCTAATAAAGGGATGTGGGTGTGGTTGGGCTAGGGGCGTGGCATCCCCATGGAGACGCCACGCCGCTCATTAGTTTAATGCAGCTGTGAGAGGCGCGGTGCCGGTGTTCTGCCATATACTGTCCTCCTATCAGATAGTGTCCGCTCCGTACTGCGCAGGCGCAGCGCTTGCGCAGTACGGAGCAGAAGGAGATGCCGAAAATGTCCGAACTTGATCAGCTGACCATCAGCTGTACACGGCGCTTCGGCAGTTCTTAGCGATGGCTGTGTAAGAGGGCCCCTCGCGGGCTCGCTTCGCTCGCCACGCTTCGGGCACGGCCTCGCTGCGCTCGGCAACTATTTATTCTCACTCTATGTCCACTTGGATAGTAGGGAATGAACCTGGACATAGGGTGAGAATAAATGCGCAGGCGCCGTGTACAGCTGATGATCAGCTGTTAAACTTCGGAGACTTTCGGCGTCTCGTTTGTCCTCCGTACTGCGCCTGCGCAGTACAGGGAGGGCACTATATGATAGGGGACTGTATTTGACAAGACACCGGCAGAGCGGCGTCCCGCCCCTCAGTCGCGGCTCAACGCCCTACATCCCCATGTCCTATGGGGCGTGGGCGTGGCACACGCAGACGGCCGAGGGAGGCGTCGCATCGCCTAGGCAACGCCTTCCCACTGCCTGTTGACAGCGTGTACAGCGTCATAGTCATGTGACTAGACGCTGCAGGGACGCCGTATCTCCTAGAAAGATCTCCCCAGGAAGAGATGTAACAACCATCTCACAAACGGGCGGAAGTCAACCCGAGTCCAGCATGTCTAACCTACTGTTAGACAAAAAGCTAATGCTGTGTTGCCTGGTGGGAGGCCGTAGCGTAATACACAAATATTAAACAAAGGGGAGGATAAGGAGAGGCAATGGAAATTACTATGTCAGTTTAAAGAAAAATAAATAAAAAAATAAAAAATAAAAAAAATAATCAAAGAAGACAACACCATTCGGGATTACTTGAGTTCCCTATATGGGATGCCCCCGCCATGGAAACTGGGGAGGAAAGAACCTTTAGGACTATTAACCACAGACACAGTAGGAAACCCCGGGCCCAACATGATAGTCAGAGTCCGGGGATATAGAGGCCACGGTATTCTTAACTTGGCCCCCCTGTGCCAGGTAGGGATAAAGGCACAGTGAGGACAACTATATATGAGACCTGTAACCTTAGCACTGGGAAGCAATTATGTGAATTGTTGTTATAAATATATGCATTGATAATAACAGTCAATATATAGTAATCATGTCAATGAGTAACCATATTATCTACAGAAAAAGAAAAATATGGATTTAGTACCAATGTTAAAAATAAAAATGAAGATAATGATATAAAGTAGAAAAAAACCCTCCTAGGATTCCATCTTGGACTAAATGTATGCCAATTGTCTCGGCAGTCACAGCGGGGATTCCCCCATTTGGGGTCCCAAGGGAGGAACCATGCCCCTTAGATGCAAATGAAAATATGACCGTTAAAAATAGAGTGGATGTCTCAGGTGCAAAGGGTACCCAAAGATGTGATAGTTATAATTATAAGTAAGGCCAGGACATAAATGACGAAGCAACGAAGTGCAACATATTTCAATTTTAATCTGTTTTCCCAGAGCTGAAACCCTCCAAGAACGGTCTGAAGCTTTCGGTTTCATTCAACCCAGGGGGGGTGGTGGCCTTAAGTTATCTTATCCAGCGCATTTCCCGCTGGAGCAGAACCTTGTTCCAGTCACTTCCCCTGATTGGTAAATAAATCCTATCTAAAACTGTGAAGTTAACGGAGGGTAGTCTGTAATTATGCTGTCTAGCAACATGTCTTCCCAAGGGTAGATATAAGTTGCCAATACGCATGCTCTGCCTGTGCTTGTCAACTCGTTTCCCGAGTTCTTGTTGGGTCTTCCCCACATAGAAGGCACCACACTGGCACTGCATGAGGTAAATCACGCCCTGCGTCCTACAGTTGGCAAAATGACGCAAGGAAAAATTCTCCCCATTAGGCAAGGTCAGTGTGGTCCTTCTACCGATAACTTTGCACTGAGCACAAGATCCACAGGATCAATAGTATCCCTATAGAACCTTATTTTCTTTATGTGATTTGTGGTTTGGAGGTAATCAGACCTTTCAAAATAGGGTCCTCTGTGAGGATTGGCCAATACTTACAGATTATTTTATTAATCCTTTGATGTTCGTTGGAAAACCTCATTATGATCCTAGTAAAGGTATCCTCTTTGATGGACTTTTTGGATTTAAAAATTAAATCTCTTCTATTGGTCAGTTTCACACGGTTAAAGGCCTTTTTGAGGGCCGATTTCGTGTAACCCCTGTTCATGAGTCTGGCGGTGAGTAGTGCCTCTTTCTGAAAGTCTTCATTAGTGTTGCAGTTTCTTCTGAGACGAAGAAACTGGCTATATGGGATAGATCTTTTTAGGGCATCCGGATGGAAACGGTCTGCGTGTAACAGTGTATTGCCTGCGGTTTCTTTTCTATAGAGTCTGCTGGATAGTCCACCATAGGGATCCTTGGATATAGTGACATCCAAGAAATTTACCTCATGGGGATCAGAGGTCATCGTAAAAAAGAGATTGAAACTGTTTTTGTTCATAAGTTGTAGGCAATCTTTCAGTTGTTCCCGGGGGCCATCCCAGATGATAAATAAGTCATCTATGTATCTCTGCCGCATACAGATGTGGCGAGTATACACAGATGCTCATTCCCCCTGTAGGAAATCCTTCTCCCACAACCCCAGGTACAGGTTGGCATATGAGGGTGCAGAGCAAGTCCCCATAGCCACCCCCTGTACCTGGAGGTAGTGAGAGCCGTTAAACAAGAAGGTATTATGCCTAAGAATGTAATCCAACATTAACAAAATGAAATCATTGAATCTCCAGTTCGTAGTTCCCTTTGTTTCAGAACCCGTTCAATGGCATGAAATACCCAGGTCATGTGGGATACTGTTGTAAAGAGATTCCACATCTATTGTGACAAGTATGGCTGAGCTGGGAATGACTAAATTGTCCAAAATTTGTAATAGATGTATTGTGTCTCTTGTATATAAGGGTAGGTCCATGACGTGAGGTCTCAAATACTGGTCTATGATTTGACTGATTCCCTCCGTGATGGAACCATTTCTGGAGATGATCGGTCTCCCGGGGGGATCATTAAGCTTTTTGTGCACCTTCGGCAGTGCATAGAAGGTGGGCTGGCGGGGGGTGCCAAGTTCGTATAAAATCCCACATATCCCTGTCGATAACCCCCTCGTTGAGGGACTCGTCGACTAAGGAAAAAAATTCCTGGTTGAATTTATCCACCGTGGCCGGGGAATTTTTTTTATAACATTTGGTGTTGAGTATATTTAAACACATCTTATCATATTTGACATTGTCCATAAGGACAATGTTCCCCCCCTTATCCGGTGCCTTGATTGTAATGTCTGTGTTGTTTTTTAGGGTATTGAGGGCCTGTAGATGTTCCAAATTCAGATTATTTTTAGTGGTGTGTTTTTCCATTTTTTCAATCTCTCTAGTGATTTGTCCTACAAATAGAGCTATTGCAGGATTTTGATTAAGTGGCGGGAATTTATGCGATTTCCTTTTAAATTTTTTAATTATTTTATCCCCTCGGGGCTCCTCTTGTTCTTCCTCACTACCTGCGCTATCCAACTCCCCCTCCCAGAACTCCTCAACAAACTCACTTTCTTGTAAAAGTTAAGGTCTCTAATGCCGCGTACACACGGTCGGACTTTCTATCCTACTTGGTCCGGCACACTTTCCGACGGACTTTGTCCGCCAGGTGCGCCGGACTTTAAAACGGGTGGACTTGCCCACACCCGCTGGGACTTTCCGGCGGGCTAAGTCCGCCCGTCTTTCCGACGGACTTTTGCCGGAGTTCCGGCGGACTTTCAGAATGAACGGACTTGCCCACACACGGACAAGTCCGTTCATTTTGAACGTGACTCAGGTGCGACGGGACTAGCAAAGGATGTCAATCTTGCCGCTTTTATCGGCGAGGTTGACACCTTGCGAGCCCCGTTGCGGGGCATACCAGGCCCTTAGGTCTGGTATGGATTATAAAGGGAAGCCCCTACGCCGAAAAAACGGCGTGGGGTCCCCCCTAAAATCCATACCAGACCCCGATCCGAGCACGCAGCCTGGCCGGTCAGGAAAGGGGGCGGGGACGAGCGAGCGCCCCCCCCCCCTCCTGAACCGTACCAGGCCGCATGCCCTCAACATGGGGGGTGGGTGCTTTGGGGGAGGGGGGGCGCCCTGCGGGCCCCCCCCACCCCAAAGCACCTTGTCCCCATGTTGATGAGGACAAGGGCCTCTTCCCGACAACCCTGGCCGTTGGTTGTCGGGGTCTGCGGGCCGGGGGCTTATCGGAATCTGGGAGCCCCCTTTTAATAAGGGGGCCCCCAGATCCCGGCACCCCACCCTATGTGAATGAGTATGGGGTACATGGTACCCCTACCCATTCACCTAGGGAAAAAGTGTAAGTAATAAAACACACTACACAGGTTTTTAAAATATTTTATTAAACAGCTCCGGGGGGGTGGATCTTCCTCCGGCTTCGGGGGTCTTCTTCCGGCTTCGGGGGTCCCTCCGCTTCATCTTCTCCCGGCGTCCGGTTGGTTCTTCTCCGCTCTCTTCTCCCGGTGTTCCAGTTCTTCGGCCGGCTCCTCTGCTGTCTTCAGGTAGCTCTCTTGCCAGCAGAGGTCCGGACTTCTGGGCTTCTTGTCTTCTCTTCCCCAGATGTTGACACGAAGCTCTCTCCGGCTGGACTGCTCTCCGAGGGCTGTGTTGTGACTTATATAGGCGGAGACCCCGCCCCCTTTTGATGTCACAGTCCCTGGGCATGCTGGGACTGTGACGTTTTAGGGGGCGTGGTCAACATCACCCAGTGACCACGCCCCCTAAAACGTCACAGTCCCAGCATGCCCAGGGACTGTGACATCAAAAGGGGGCGGGGTCTCCGCCTATATAAGTCACAACGCAGCCCTCGGAGAGCAGTCCAGCCGGAGAGAGCGTCGTGTCAACAACTGGAGAAGAGAAGAGAAGAAGCCCAGCAGCTCAGAAGTCCGGACCTCTGCTGGCAAGAGAGCTTCCGATAAGCCCCCCGCCCGCAGACCCCGACAACCAACGGCCAGGGTTGTCGGGAAGAGGCCCTTGTCCTCATCAACATGGGGACAAGGTGCTTTGGGGTGGGGGGGGCCCCGCAGGGTGCCCCCCTCCCCCAAAGCACCCACCCCCCATGTTGAGGGCATGCGGCCTTGTACGGTTCAGGAGGGGGGGGCGCTCGCTCGTCCCCACCCCCTTTCCTGACCAGCCAGGCTGTGTGCTCGGATCGGGGTCTGGTATGGATTTTAGGGGGGACCCCACGCCGTTTTTTCGGCGTAGCGGCTTCCCTTTATAATCCATACCAGACCTAAGGGCCTGGTATGCTCCGCGCTCGCCGCAATAGGAAAATTTGTTTTTCCTATTGCAGCGAGCGTGAAATGCAATACCCTGCCCTCGTGTCGTATCTGGTCCGTCGGACCAGCCTACACACGAGCGGCCTTTCCGTCGGACCAGCACACACACGAGCGGACTTTCCGCCCGAAACTGAGTCCGACGGAAAGATTTAAAACTTTTTTCAAATCTAGGTCCGGCGGGCTTTTGGGAAAAAGTCCGCCGGAAAAGTCCGCCGGCGCCCACACACGAGTGGATTGTCCGGCACACTCTGGTCCGCCGGACCAAGTATGCCGGAAAGTCCGACCGTGTGTACGCGGCATACGGGCTCTGAAATCAGCTGCCCTTAGGTTGGGTGCCACTTCTGGTGTGGTCGTAATTTTTTTAGTATATAAGCTCTTGAGTAGGAGCTTCCTAGCGAATAAATTGATATCCTTGATGATCTCACAGCTATCCATACTGCGATTGGGGCAAAAAGAAAGACCCAAAGACAGTACTTCCTGTTCTGCTGCTGTTAATTTGTGAGATGAAAGATTGATAACATTTAACCTTCCTTCGGAAGTGGAACTATTGTAGGTATCATTGACAGCTGTGTCTGAGGGAGCAGGGTCGGGGTTGGGGGAGGTGCATTGCCTCTGTCTAAAAAATTATCTAATTGAGTTTCTGAGTTTTTGGCTATGCACCCTGTTCTTTATAACGTTTCTCAGGGTTATGGGAGGAGGAACCTCTTTGGTTCCCCAGTGATGCACCTCTAACCCTTCCAGTCCCACCATCTCTCCGGCTTCGTGGAGTTTCAGTGGGTTGTGAGTCCGTAGTACGTTTTTTTATTTATTTGTTGAATCTCCCCTTCTGTTTCCAGATGTTTGGGAAAAGGTCCCTTTCTTTTGCCCCGAAATCTACCTGCATGTGAGGAAGCTGAAGAGGAGAAATTGTTGGAGGGTGTGTCAGAGAGATAATCATTGGTTTGATTGACATTATCCTGTTGTGAGGATCTAGGATTTTTCCTCCTTGATTTTTTATCCAGATTCCACCTATAGGCCCTGCCCTCCCCTAAAGCGTTCTTGTCCCTCCAGTATTTTTTCTCTTTTTGAATTAAAATATTTTTACTAAAGGTTTCCAAATGCTCCTTAAGTTTCTTTTCATGTACCGCATATTGTTCATGTTTTTTTAGGGGGCAAAGTCTGGCATACAGTATATTAATTTCCATATCCATACCTTCCAATTGCTGCCGATATTCGTTTTGTAGCAGCAGCATGAGGTTTTTGGAACATTCATTCAATTTCATTTCCCAGTTCGTTTTGAGTTCTTTCGTAACATTATCTAGAATGGGAAATATTTGTATTCTTAGGCCGATGGGGTTAATACCTTCCCTAATATACCTTCCCAGTGACTCAATGTGCCAATGTAAGGCCGATTTTTTTCTCCAAAATTTTTGTTAAGCTTGAAAAAAAGTGAGGAAAGGTCAGATGCGACCTGTTCTTTATCCTGATAATTTTTTTGAACACTGGCCATAAGTTCCTCCCATTCTCCCCCCAGTAGATCCCCCATCGCGTCCCACCGACACCTAATTTAGACAATACAAGGCCAAGAAATTTAATACAATCGGTCAAAGAAACTATTGAATGACCTAAAGCTGGGTGCACTGAACTCCCCAAAAGAGAAATCAATCCTTTTAAGGAAAAGGGAGAAGTGAACCTTCTACTATATTAGTGTAAAACACACATACTAAGGAGAGTCCACATCCAGCCGTCTGAGTCAAAAAGAAGTGTGGGTGTATTATCCACCCTAAAAGTTGCATAAATATGGGTGACTCAGGGGGTTGGATGTGTCATTGCCATCATCCCTCAGAAGATTCAGAAACAAATATATACCTCAGCATGGGATTTTAAAGGCAATGTAACAAAGAAAAATTATATTTAGATAAAAGAATAATTTATTGATACGTAGAAAATATATAACGTACAAAAATACTTTTAGTGATCATACAATTTAAAAAGAATCATCAAATGGCATGAAAAAAGCAGGGAATTAATACTCCTAGATCGTGATACATCCTGCTACAAGATACAATCACCACCTATGGCGATGCGGTGGCGTCGAGTAGCGATATTCCAACGCGTTTCAACTTATAGCATCAAAAAAGTCTTCCTCAGGGAAAGATTGCATCACGTTCTAAAGTTTTCAAAAAATGTCAAAAATAGCAATGTTACATACCATATATTGTATACATGTATCGCACATATGTCATTAAACACATACATTCCATAAGAGCAACTTACATTTTTCATGCAGCTGCAGATAAAGTACATTCCCAGTGCTTAAAAACAGGAAGGGTCTCTGTCATTTGTTGCCCAGGCTGTCCAGAATCCTCTACAGGATGACCGGATATATTTTTGAAAAAATCCAATAATAGGCAGCCAATAAGTAAACTGAGGTTCTAAAAAACAGAAAAAATCATTTAAAAATAAAGGATGAAACAAGATTCCTTCAGAGACCAATATTCCCTGAGGTATTTCTGGTTAGAGCCTATATAAAGTTACCTTCCAATATTGTGGTTAGGTCTGGGTCTTTGTCAAAGGTGCAGGAAAGCCTGTGAGGACGAATCTGGGCTACAGAGAGCCTCTCGGTCGTAAACCAAAAGAGAAGTGCCGCCATTGGCCGTCCCTGGTGTCCTAATAAAGGGATGTGGGCGTGGTTGGGCTGGGGGCGTCGCATTCCCATGGAGACGCCACACCGCTCAATAGTTTAAAGAGGAGTTCCACCCAGGGGGGCCGTCCAAAAAAAAAAAAATTAAAAGTCAGCAGCTACAAATACTGCAGCTGCTGACTTTTAATTGGACAGTCACCTGTCCCTGGGTCCAGCGATGCGGGGGATCGAAGCCCCGCTCGTCTCCCCCCTTCGCTTGTCGGCACCGACATTTCAACTGTGGGCGCCAGGCTGTGGCTTCACAGCCTGGCACCCACTGCGCATGCGCGAGCGGCGCCGTGCGCCGTGATTGGCCGTTCAATCACCTGGGACCTGTAATGGGTCCCAGATGATTGACAGGAGGGAGGGAGCAGAGCGGAGCCCTTCCTGTGCCGAGGAGGAAGTGATGTCACCAGCCCAGGCTAAGGGACAGGCAGACTACGAGGGACCACCTAGCAACAGGCATTTAGAGGTAAGTGAAAAAAAAAAAAATATCCAAATGTTTTTTTGGTTTTTTTTTTTTAGAATTTTTACAGGTAGTTTTGTTTTTTGGGTGGAACCCCACTTTAATGCAGCTGTGAGAGGCGCGGTGCCGGCAGAGCGGCGTCCCGCCCCTCAGTCACGGCTCAACGCCCTACATCCCCATGTCCCATGGGGCGTGGGCGTGGCACACGAAGACGGGGGAGGGAGGCGTCGCATCGCCTAGGCAACGCCTTCCCACTGCCTGTTGACAGCGTGTCCAGCGTCATAGTCATGTGACTAGACGCTGCAGGGACGCCGTATCTCCTAGAAAGATCTCCCCAGGAAGAGATGTAACAACCATCTCACAAACGGGCGGAAGTTAACCCGAGTCCAGCATGGGGACAAGTCACCTACTGCTAGGCAAAAAGCTAATGCTGTGTTGCCTGGTGGGAGGCCGTAGCGTAATACACAAATATTAAACAAAGGGGAGGATAAGGAGAGGCAATGGAAATTACTATGTCAGTTTAAAGAAAAATAAAAATAAATATAAAAATAAAAAAATAAAATCTAAAAAAAATAATCAAAGAAGACAACACCATTCGGGATTACTTGAGTTCCCTATATGGGATGCCCCCACCCCCCTAGGCGGTCCATATCTCCCTTTGTTTCAGCCATGGAAACTGGGGAGAAAAGAACCTTTAGGACTATTAGCCACCGACACAGTAGGAAACCCCCGGCCCAACGTGATAGTCAGAGTCCGGGGATATAGAGGCCACGGTATTCCTAACGTGGCCCCCCTGTCCCTAGTAGGGATAAAGCCACAGTGAGGACAACTATACATGAGACCTGTAACCTTAGCACTGGGAAGCAATTATGTGAATTGTTGTTATAAAAATATGCATTAATAATAACAGTCAATATATAGTAATCATGTCAATGAATAACCATATTATCTACAGAAAAAGAAAAATATGGATTTAGTACCAATGTTAAAAATAAAAATGAAGATAATGATATAAAGTAGAAAAAACCCTCCTAGGATTCCATCTTGGACTAAATGTATGCCAATTGTCTCGGCAGTCACAGCGCGGATTCCCCCATTGGGGGTCCCAAGGGAGGAACCATGTCCCTTAGATGCAAATGAAAATATGACCGTTAAAAATAGAGTGGATGTCTCAGGTGCAAAGGGTACCCAAAGATGTGATAGTTATAATTATAAGTAAGGCCAGGGCATAAATGACGAAGCAACGAGGTGCAACATATTTCAATTTTAATGTTTTCCCAGAGCCGAAACCCTCCAAGAATGGTCTGAAGCTTTCGGTTTCATTCAACCCAGGGGGGGTGGTGGCCTTAAGGTATCTTATCCAGCGCATTTCCCACTGGAGCAGAACCTTGTTCCAGTCACCCCCCTGATTGGTAAATGAATCTTATCTAAAACAGTGAAGTTAACGGAGGGTAGTCTGTAATTATGCTGTCTAGCAACATGTCTTCCCAAGGGTAGATATAAGTTGCCAATACGCATGCTCTGCATGTGCTTGTCAACTCGTTTTCCCGAGTTCTTGTCGGGTCTTCCCCACATAGAAGGCACTGCATGAGGTAAATCACGCCCTGCGTCCTACTGTTGGCAAAGTGACGCAAGGAGAAATTCTCCCCATTAGGCAAGGCCAGTGTGGTCCTTCTACTGATACCGATACCGATATAGCCAGTTTCTTCGTCTCAGAAGAAACTGCAGCACTGATGAAGACTTTCAGAAAGAGGTCACATGACTATGACGCTGGACACGCTGTCAACAGGCAGTGGGAAGGCGCGGCGTTGCCTAGGCGATGCGACACCTCCCTCCCCCGTCTGCGTGTGCCACACCCACGCCCCATAGGACATGGGGATGTAGGGCATTGAGCCGCGACTGAGGGGCGGGACGCCGCTCTGCTGGCACCGCGCCTCTCACAGCTGCATTAAACTAATGAGCGGCATGACGTCTCCATGGGGATGCGACGCCCCTACCCCAACCACGGCCACATCCCTTTATTAGGGCGCCAGGGACGGCCAATGGCGGCACTTCTCTTTTCGGTTTATGACCGAGAGGCTCTCTGTAGCCCAGGTTCGTCCTCACAGGCTTTCCTGCACCTTTGACAAAGACCTTTTAATTTTATATAGGCTCTAACCAGAAATACCTCAGGGAATATTGGTCTCTGAAGGGATCTTGTTCCATTCTTTATTTTTAAATTATTTTTTTCTGTTTTTTAGAACCTCAATTTACTTATTGGCTGCCTATGATTGGATTTTTTCAAAAATATATCCGGTCGTCCTGTAGAGGATTCTGGACAGTCTGGGCAACAAATGACAGAGACCCTTCCTGTTTTTAAGCACTGGGAATGTACTTTATCTGCGGCTGCATGAAAATGTAAGTTGCTCTTATTGAATGTATGTGTTTAATGACATATGTGCGATACATGTATACAATATATGATATGTAACATTGCTATTTTTGACATTTTTTGAAACTTTAGAACGTGATGCAATCTTTCCCTGAGGAAGACTTTTTTGATGTTATAAGTTGAAACGCGTTGGAATATCGCTACTCGACGCCACCACATCGCCATAGGTGGTGATTGTATCTTGTAGCAGGATGTATCACGATCTAGGAGTATTAACTCCCTGCTTTTTTTATGCCATTTGATAATTCTTTTTAAATTGTATGATCACTAAAAGTATTTTTGTACGTTATATATTTTCTATGTATCAATAAATTATTCTTTTATCTAAATATAATTTTTCTTTATTACATTGCCCTAAAAATCCCATGCTGAGGTATATATTTGTTTCTATTTACTAAAGGCAAATTCACTTTGCACTACAAGTGCATTTGGAAGTGCAGTCTCTGTAGATCTGAGAGGGACATGCAAGGAGATAAAAACTGCATTTTTGCTTGTACATGATTGGATGATAAAATCAGCAGAGCTTCCGCTCATTTCAGATATTTCCCTCAGATCTAAAGCGACTGAACTTCTAAGTGCACTTGAAGTGCAAAGTGGATTTGCCTTTAGTAAATAACCCCCTATGTTCTCCAATTTTTGCAGAAGTGACTAAACCACAAAGGAAATACATTGTGAGAGATAGAAATTATTGTGAAATCATGCTGAAGACTAGGGATGAGCCGAACACCCCCTGTTCGGTTCGCATCCAGAACATGCGAACAGGCAAAAACTTTGTTCGAACACGCGAACACCGTTAAAGTCTATGGGACATGAACATGAAAAATCAAAAGTGCTAATTTTTAAGGCTTATATGCATGATATTGTCATAAAAAGTGTTTGGGGACCTGGGTCCTGCCCCAGGGGACATGTATCAAAGCAAAAAAAAGTTTTAAAAACGGACGTTTTTTCGGGAGCAGTGATTTTAATAATGCTTACAGTGAAACAATAAAAGTGTAATATTCCTTAAAATTTCGTACTTGGCGGGGTGTCCATAGTATGCCTGTAAAGTGGCGCATGTTTACCGTGTTTAGAACAGCCTGAGTGACATTTCTAAAGGAAAAAAAGTCATTTAAAACTACTATCGCTAGCGCCGGCTATAATGGATTGTCGGTCCGGCAATACACATAAAAGTTCATTGATAAAAACGGCATGGAATTTCCCCACAGGGGAACCCCGGACCAAAATTTAAAAAAAAATGTGTGGGGGTCCCCCTAAATTCTATAACAGGCCCTTCAGGTCTGGTATGGATATTAAAGGGAACCCCGCACCAATTTTTTTTTTTTAAATGGCGTGGGGGTCCCCCTCAAAATCCATACCAGACCCTTCAGGTCTGGTATGGATTTTAAGGGGAACCCCGCGCCAAATTTTTTCTTAAAAATGGCGTGGGTTCCCCCAAAAAATCCATACCAGACCCTTATCCGAGCACGCAACCTGGCAGGCCGCAGGAAAAGAAGGGGGGACGAGAGAGAGCCTCCCCTCCTGAACCGTACCAGGCCACATGCCCTCAACATTGGGAGAGTGCTTTGTGGTAGCGGCCCCCCAAAGCACCTTGTCCCCATGTTGATGTGGAGAAGGGCCTCATCCCCACAACCCTTGCCCGGTGGTTATGGGGATCTGCGGGCGGGGGGCTTATCTGAATCTGGGAGCCCCCTTTAACAAGGGGACCCCCAGATCCCGTCCCCCCTGTGTGAATTGGTAATGGGGTACAAATGTACCCCTACCATTTCACAAAAAAAGTGTCAAAAATGTTAAAAAAGACAAGAGACGGTTTTTGACAATTCCTTTATTTATGTCTTCTTCTTTCCCGGCTTCTTCTTCCATCTTCTTTCTTCTGGTCTTCCTTCGGTCTTCTTCTTCTTCCCCCGCTTCTTCCTCCTCTGCTTCCTCTGGTCTTCTCGTCCGGCATCTTCCTCCGGCTTGTTCTCCACTTCGTCCTCCGCACGAACCGCCTCAGTGGGAGTCTTGTATGGTGTGCGGTGGCTGTGTGACGCTTCTGTTGAGGTGACAGTTCTTATATAACAGAGGGCATGGCCACCCGGTGACCCCGTCCCCCTCTGACGCACGGGGACTTCCCTATGGCTTTCCCCGTGTTGTCAGAGGGGGCGGGGTCACCCGTTTACGTAAACAGGGTGACCCCGCCCTCTCTGACAACACGAAGAAAGCCATTGGGAAGTCCCCGTGCGTCAGAGGGGGTGGGGTCACTGGGTGGCCCCACCCTCTATTATATAAGAACTGTCACCTCAACAGAAGCGTCACACAGTGGAAGACTCCCACTGAGACAGATTGTGCAGAGGACTAAGCTGGAAGAAGAAGCCGGAGGAAGATGCCGGACGAGAAGACCAGAAGAAGAAGCAGAGGAAGAAGCGGGGGAAGAAGAAGATGGAGGAAGAAGAAGAACAACAAAGGAAGACCAGAAAAAAGAAGATGGAAGAAGAAGCCGGGAAAGAAGAAGAAATTAATAAAGGCATTGTCAAAAACCGTCTCTTGTCTTTTTTAACATTTTTGACACTTTTTTTGTGAAATGGTAGGGGGTCCCCCTTTACCAATTCACACGGGGGGGTGGGATCTTGGGGTCCCCTTGTTAAAGTGGGCTTCCAGATTCCGATAAGCCCCCCACAACCACCGGGCAAGGGTTGTGGGGATATGGCCCTTCTCCCCATCAACATGGGGACAAGGTGCTTTTGGGGGGACCGCTACCCCAAAGCACCCACCCAATGTCGAGGGCATTTGGCCTGGTACGGTTCAGGAGGGGGGCGCTCTCTCGTCCCCCCTCTTTTCCTGTGGCCTGCCAGGTTGCGTGCTCAGATAAGGGTCTGGTATGGATTTTTGGGGACCCCACACCATTTTTCTTTTTTTTTTGGCGCGGGGTTCCCCTTAAAATCGGTCTGGTATGGATTTTGAGGGGGACCCCCACGCCATTTTTTTTTAAATTTTGGCGTGGGGTTCCCCTTAATATCCATACCAGACCTGAAGGGACTGGTATAGAATTTAGGGGGACCCCCACGCATTTTTTTTTTAAATTTTGGTTCGGGGTTCCCCTATGGGGAAATTCCATGCCGTTTTTATCAATGAACTTTTATGTGTATTGCCGGACCGACAATTCATTATAGCCGGGGCTAGCGATAGTAGTTTTAAATTACTTTTTTTCCTTTAGAAATGCCATTTTGCACTCGGACTGTTCTAAACACGGGAAACATGCGCCACTTTACAGGCATACTATAGACACCCTCCAGGTTTGAAATTTAAAGGAATATTACACTTTTATTGTTTCACTTTAAGCATTATTAAAATCACTGCTCCCGAAAAAACGTCAGTTTTTAAAACTTTTTTTTGCATTGATACATGTCCCCTGGGGCAGGACCCAGGTCCCCAAACACTTTTTATGACAATAACTTGCATATAAGCCTTTAAAATGAGCACTTTTGATTTCTCCCATAGACTTTTAAAGGGTGTTCTGCGGCTTTTGAATTTGCCGCGAACACCCCAAATTGTTCGTTTTTCAGCGAACGGGCGAACAGCCAATGTTCGAGTTGAACTCATGTTCGACCCGAAAATAAAGCCCATCTCTACTGAAGACACTTGTATTCTTTCTAGAATAAAAGTAGGCATATCATTTTAACCATTCCCTACTCCAACCACAATGAAAAAAATAAAAAGTTTTGGTTTTAGATACACTTTAAAGCAGAACTAATCTGTATCTGAGCACCACAAACTGAAAAAGCTATTTAATTAATTTTTAATATTCAAAGTAAGCTTACCCATATCTAACCATATCCCCATGCCTTATTTTGTTGAGAAATCACTTTGAAAAGCATTCCCTAGCATTTCTGGCTGTTGCCATCTTGAGTGAGGACAGAAAATTCATGTAGCATTTACTTGCTGGAATCCATTTGTCCTTAGCTCGAGCATGCAGGCAGGAAGGTGTGCTGGGAGGAAAGTGCACCCCTGTGCAGGGCCGGACTGGGAATAACATCCAGCCCTGGAAAAAATTTCATACCAGCCCCACAGCATTATTATACCACCGCAACAGCATAACGTCATTGATTTCTTGTTCATGAAAGGGAAAACCATAAAATGCACATTTGAAAAGTGTATTATATATAGATAAGACAGATATGAAATCACATAGGGCTTTATATTTATATATATATACATACATATATATATATATAAAAGCAAATTCCAGTTAAAAGTGGTAAGTGATCAATCATCAAGGGGGACCCCAGGAACTCAGAACGTGGGAGGGGGGGGACCACCTTCCACAGAAAGAATACACTAAGGTAAGGGGGGGGGGGTTACTGATATAAGGCTGTGCTTTATATCGGTGCCCCCTTACATTATCGTATTCACTCCCCCCTTACATCAGTGACCCCCCCTTCAGACTGGCCTAGCGGTGATGTCACTGACCTCCTCTCAGGTGCACCGTGTAGGGCTCAGTCAGTCGGCTCCAGCTCGGTGGCTCTGGTTTTATCCTATAGTCTCCTCTCCACAGTCCACACTTGTCTGACTTCTCCCATGACCCCCATCCCGGCCGGTGCTCCCACTCTTGACTCCTCTGCAGACTCCCTCAGAGACTGCAGACATGATACAGGAGATGGTCAGAGACTGCAGACATGATACAGGAGATGGTCAGAGACTGCAGACATGATACAGGAGCTCAATGCAGCCTCACCAGTGCCCATCAAATGCAGCCTCACCAGAGCCCATCAAATGCAACCTCATCAGTACCAATCAAATGCAGCCTCACTGTGCCCATCAATGCAGCCTCACTGTGCCCATCAATGCAGCCTCACTGTGCCCATCAATGCAGCCTCACTGTGCCCATCAATGCAGCCTCACTGTGCTCATCAAATGCAGCCTCACTGTGCTCATCAAATGCAGCCTCACTGTGCTCATCAAATGCAGCCTCACTGTGCTCATCAAATGCAGCTTTACTCTGCCCGTGAATGCAGTCTCACTGTGCCCATGAATGCGGCCTCACTGTGCCCACCATTGCAGCCTCACTGTGCCCATCATTGCAGCCTCACTGTGCCCATCATTGCAGTCTCACTGTGCCCATCAATGCAGCCTCACTGTGCCCATCAATGCAGCCTCACTGTGCCCATCAATGCAGCCTCACTGTGCCCATCAAATGCAGTCTCACTGTGCCAGTGAATGCAGTCTCACTGTGCCCAGGAATGCAGCTTCACTGTGCCCATCATTGCAGCCCCTCCTGTGCCCCATGGCCCAGTCAGCAGTCCCTGTCTGTGTGAAGGTGTGTTGTTGATGCTCGGTACGGTACCTTGCATGCCAGCAGGATATCCATGATGGCCAACAGCAGGCAGGGTCTGTTCTCGTTTTGGATGGGGACAGTGCTCCTTCCAGAGGATCTGTTTGCTGTGAGATGGAGTGGTCCCTGGCCACCTGCACCTTCAGCCATCCTCATTTTCCGGCCCCAGTCAGCCTGTCCTCTGGTCCTGGGGAAGTGGAGAGCACTGGGTGGGAGCTGGAAAGAAGGGGGAGCAGAGAGTACTGGCGGGGTTGGAGAGCACATGGGTGGGGGCAAAGAGCAGGGGGGAGTGGAGATCACAGGGATGGGGAGTGGAGAGCGCTGGGGGGGGGGACTTGAGAGCACTGGGGGTCCAAAAAGAACAGAGGTGGAGAGCAATGTGGGGGCTAAGAGTGTGGGGTGGCGAAGAGCACTGGGGGAGGGGCAGAAAAACAGGGGTGGAGAGCAATGGGGGGAGCTTGAAAGCACCAGTGGGGGAGGGGCAGAAAAACAGGGGTGGAGAGCACTGGGGGGGTACAAAGAGCAGGGGGGAGTGGAGAGCAATGGGGGGGAGCTTGAAAGCACCAGTGGGGGCCAGAAAGAACAGGGGTGGAAAGCACAGGGGACTGGAGAGCACTGGCGGGGTTTGAGAGCACATGGGTGGGGGCAAAATGCAGGGGGGAGTGGAGAGTACAGGGGTGGGGAGCGGAGAGTGCTGGGGGGGAAGCTTGAGAGCACTGGAGGGGGAGCCAAAAAAAAACAGGGGTGGAGAGCATGGGGGCAAAGAGCACGGGGGGGGGGGGCTGGAGAGCGATGGGTGGAGCTTGAGAGCACCGGGGGGGGACCGAAAACAGGGGTGCGGAGAATGGGGGGCTGGAGAGCACTGTGGGGGGCGAGAGCACTGGGGTGGGGGCTGGAGAGTGATGGGGAGAGCTGAAGAGCACTGGGGGGGGGAGAAAGAACATGGGTGGAGAGCACTGGGGGAGTGAAGAGCACTGGGATGGTGGCTAGAGTAGGATGGGGAGAGCTGGAGAGCAGGGGGGGCAGAAAAAACAGGGGTGGAGAGAACTGTGAGGGGGGGCTGGAGAGTGTGGTGAGGGGAGGAGAGCATGGGGGGGAGTCAGGGAGCACAAGGAGAACTGGGGGGGCCAGTAAAAGAAGTTGGATAGGAGGATCGGCGGGGGGCCACATATATAGAGGAAATTAGATTTCTATATTCCTCTATGCAGCCGCTGAATACTTGATTCTCCTCCTCTCCCTCCTGCAAGTATTCAGCGGCTGCATGGAGGAATATAGAAAGCTCATTTCTTCTATATGCGGCCCCCCGCCGATCCTCCTATCCAGGCACACAGGGCGGACTGTACGGGCGGGCATCTACTGGATCCCTCTCTCCTGCTCCTCCTTTGTGTGTCACGGAGCTGGCTGGGTCTGTTTTCGGCGGCCGCGCTGTAACATGGTCCCGCCCCCCTAGACCGGCTCGTGTGATAGGCGGAACACTGATTCTATCTACTATCACACAAGCCGGTCTAGGAGGGCGGGACCTTGTTACAGCGCGGCCGCCGAACACAGACCCAGCCAGCTCCGTGACACACAAAGGAGCAGGAGAGAGGGGAGCACTGCAGCCGCAACTCAGACGGCCTACCGGGATATCTCCCGGTATCCCGGTAGGCCAGTCCGGCCCTGCCCCTGTGCCTTTAATAAGGGGTGGTTCTCCCTCCAGACTTATCTGTCCTCTATCTATCTATCCATTATTATGCATGTGCTTCCACTGTGAAGGCTCTCAAAAATGTATAGAGTTAGGACTGCAGATAATACTGGGGTGCCGTGAAGTGGCTCTGCAGCTTAGCTTACGCATATATTTGCAAATGTGTGCAAACTAAACCCCTGTTATTAACGCAAACTGTTAGACAGGACAATTTGGTTGTTTGCAGGCTGGTCAGTGAGTTGAGCTGGGAATTTTTTTGGTTTTGTTTTACGTGCGTCGCCCTTTTCTGGGCTCCTTGCTGCAAAGGCCAGTTATAGGTGGGGTAGTGGCCATTTGTTTGTACAGGATGGTGTTCTTAGCTGAGAAAAACCTCCTGTCATCCTGCACTGGGCGCTTGTTCAGCTCATCTGAATGCCTTTAATCCTGGCAGGAAAAAGGCTGCTTAACTACTTGCCAATGATATATGTACTGCAGTGGGGGGGCTCATACAGGCACCGTAACATACCTGTACATAGTGGCTTTCTTCCGGGTTCCCCCGCCCACTAGCTCTGCTGTGATTGAACACAAAGGGACTTAGTCAGCACATCCCAGCCAATGATTCATGTCCAATCACAACCCAGAGCCCTGTGTTGACAATCAGAACAATATTAGCACCGATCTATGTATTAGTGTCACTGGTAATGTCAGTCTCAGTTAGCCAGTTCCCACAAAGTGCCAGTTAGTGTCAGATTTTCCACCTAACTATCACAGTCCCGCTTTAAGTCACTGATTTCCACCATTACTAATATAAAAAAAAATCCATTATATATTCCATAGTTTATAGATGCTATAAGTTTCGCAAAACCAGTCAATATACACTTATTGTGATTTTTTTTATCAAAGACATGTAGCAGAATAAATTTTGGCCTACATTTATAGAGAAATTAGATTTTTGTTTTATCTAATATAATTTATAGTAAAAGAAAAAATATATATATTTTTTAAAACTTTTAGTCTTTTTTCATTTATATAATGAAAAATAAAAAAAAATAGTGGTGATCAAATACCACCAAAAGAAAGCTCTATTTGTGTGAAAAAAATGTTATATGCAAGTACAGTGTTGCATGACGTTAAAGTAGCGCAGTGCCAAATAGCAAAAAAAATGGCCTGGTCATAAAGGGGGTATAATCTACTGGCGCTCAATTGGTTAAAAAATGCATTCAAAGCCGTGTATTGCACATGCATTTAGGCACATCAAGCATTTGAGTTTTAATGCATTCCATTGGCAAGAATATTAATTTATTCTGGCTGTTAGAATGCAATAACGCACAAATGCGCCTAGTGTTTAGATATATTTACATACATTTTAAAATGCCTGTAAACACCAATGTGTGCATGGACACATAGGCTAAAATAGAGGCTGAAAAACAGACATGCCAAACACCTGAAAAACAGTGTTTTTTAAGAATGAGGCAGTTTCTAGCCACATTTCAAGAACATACTAGTTAATAAATTGCCCTGTGCAATAGGGCGAGTAGATGGTGTGAGTGCAAGCTGTGAGGTTCAGAAACAAACATGAAGTGCTGTGTAATATGATGGTGATGTATAAATAATGGAAACAAATAATACCTCTAAACTGTACACACAACTAAAACTCCATTAGGAGTGGACCAACACCCATTAGCGCCGGCTTTTAGGATGGGAAGAAAAGTCTTCTTTCAGAAGGCTTTGTACATCTTTGAGTGTGAATAATGCAGTTCCCATACTTGTTTTGTCTGCTTATCACCCTTAGCACTCACATACCATGTGAAGAGTTTGTGATGTTATTCTTGAGAAATAAGGAAACACATTTTCATCTGTGGACAGCAAGAGAGAGGCCGAGCAATAATTTACTGGAATTCTCTTGCCTTTATTGACTCCTGCTAAGACTTAGATCTCCTCCTCTTTGTCCTGGTGGGCTGTAAGAGAATTTTGGGAACTCTCTTGACGTCTACCAGAACAATGTATTGTAAAGAAGTTTTAGAGCTGCAGGGAGAGGAAGTTGTAGAAATGTGTTTATCTACAAGTTTTTATTAGCGTCATACATAGCAGAGCCAGGAAATAAAACAGGACACTTTATGGATTTGCATAGAAGTACAAAAAAAAAACGAGAAGAGAAGCTTGTTTTCTGCAGGATCATTTCATTAGATATGTATCTTACTGCTTTCTTTTGGAACAATCAATTGGACAGGTTAGAATTTGCGTTCTAGTCATAATCATCCCAGTTCACCTAAGAATAAAAGGCACTGACAGAGGCTGGTCACCTCCTTCCACTTCTGTGGTGAACCAAGTATTTATGTTTGTTTGAGCAAGCAAAAAAAAAAAAAAAGTGCTTACTATGCTGATTGGTTCATGGGAACACAAATTTTCATGGTATTGGGTTAATTCAAACAAGTAGATATTGAGCCAGTACAATGGCTAAGTGGTTAGAACTTCCACTTAGCAGCACTAGCGTCATCAGTTCAAATCCCTACCATGGCACTACCTGCCTGGATTTTCCATTAATGCAAATAAGGAATTGGGAATGCAATAAAGAGCACAATCAGGGCTGCTAAAATAGACCACAAAAGGCACAGAGGAGAATAAAAAAAAATCCCAAGAAATTTTTTAAATATATTAACAGTAATGCCGCGTACACACGATCAGAATGTCTGACAAGAAATGTTCGATGGAGCCGTGTAGGCTCCATCGGAAATTTTGTTTCGGAATTTCCGACAAACAAAATTTGAGAGCTGGTTCTCAAATTTTCCGACAACAAAATCCGTAGTCGTAAATTCCGAGCGTGTGTACACAATTCCGACGCACAAAATTCCACACATGCTCTGAATCAAGTACGAGACGGAAGCGCTCGATCTGGTAAAACTAATGTTCTGACAAACTTATTTCTTTATTATTTCTCATGATCTCATGAATCTTTTTTTTTTTTTGCCAGATCTCCAGAATAATGTTTTATTTTTTTTATAGTGATCTCCTTTTCTTTTTTTTTTATCAAGATCTCTTGTTTTTTTTTATTTTTTAATTTTTTATAGTGATCTCCATAATATTTTTTCTCGTTTTGTGTGTCAAGTTACCACAACACCATTATTATCTTGTATTTTTTAACCTCAGAGATTGGTTGGTGTTGGTGTCCCTTGTTAATTTGAAATTGACTTTTTGAAATGTACCTGTCTACTCACAAACAAACTGTCTTTTTTGAACTTAAACACATAGCCAAGTATTTGTGAAAATAAACTAGGCATTTATTAGGGGTCATAACAAAATAAAGAGGAAGGCAACGCTGGATAAACTGGTGAAATTGGTGAAGCCTTTATACCCCAGGGCACACATCAATTATTTGACAGGCAAAATTGGTAGCTTGAGGAGTCCATTTAATAGGGAGCACAATCTGGTCCAGGACTTCGAGAGATCGGGAGCAGCAGCAGATGACATGTATGTCCTGAGGCTGTGGTCTTACAACAGCCTGCGTCTTTTGTCAGACCAGACTGAACCCAGGCCATCACTCTCTTGTCTTCCTTCCACGCTTGCTTCCGGGCTGTGGCTCTGGTGTTGGAGCTGTGGCAGGAGTTGGAGGAGGTGGAGGAGGAGGAGAATGGTCCAACTCACACAGGTGGGTTTAGCTTGTGATTTCGCCCCTCAACCCCTTATTTAGGGCCAGATAGATCACTTCCTTACAAAAGAGGTGTTGGCCCACCTCCATTTCCTGCATTTTGCTGGCTACCATGCAGGCATAGGCCTCTTGAAGATTGGGGGTGGTTCTGAGGGCCGCAGTAGCCTCCCGAATCAAAGAAAGCGCTGACTCCTGCACGTTCCTCCCCTTCCTGGTACCTTTTGTTGGAAGGCGGAGGGGAGGAACCTGTGATTCGGTCAGGCCCGGCTACCTCTTGGCTACCATTTTTCCCCACCACCTCCTGGCTGCCACTTTCCCCTGCCACCTCCTGGCTGCCATTTCCCACAGCCTCCTTCTGGCTGAGGCTTTCCTGTGTATGAAAATGAGACAGTTTTAGTTTATTGTTCATCAATCAAACACAATTTTGAGAAATATGTTAAACAATGCTATACCTGACTCAATCTGGGCTCCTCCACATCTTCTTCCTGGGTGGAAGGCCCAAGTTGGACTTCTGAAGCCTCATCTGAGGTGGAAGGAAGAGTGGAAGGAAGTGTGGAAGGAAGGGTTGAGAGTGATGACCTGATTCAATCTGGACTGACAGAAATCGCAGTCGTAGTACCACAGCCTGGGGACATAAATGTCATCTGCTGCTGCTCCTAATCTCATGGAATCCTGGACCTTCTTGTGCTCCCTATTATATGTGCTCCTCAGGCCACCAATTTTGGCCTTCAAATAATTGATGTTTGCCGTAGGGATCTGCGGCTTCACCAATTCCAGCAATTGATCCAGCGCTGCCTCCCTCTTTCTTTTATTAGTATAAAAGGGGTGTTTTACCTGCCACAGACAGGGCAGCTCTCTGCACATATCAATGAATTGGGGGAGGAAGTCGTGATCATTGAATCTATCCATTTTATCTGCAAGACACAAAACAAGACAAACCCTAATGTCAGGGTAAACTCTCCTAATCTTGTCCCAATATAGGCCTCAATCTAGAAGCAGTATAGACCACTGATGCCCCAAGTTAAAATTGTACCTTCGCTATCACGATCGGCGCTTCCGCTACTCCGTCCCCGCTCACAGATCGTACGTACAACGCATGCGTGTTACACTTTATACACACTGTGCATGCGTGAAACTCCGCCCGCCCCTGGCCTTCTTTCTAGTATATTCCCTGCCCCTTCTCTTTTGGCGCAGTGGGAGAGCACATGGCGAAGAAAGAGCAGGTGCATGCAGAGGAGAGCAGCAATGAGGAGGACGACCAAAGCCCGGAGCCACAAATGTCCCATCCAGGAGATTTAAGGCCTCAAATATGTCCTTCGTAGAGATGGTGGAGATGGTGGACATCTTCAAGAGGGCCGACTATGACGGGAAGCATAGACCTTACCCAAACCCAAATGTGAGAAAGACCAACATCAAGGCTAAAGTTGTGAAAAGTCTGCAGAAGAATTTTGGGGTACAGCGATTCAAGGATCAACTGAGGAAACGATGGTCAGACCTCAAATTGAGGGAGCAGGATCAGTACAGAAGGATCAAGATAGTGCTGCAAAAAAGTACGTTTTTGCCGTGTGTTCCTATTATTATTATTACGTTCGTGCTGCTCCATGTGCTTTTCGTTACTGTTGTACAGTTTAAAATGGCAAGTTTCAGGTTTGTGGGCACAGTAATCGTTCCTAGTAAACATCGTTCGTTCGCCCACTAATACAATGTTTTTGGCAGATGCACGTTAACTACATTTGTTCATGCCTATTTGTATTAAAAGAAGTTCATTACATTGTTGTCTAGATGGGTTTGTACCTAGAATGAAATGCAAACTTGATTCAGTGTAAGGAGAGGACTCTTAGCAGCTGTTTACACATCTGGACGCAGGAGGACTAGTGTGGGACACCAGAACACCCTTTTTAGGGTGTCCCACACAGGTGCTCCAGTGGATACTAGGGGTGTCTCCATGTGTGAAACTTGCACACAAAAAAGGTAATTATTCCAGCTTTAAGAAAGGGAAAAAAATCATGTTTTCAGCTTGGAACTCTGCCAAAACAGACAATTGTACAACACTTCAAGCAATGTTTCATATTCATATTTCTGGCCTCGAATATCTGTGTGCTAAGTATACCTATTTTTTAATTCACATAGGGGAGAAAAGACTCGGGACATCTGAGGTCACCAAGGACCCCCAACCTCCAAAAGAAGGGGAACTCACAACACAACAACCTCAGGATGTGGAGGAAGGACAGGTTTATGAAGTGGGCGAAATAGTGACCACAACAGGTGAGTGTCTGAGACCACAGCTTCAGGTAATAGATGGATGCCTGCATATTTTTATTACATGGTGTGTTTTTTTTTGTTTTAGGTGATGTGGATGTTGTGGAAGAAGAATCTTATTTCACAAGTGCAAGTGCACACGTCCTCATCGGGGAGATCATGGTGTGCAATCATGATTTACAGAAGATCAAGGAAGGCATCAATGATGTGGAAAAAAGACTCAAAAACATCATTGATGTTTTAGGCAGAATCTAAAACACACCAAAATCATTCTAGTTTGTTTGTATTTTTCTTATTTTCACACATTTTAAATATTTTTTAGAAAGCCAAATTTTGAAGATGAACACAGTGTGTCAACATGTGCTATTTGCCATCACGGGATATCAAGGTACGCGTTTTGTGGGTGAAACCCCTTCCTCTTAACTAAAGTGAATGAGAGGAAGGGGTTGCACCTCCGAAACACGTCCATTGATCTCCCATGATGGGAGATAGCACATGTTGACATTAGGCATGGGATCAGGAGGGAAATCCACATTTTGACTCCCAATTTGTGTGCATCTTCAAAATTTGGCTTTCACAGGGGTGACATCACCCCATCTGATGAAGGCAATATAAACACAGTTTGGACATACTAATGTATGATATTGCCTTCACTTTGTCAAAGTTGAACTTTGTAAGTTCCTGAGTTGTGTATGTTTATGGTTTTAAACATGCCTGTTTAACCCAAAAAAGGCTATTTGTACTGTCAAACCTAAAAATGTTATAAAACAAATATGTTGGTTTGTTCAAAAACCCTTTTCTAACACACATGTGACTGTGCTTTGAGTAAAATGTTTTCTACTCAACAAAGTGTGGCTTCTTATTTCAATACTCAATACCAGTTTTTGGAGCAATTTGGTGCTTACAGTGACAATGGGGGTTATTTACTAAAGGTAAATCCAGTTTGCACTACAAGTGCACTTTCAGTGCTGTTTCAGTGCACTTTCAAGTGCACTTGCAATGCACTTTTAGTACAAAGTGGATTTGCCTTTAGTAAATAACCCCCACAGTGCTCTAAAATTTGCCACAATCAGGCCAGTTTGGGGACTCAAAACAATTAATTCATGGTGCTGAAAAGGATGTGTTTTTTATCATTAATGCATTACATACATTAACAACAAAAACATTGTGTGTTTGTAGCAGACCCACAACATACTAGTTAGCTGAAGAAGAGATTGTCACTTCATGTATCAACTAAATGATGTTTGCACTATTGAAGAAAATGGCCAAAAAGAAAAGCCCAATGGAGAACCTAGGAGACAGCTAAAAGAAACACAAGCAGTAAATCAAATGAAATATTATTTAATTTTAACTAAAAATGTTATTATAAAAATGTTTATCAAACATTTGCTGGCATTTCAATGGTCCCCCTACCCGCAAAGTATTCCAGATATTTTTGTCTCACGGGCACTTTGGGGGGGGGGGGGGGGGGGGGGCAAGCCAGGATGGCCAGCTTCAGGCGCCGTCAGGGTTGTTGTTTGTTCTGGAAATCCGGCCTCAGGCCCAACTGAGGCCACATCGTTTATAGCATTTCTCCTGAGAAAGTTGTGTAGAATGCAGCATGCAAGTATTATATGGTTTAGTTTATATTCCGCCATGTTGATTGGCGTCAGGAACAGGTGGAACCGGCTGGCCATTATCCCAAAAGCATTCTCCACCACTCTTCTGGCTCTGGTCAGGCGGTAGTTAAAAACCCTCTGGTTTGGGTCCTCATCGGGAACGGCCGCATCAGGTGATCACCCAGCCCAAATGACAGAGACAAAGACGAACGGAAGACCAGCTACGTTGTCTTCTGCGGGTGGCAAGCCCAAGCCACCACTCTGGAGCCGTCCGTAGAACTTGGTCTGGGCGATGACTCCACCATCCGACATCCAGCCATTCTTTCCCACGTTCACATAGAGAAACTCGTATGTCACGGACACCACCGCCAACATCACGATATTATTAAACCCCCTGTAATTATAATAGTATGACCCCGAATTGGGGGGTGGGATGATGTGGACGTGTTTCCTATCAATTGCCCCTCCGCAGTTGGGAAAGTCCCACCGCTGGGCAAATTGGGAAGCCACAGTCTGCCATTCCTGTGGGTTTGAAGGAAACTGTGGAGTCAAACAAGAAAAAAAAAATTGTACTTTTGCACATAACAACGCAGATTGGACACAAACATTCTTGGCCAACATAAGTAGAAAACATTTATTTTAAGGAGTATTTAAAGACAAAAATATAAGGTCCACTTATCAGATTCCTCACCCCCTCTGATGGCCCATTTCAAAATTAAAGGGGGGGAGATGTTTTGGACAGGTAACCCTCTCCACTTCATTGAGAGCTGAATGCATAAATAATGTGTGTTACTTTAGCCAGGCCCTCCTTTCTTACACTATTGGCAGCCCACTGGACAAGTAAGAAGTGTCATAATCCAAAAATATGAATACACACTGTACAAATTGAAGCACATTTTTACATTCTGCTAGTACCTATCTAGATAATAGGAGAACAAAACTTTAAACAGTATTATTTGAAAGTATTCAGGCAGGCCCTTTCACTACATGCTTTGGTGAATTCATCCATATGACCACAAAATATGACCACAAAAGAGGTAGGTATAGTGTGTATGGGTTTGGCAAAGTCAGCAGATAAAGTATTGACTTAGCGGTTGGGGGAAAGGGAAGTCGACTTAGCGCTTGGGGGGGAGGGAGGGTTCCAAATGAGTTTGGGCCCCAAAAAAAAAACTTCTTGCACTCTGCCTGAATTTAAGGACAAAAATAACATTTGTACACATTTTAGGGGTTGTTTAGGGTAAAGCACTAAAATGGAGCTGACAAAATACATTGTTAAGTGACTAGGCTAGGTGTGTATGGGCCCAGGATAGCATGCTGGGGAGGTTAGTGAAGGCAAATATGCATGAAGGACAAAAAAGGAACATTAAAAAATTCAAGCATGCATGAGGATAAAGAGGACATTCACAGCATATTACAATCATGGTAATTATGGAATGATAAAAGAAATACAATACATTAGAAAACATGAAATACATAGAATGTGATGTTAAAGGAGAAAACTTACGCTAATATAGTCCTTCTGCAGGACCTGAATGATGGCAGAACAGGTGTCTGGAATAATGTTTCCCCAGAGCCTGGGGGGAGATGCCTGTCGAGAACTTGATGTCCTGCAGACTTCTCCCCGTCGCCAAGTACCGCAAGGTGGCAACGAGCCTTTGCTAGGGAGTGATGGCTTGCCGCATGCAGGTGTCCTTCTTCGTAATATAAGGGGACAGCAAAGCCAACAGACCGTGATAAACGGGGTCCATCATCCGAAGATAATTCCTGAAATCATCTGGATTATTCTCATGGATCTCCCCCAAGAAAGGCATGTGCGAGAATTGGTCACGCTGGAGCAACCAATTCTTCGTCAATTAAGTCCTCCCTGCCCTGTTCATGGACTGGACTTGAATCAAAGTAAGAACCCCAACACCAAGCCCCAGCATAGCACGAACTCTATGACGAGTACGTAACCGCAACATGGCTTCAAATCGGTCGGCTGGTCAGAACGATCTAACAGAACGCACTGAAAATCAGAAAGAACCTGACAAGAACACACTGAAAATGAAATACGTTCTAGAAATAGCACGCACTAAAAACCAGATACGAACCCACAAGCACAAACTGAAGAGCAGTAACAATCAGAAAAGCACGAGGCTGAAAAGCGCAAATCGTCTCTCACCAAACTTCTACTAACACGAGATTAGCAGAAGTAGCCCAAAGAGTGGCACACTGGCTATTGTACTTCCTTTTTCTTGTCCTGTCCTACGTGTTGTACGGCAGCGTGTTCTAGCCGATCGGAATTTCCGACAACATTTGTGCGACCATGTGTATGCAAGACAAGTTTCAGCCAAAATCCGTCGGAAATAAATCCACGGTTTGGTTGTCGGAAATTCCGAACGTCTGTACGCAGCATAAGAAAGTGAGGAAAGAGCATATTGGCCCCATAAGAGATGATGAAGGGACTTTAGTTACAAAAGACAAGGAGAAGGCAAAAGTTTTAAATACATTCTTCTCCTCAGTTTTCACAAAGGAAAAGGGGAAATATGGTAACCAAGACTGTAATGTTCATAACACATCACAGAATGTATCCTTGTGGCTAAAAGAAGCCAGGGTTAGAAATAGACTTGAAAAACTTAACATAAATAAATCACCAGGACCAGATTGCTTACACCCAAGAGTCCTTAAAGCGGAATTCCACCCAAAAGTGTAATTTCCACTTTAAGGCCTCCTCCCCAGCTCCTGTTTGTGAAACTGAGCTTTTGGGGAGGAGGGAGGAAGCAGATACCTGAATTTGACAGGTACCTGCTCCCACTTCCGTTTCGGTCACCTAGGCGATTGGAAGCAGAAGTTCTCTTTCCCGAAGTTGTCTGGGACATGTGACAGGTCCTAGAAGACTTCGGAGCCAGTTACAGACCGCAGCGCCGCTCCCGCATGCACAGTGGGCACCCGGCTGTGAAGCCGCAAGCTGTCACAGCTGGGTGTCCATAGTAGAGATCCCGGAGCCACCGAAGGAGGACACAGAGAGAACACGGCTGAGGTAAGTGCGCCGCTGGACCGTGGGACAGGTGGCTGTTTATTAAAAGTCAGCAGCTACACTTTTTGTAGTTGCTGACTATTAATAAACAAACAAATGACTGGAACTCTGCATTAAGGAACTCAGTCAGGTGATAGCTAGACCGTCCTTCCTAATTTTTATGGACAGTTTACTCATTGGAATGGTACCAGATGATTGGAGAAAAGCCAACATGGAACTTATATTTAAAAAGGGCCGAGATATATCCCTGGAAACTACAGACCAGTCAGTCTAACATCGATAGTTTGTAAACTATTGGAGGGGATGATAAAGGTCTATATCAAAGAATTTGCTGATGAAAACGGTATCATTAGTAGCACTAATCAGCATGGATTCATGAAGGATCGTTCTTGCCAGACAAATCTGTTACATTCTATGAGGAAGTGAGCTGCCATCTAGATAAAGGTAGGCTTGTGGATGTGGTGTATCTGGATTTTGTAAAGGCATTAGATACAGTTCCCCATAAACCTTTACTTTACAAACTAAGGTCTGTAGGCATGGACCATAAGGTATGTACCTGGATAGAAAACTGGTTATGGGGGTGTGTCAAAAGGGTGGTGATAAATAATGAGTGCTCAGAATGGTCTGGTGTGGTAAGTGGGGTACCCCAAGGATCTGTCCTGGGACCAATTCTGTTTAATTTATTCATAAATGATATAGAGGTTGGTATAAATAGCTCAATCTCAGTGATTGCTTATGATACAAAGCTAAGCAGAGCAATAATTTCACAACAAGAGGTGAAAACCTTACAGGAGGACCTCAACAAAATAATGGGGAGGGCAACTACATGGCAAATGAGGTTTAATGTTGAAAAATGTAAAGTGATGCATTCGGGTGCTAAAAATACGAATGCAAGTTACTCGCTAGGGGGAGAACCACTGGGGGAATCTAGGATGAAAAAAAGACCTGGGGGTCCTAATAGATGACAGGATCAGCAATGGCATGCAAAGCCAGCAAAATATTAGCATGCATCAAAAAGGGGATTTGCTCTAGAGATAAAACAATAATTCTGCCACTCTACAAGACTCTAGACCTGCCGCATCTTGAGTATGCCATGCAGTTCTGGGCACCAGTCCTCAAGAAGGATGTGCTGGAACTGGGGAGAGTCAGGAGAAGAGCAACAAAGCCAATAAAGGGACTAGAGGACCTCAGCTATGCGAAACGACTACAAGCATTAAACTTATTCTCTTTGGAGAAGAGACGCTTGAGAGGAGATATGATAGCAATATACAAATACCTTACTGGTGACCTTAGCATAGGAAAAAAATGTTTCAGTGGGAGGGAGGTTAAAAAGACACGCAGCTATTCATTGAAACTGGAAGAGAAGCGGTTTAACTTTAAACTGCGTAGAGGGGTCTTTACTGTCAGAGCGGTAAGGATGTGGAATTCCCTTCCACAAGCAATGGTATCAGCAGGGAGCGTCCATAGTTTAAAGTGACATTAAAGGTATTTTTTTTTTAAATAACAAACATGTCATACTTGCCTCCACTGTTGCACAGAGTGGCCCTGATCCTGGTCTTCTGGGGTCCCTCGGCTCCCCCCCGCATCAGATAACCCCCTAGGTAAAGCGAATTTGAGTTAGGGACCTTAGACTGTAAGCTCCTTGAGGGCAGGGACTGATGTAATGTATAATTTATGTAAAGCGCTGTGTAAACAGATGGCACTATATAAGTACAAAATAAAATATTTGCCATAGACCACTAATTTGCCCTGGTGGATGAACTAATCCACTCTGCAGATTGTCCACTTGTACTGATTACAGGAACCTTTCTTTGGGCATTTATTTATTACAGGCAAATATATAGTACTAAAAAAAAAACACACAATGCTTTTTACATTCTGTACATTCATATTCCAATCTGACATGCATACATACATACCTCGCAACTTTTTCAGATGGGAACGAGGGAGACCTATTAGCAAAAGAATTGTAGGCATAGGATACCAGTGGTGGCTGGTGGTATATATTTGGGGGGGACCCTGAGCTCACCCTTTTTTGAAGCCAATTAGAGTCTTATGCCGCATACACACGGTCGGACTTTTCGTCTACAAAAGTCCGACGGACGCCGACAGACTAAAGCTGGCTGACAATCCGATCGTGTGTGGGCTTCCCCGGACTTTCAGCGGACTTTCAGCGGACTTTTACAGCCGCAAATCTGACGGACTTTAGATTTGAAACATGCTTCAAATCTTTACGTCGTAACTACGCCGGACCCAGAAATCTGCTCGTCCGACGGACAAAAACCCACGCTAGGGCAGCTATTGGCTACTGGCTATCAACTTCCTTATTTTAGTCCGGTGTACGTCATCACGTACGAATCCGTCTGACTTTTGTGTGATCGTATGTAGGCAAGTCCGTTCGTAAGAAAGTCTGCCGCAAGTCCGCCAAAAGTCTGACAAAAGTCCGTCGAAAGTCTGTCGGACAGGCTGTCGGATTTTTGTAGCCGAAAAGTCCGACCGTGTGTACGCGGCATTAGACTCTAATCATGTGCTGCAAAAAAAAAACATTGGAATTCATGCGTCCGGTACCCTGTATGTAAATTAGGGGCGGGGCATAGCTTAGGGGGCATCACCCTGCTCCCCTTATGGACGGGCCGCCGCTGATACACCCTCTGCCATGCCCCCCTAAAGGAGAATTCTACAAATGAAAGCTTTTCTAAACCACATATTTATTGATTTATTTATGAGTTTATTCACGCTCATGTTGGTGGGGTAATTTATTAATAATTTTTAGGGAATTTTAGATCACTCTGAGGCACTTATATTATTTATAGGAGGATTGTTGTAGTTAAAACACTGATTTAATTATTCACAGGAATATAGTAAAAAGAGGATAATATCAGCGCAATTAACCACTTTACACTTTGCTAAACCACACATGCTTTTTTTTAACCACTACTATTCCTTTATACGGCTTTTGAAATTTACAAATGCAGCAATTTAGAAATTGGATGAAAGGTTTAGCACTGGGAAACACTTTTTGAAAGATAAATAGTGCATTTTACATACAACTATATAGATCAGAACACAGTGAGGGACAAATGAGGAGGAAAGAGGGATAAAGGGACTTTGTTCTAAATCAGGGACAGTCCCTCGAAATCAGGGACAGTTGGGGAGGTATGATACAAAGACTAGGGCCAATTTAGACAGAAGCTAATTAATCTACCAGCATGTCTTTGGAGTGTCGGAGGAAAATCAACCAAGCATAGGAAGAAAATGCCAACTTCCTGAAGTTAGTGTACTAGCTTGGATTCAAACCGATGATCCCGTGGGCAGGTGCAGCTAGCTAGTCTGCTACTAGGTGACTCTGTTCCAGAAAATGGTCTGTTTATAGAAGTTAGGTCTTCAGGTGCTACGCCCTTTTTATTTAGAGCCCTCCTGCAGTGATGTCATGGGTGAGTCAGTGCCCACATATTAGCCAGGTTGGGAAGAGCCCTAGTGTGGGTGGGGGCATGGGAACCAAACACCCCAAATGGAAGCAGATGTAGCCAGCAAGTGTAGGCCCTGGACAGGGCTGGAGGCTGGCGAGTAGTAGTCCTGCACCAAGGAGTGCCGGCTGTGGACTTCCTGATTCTTATAGAGGTGGGGGCTAGGGCGGATTGCAAAAGGCCTTTTAAAACTGGCCAAGAGTTCCCTGAGTGAGGCTATTACCCTGGAGGGTCCCAGGAAAGGTGTACCTATGGAGGAGGTGACTAAATAGATCCCATTCCAGTGACTACTAATGACCCAGGGTGGAGGGAGAGACTGTCAGAGGGAGGGTGGCTTACTTTGATGGCTGTACGATGCTTTCACGTGTGACTGCTCCTGGACCATCCACTAAACATGATTGACTATGTACTATCAAGCAACCCCAAATAGTATGTCAGTGTGATGTGAAAGTTGTGCCATTTTTCAGGTACCATCAGTAAAGTGCAGCAACCCTATTTATGTGTGGACTTTCTTTCCTTGGGAATATAAACAACAAGGGATGGGAATGTTGTGTGGAGGCCTCTGGCATGGAGTGGGGGCACAATATGGCAGAGAGACTAATATATATATATATATATATATATATATATATATATATATATATATATATATATATATATATTAGCCCTGCCCTAAACCAATATATAACAAAAAATAATATAATATAATTAATCAATAATAAAATAATTAACACAACTAGCTCAAAACACAGTGAATAATCTGAAAAAGAGCCGCTGAACACCAATATGTGTAATAATTTCACATAAATCATAAAATGAACCAGAGAGTATGGTGCAGTGCTCTCTTTAAGCAATATATAACAAACTTCTCACTAAACCAAACATAATAATATTGTGTCATGCGTTTTGAAACCATATACAAGTGATAAGTGAATCAGTATAAACTTTCAATATCTAAATAGAGAAAGTCCCAAGATGAAAACACTGTGACTGTGTCTTTAAGAGTTATCCACCATGCCTTCTATAATCTTCATAGGCTTGTGAAACACCACCACCGTGATACACCAGATGGACTCTTACCTTTTGAGATGAACCCCACTACACATATAAATAGGAGGTCAAACAGAGCTTTTTGATATAGATAATTCACCCTTTGGACAGTTTGCAGACTCTTCAGCAATCCATCAAACAAGAGTTACAATGGCTCCCACTATACATGACTCCAATGCAGGCCATACCATATGTAAAGAGAAAACTCCACAGTGTAAAACCATAAAAAAAATGTATTCAACAAGTTAAAAATGCAATCACAATATGATAGGAGATGAGGGGCATTTAATGACACAGACTTCTAAGCAAACAAGATGGCACCCCGGGTACTTCCTGTGCGATGGTGTCATGTACCTTTCTCACATCTGATGTGTTGCATCCCCCTGGACTCCTTGCAGATTAAAAGAGTTTGGTTCCGCTTTAAAGCAGAACTACACTGCATCTGATGAATACAAACACTATTTAAGGTGGTTCTAAATGATAATTTTTTTCTAAAATAAAGAACATATATTTACCTACTTTGTGCAATGATATTGCATAGAGTGGCCCCAGTCATCCTCTTTTGGGGTCTCCTGCCTGTGCTCTCCACTCCTCCTCCTCCTCCTCCCCCTCGACAAGCTGTGTCCTAAGGGGGCACTCCTGCGGGCTCGTTTTCTATTGTCATTGATATTGTATGATCATACAATATACTATTTACAGCTATTTTGAGTTGTTTTATATCCCAGTTAATAATATTGCTGCTATTATGAATTTAGCATGCTAAGTAATTTTTTTTATTAATATGTACTTCTTCTTATCTATAGAACATAATTTTATTTTACTGCTATATCATGTTTTTTAATTTATCGATTGAAATGTTTGTATGTCTAACGTGAGACAAAACATTACATTTATCTATATATCCTTTGTATTGTAGCCCTGATGAAGGGAGCGAGTTTTGGACCCTGAAACACATTGGCTTCCTTGCATATACAGTATCTCACAAAAGTGAGTACAGCCCTCACATTCTTGTAAATATTTTATTATATCTTTTCATTTGACAACACTGAAGAAATGATGCTTTGCTACAATGTAAAGTAGTGAGTGTACAGCTTGTATAACAGTATAAATTTGCTGTCCCCTCAAAATAACTTAACACACAGCCATTAATGTCTAAACTGCTGGCAACAAAAGTGAGCACACCCATAAGTGAAAATATCCAAATTGGGCCCAAAGTCTCAATATTTTGTGTGGCCACCATTATTTTCCAGCACTGCCTTAAACCTCTTGGGCATGGAGTTCACCAGAGCTCCACAGGTTGCCACTGGGGTCCTCTTCCACTCCTCCATGAAGACATCACAGAGCTGGTGGATGTGAGAGACCTTGCGCTCCTCCACCTTCCGTTTGAGGATGCCCCATAGATGCTCAATCGGGTTTAGGTCTGGAGACATGTTTGGCCAGTCCATCATCTTTACCCTCAGCTTCTTTAGCAAGGCAGTGGTCGTCTTGGAGGTGTGCTTGGGGTTGTTTTCATGTTGGAACACTGCCCTGCGGCCCAGTCTCCTAAAGGGAGGGGATCATGCTCTGCTTCGGTATGTCACAGTACATGTTGGCATTCGTGATTCCCTCAACTGTAGCCCCCCCCCCAGTGCCGGCAGCACTCATGCAGCCCCAGACCATGACACTCCCACCACCATGCTTGACTGTAGGTAAGACACACTTGTCTTTGTACTCCTTACCTGTTTGCCTCCACACACGCTTGACACCATCTGAACCAAATAAGTTTATCTTGGTCTCATCAGACCACAGGACATGGTTCTAGTAATTCATGTCCTTAGTCTGCTTATCTTTAGCAAACTGTTTGCTGGCTTTCTTGTGCATCGTCTTTAGAAGAGGCTTCCTTCTGGGATGACAGCCATGCAGACCAGTTTGATGCAGTGTGCGGCGTATGGTCTGAGCACTGACAGGCTGACCCCCCTTTTAACCTCTGCAGCAATGCTTGCAGCACCCATACGTCTATTTCTCAAGGGCAACCTCTGGATATGACTGAATATGCACCGAGCACGTGCATTCAACTTCTTTGGTCGACCATGGCGAGGCCTGTTCTGAGTGGAACCTGTCCTGTTAAACCACTGTATGGTCTTGGCCACTGTACTGCAGCTCAGTTTCAGGGTATTGGAAATCTTCTTATAGCCTTCGCCATCTTTATATAAAGCAACAATTTTTTTTTCAGATCCTCAGAGAGTTCTTTGCCATGAGGTTCCATGTTGAACTTCCCGTGACCAGTATGAGAGAGTGAGAGGGATAAAATCAAATTTAACACACCTGCTCCCCATTCACACCTGGGACCTTGTAACACTAACGAGTCACATGATACCGGGGGAGGGAAAATGGCTAATTGGGCCCAATTTGGACATTTTCACTTAGGGGTGTACTCGCTTTTGTTGCCAGCGGTTTAGACATGAATGGCTGTGTGAGTTATTTTGAGGGGACAGCAAATTTACACTGTTATACAAGCTGTACACTCACTACTTTACATTGTAGCAAAGTGTCATTTCTTTAGTGTTGTCACATAAAAATATATAATAAAATATTTACAAAAATGTGAGGGGTGTACTCACTTTTGTGAGATACTGTACTTCCACCCAATTTGTATTGGAGTAAATTGGAATAACGACCACAAATGTATGGCATGGTGCTTCAATTTCAGAGCCACTTATTTAAATATAAAAATATAAATATAAAGGGCCAGTTGTGGAACAATTGGGACAGGCAATGTGAATCCAAGAAGGATAGTTGGGATTTCCATTGTTTGCTGCAAGTGCATTGTGGATTCAGTTCTCAGAGTATCTGCAACAAATTGAATTAACTCCACCAACACTGTCAGGTACCAGCTGAATCTCTTTGTGCAGAATAGATCTAATCAGCAACTACGGCAACAAAAGCGCCTTTAATTGCTTCCTCAGTTTTACAAGACACTTCCACAAATTCTTTGCCTCAGATCTCCAGTGTTTTAGAATTTTGGCTCCGAGGACCTGAGCACAATAGAACAATAAGAGTACAAAGTGTGCGTCTCATTCCTGAAGCCCTACTAAAGGAGAAATTGTACAGCTCCGCATTTTGGCAACAACAGAGCGTAGGCCCAGACATGTTCTACATTTGGTACCTTTCCACGAGCAGGCCTGACATCAGGCATACCCTTTAGGAGGCTGACATAGCACTAGGAGAGCTCTAGAAAGGAAGAAATATTTAGCATTAGCAATAAGGGCACTTTCACATTGAGGCGCAGGGACGTCAGCAGTAAAGTGCCGCTAGTTTTAGAGGCGATTTTCAGCCTCTAGCGGTGCACTTTTAACCCCAGTTAGCGGCCGACTAAAGGGTAAAAAATGCCGCTACCGCGGGGCTTTGCAGGTGCTTCGGTGGCACTGCCCATTGATTTCAATAGGCAGGGGCGCTTTAGGAGCGATGTATACACCGCTCCTAAAGCACCTTAAAGATGCTTTTGCACCACTCCAGTGTGAAAGCCCTCAAGCTCTCACACTGCAGTGACAGGAGAGGCGCTTTGCAGGCACTATTTTTAGCTCTATAGCGCCTGTAAAGCGCCTCAGTGTGAAAGTAGCCTTAAGGGAACATATCAGGATAGTAATATGACTGGTGGCAAATGTCACCTTGTCTTTAAAGTGATCTTTTTTTAACATGTTTTATTGGAAGTCAAGTCAAAAAACAGAGGGAAACTTCACATTACAAGAATAGGCATAAGCAAATCCATGTACATCAGCACATCAGATAATATTCTCAATTAACAAATGCCAACTAAAACTGGTCTTAACCTTTGTGTAAAGTATATGAATTTGAATTCACAAATACTGTAGCTACGCACAGAATGTGGCATATCTCCTACAGACAGTGTTTCCCAACTCTGAGAGTTTATTGGTAATAAAGAGATTAGAATTATATTAGACATCCTACACCTTGTTATATTTCTGTGGGCAACCCCTGTGTTCATACAATACTTTCATATACGGTATATGAAATGTGATTAACTGCACAAAGACATTGAGAGAAAAAAGGGGGAGTCCATTTAAGGGCAATTTGTTTACGAGCTAGAAACAACGTTTTTCTCAAAAGCGTCATCACATTACCTAGGGCATTGCTTATCGTCCAATAACCCAAGAAGACATATTTCTAGTGTAAGTTCTACAGTAGGGTAGAGTAGACTATAGAGTAGTACAGTAGACAATAAGGCTACAACCTGTGACCAATAGCGCACTATTGGAGGACAGGACCGTATCATATGATTAATGTCTGCCCCTGTTTGACTACACCTTAGGCAGTTAGAAGTAGCAAGTATGCGCTCGGGGATGAGGTAGGTTTGGTGAATAATATACAGTTGAGTAAGTTTATTATTGACAACAGGGGAGCCCGTGAGATGAGAAGAGCAAGACTCTTTCTATCCTCGTCTATCAGGCCCGGAAAAAGGACCTGCCAGCGCGTCATAGCAGGGAGTGGTGCAACATGGATTTTAAGGTTCAATAAATGACAGAGATTAATCCATTAGGGTCTTGTGGTCCTCTATAGTCCTGAAATAAGTGGAGCTGGGAAAAAGCAGGGTTTTTCCACAAAGGTAATCCTAAAAGCACATCCGTGTATGAGGCCAATTTTTTAGCTTCTTTTCATGCTGACCTAGCTAAGCTAACCAAGTTAGGGATGGGTACCTTCCAGTGGCAGCCGCTCATGCAGGACACAGGGGCACCACCCCCCTAATCCATGCTTCTCCGGCCCCTAATTTGCATGCAGACAACAGACTTGGGGGGCACACCCTAAAAATGCATTTACATTCAAGATGGTGCTGTTATAATGGCCTGTACACACGATCGGACATTGATCGGACATTCCGACAACAAAATCCATCTGATTTTTTTCCGACGGATGTTGGCTCAAACTTGTCTTGCATACACATGGTCGCACAAAGTTGTCGGAATTTCCGAATGTCAAGAACGCGGTGACGTACACCACATACGGCGGGACTATAAAAGGGCAGTTCAATACCAAGCGCGGCACCCTTTGGGCTCCTTTTGCTAATCTTGTGTTAGTAAAAGTTTGGTGAGAGATGATTCACGCTTTTTCAGACTCGTGGTTTTCAGTTTGTTTTTCTGCTGTTCAGTTTGTGCTTGTGGGTTTGTATCTGGTCTTCAGTGCGTGCAGTGAGTTCCCATTGGTTTATTCAGTGTGTTCTTGTCCATTCGTTACTGATTTTCAGGTTGCTCTTCACAGGCCTTGCTGTTCTTCAGTGCGTTCTGTTACTTCGTTCTGACCAGCCGACCTTTTTGAAGCCATGTTGCGTGTACGTACTCATCGTAGAGTTCGTGCTGTGCGGGGGCTTGGTGTTGGGGTTCTTACTTTGACACAAGCCCAGTCCATGAACAGGGTGGGGAGGAGTTCATGGACCAAGAATTTGTTGCTCCAGCGTGACCAATTCTGTCACATGCCTTTGCTCCGTGAGATCCGTGAGAATAATCCTGATGATTTCAGGAACTTTCTCAGGGTGACGGACCACATTTTTCACCATTTGTTGGCTTTGCTGACCCCTTATATTAGCAGGCAGGATAAATGCATGAGGCAAGCCATCACTCCGGAGCAGAGGCTAGTCGCCACGTTGCGGTACTTGGCGATGGGGAGAAGCCTGCAGGACCTCAAGTTCTCGACAGGCATCTCCCCCCAGGCTCTGGGGATCATTATTCCAGAGACCTGTTTTGCCATCATCCAGGTCCTGCAAGATTTTTATCCTTTAACATCACATTCTATGTATTTAATGTTTGCTAATATATTGTATTTCTTTCATCATTCCCTAATTACCATGATTGTAATATGCTGTGAATGTCCCCTTTGTCCTCATGCATGCTGGAATGTTTAATGTTTTTTTTTTTTCCTTCATGCATATTTGCCTTCACTTACCTCCCCAGCATGCTCTCCTGGGCCCATATCCACCTCGCCTAGTCACTTAATGTATTTTGTCAGCTCCATTGTAGTGCTTTACCCTAAACACCCCCTAAAATGTGTAAAAATCTCATTTGTGTCCTTAAATTTTGGCAGAGTGCCAGAGGCATTTTTTTGGGGTCCCAAACTCATTTGGAACCCTCCCTCCCCCCAACCGCTAGGTCAACTGATACCAATCCTCTATCTGCTGACTTTGCCAAACCCATATACACTATACCTACCTCTTTTGTGGTCAGATTTATGGATGAATTCCCCAAAGCATGTAGTGCAAGGGACTGCCTGAATACTTTCAAATGGTACTGTTTAAAGTTTTTCTATCCTATTATTATCTTGATAGGTAATTGCAGAATGTTAAAATTGTGCTCCAATTTGTACAGTGTGTATTTATATATTTGTATTATGACACTTCTTACCTGTCCAGTGGGCTGCCAATAGTGTAAGTAAGGAGGGGCTGGCCAACGTAAAACACATTATGTATGCATTCAGCTCTCAATGAAGTGGAGAGGGTTACCTGTTCAAAACATCCCCCCCCCCCCCTAAAATTTTTACAATGGGCCATCAGAGGGGGTGAGGAATCTGATAGGTGGACCTTATATTTCTGTCTTTAAATACTCCCTAAAATAAATCTTATACTGAAGTTGGCCAAGAATGTTTGTGTCTAATATGCTTTCAATTTTTATGTGCAAAATGACTAATTTTTTTTCTTGTTTAACTCCACAGTTTCCTTCCACGCCACAGGAATGGCAGACTGTGGCCTCCCACTTTGCCCAGCGGTGGGACTTTCCCAACTGCATAGGGGCAATTGATGGGAAACACGTCCACATAGTCCCACCCCCCAACTGGGGGTCATACTATTACAACTACAAGGGGTTCAATAGTATTGTGATGTTGGCGGTGGTGTCGGCTACTTACGAGTTCCTGTATGTGGACATGGGGAAGAATGTCCGGATGTCGGATGGTGGAGTCATCGCCCAGACTGAATTCTACAGGCGCCTCCAGAATGGCAGCTTGGGCTTGCCACCTCCAGAAGACAATACGGAAGGACTCCCATTCGTCTTCGTTGCGGATGAAGCGTTTGCGCTGGGGGACTATCTTATGCGGCCATTTCCTATGAGGACCCTCACCCCGGACCAGAGGGTTTTTAATTACTGGCCGGCCAGAGTCAGAAGAGTGGTGGAGAATACGTTTGGAATAATGGCCAGCCGGTTCCGCCTATTTCTTACACCGATACACATGGCGGAATATTAACTCAATCACATCATCCTGTGTTGCTGTGTTCTCCACAAATTTTTAAGGAGAAATTCTTTCAACTATGCTGCCTCAGTTGGGCCTGAGGCCGGAATTCATATTAATGAACCAACCCTAACAGCGCTTGAAACTGGCCATCCTGGCTTGCCCCCCCAGAGTGCCCACGAGGTCCGTATAAGATACATGGAATACTTTGCGGGTGGGGGGCCATCGATATGCCAGACAATGTCTGAGACATTTTTTAAATAAAAATATATTTGAAACTGAAAAAATATTTGCTTTGATTTACTGCTTGGCTTTCTTTTAGCTGTCTCCTCGGTTATCTTTTATTAATGTTCTTTTTTTTTGCCTTTCTTCAACAGTGCAAATTACATTTCATTGACACATGAGGTGACAATCTCTTCTTCGGCTAACTATTATTAATATGTTGTGGGTCTGCTACACACACACCTTGTTTTTTTTTGTTAATGTATGTAATGCATTACTGACAAAAATAATAATAATTTTCAACACCATGACCGAAATTTGGGGAGTCATGAAAATGGCGTGATTGTGTAAAATTAGAAAGCACTGTTGGGTGTTATTGACTAAAGGAAACTACACTTTGCACTACAAGTACACTTGAGACTGCGCTGAAACTGCACTTGTATCTCAAAGTGGATTTGCCTTTAGTAAATAACCCCCATTGTCACTGAAAACAACAACTTTACTCAAAAAAAATGCTTTTGAGCATTGAAAGAAGAACCCACACATTGTTGATTATCAATCTTTTTAATCCAAGCACAATCACATGTGTGTTTATAAAAGGGTTTTTGAACAAACCAACATGTTTGTTGTATAACATTTTTTTTAGGTCACATTAATGATAAATGGCCTTTTATAGGTAAAACAGGCATGTTTAAAACCATAAAACAATACACAACTCTGAAACTTACAAAGTTCAACTTTTATAAAGTGAAGGCAATATCAGACATGAGTATGTACAAACTGTGTTTGATAGTGCGTTCAGCAGATGGGGTGATGTCACCCCTGTAAAAGCCAAATTTAGAAGATGCACACAAATTGCCTAATGTCAACATGTGCTAGCTGCCATCATGGGATCAATGGACGTGTTTTGTGGGTGCAACCCCTTCCTCTCAGCTACTTTATTATTGAGGAAGGGGGTGCACCCACAAAACGCGTACATTGATGGCAGATAACATATGTTGACACACTGTGTGCATCTTCTAAATTTGGCTTTTAACATACATAAAAAAATGTTGTCACAAAAAACAGAAGAAATTTATGGATTTCTGGGTGTTTTAGATTCTCCCTAAAACATCAATGATGTTCTTCATTTTGCTTTGAACATCATTGATGTTTTGCTTTATGTTTTCTAAATCTCTATTACACCCCATTATCTCCCCGATGAGGATCTGGGCACTTTCACTGGTGAAATGACATTCCTCTTCCACAACATCACGATCACCTACAAAAAAACAAACAAAACACACCATGTATTATAAAGATGCAGGCATCCATCTCTTACCTGAGGCTGTGGTCGCAGACACTCACCTGTTGTGGTGACAATTTCTACAATGTCTCCCTCCTCCTCTGGTTGGGTTTGGGGGATTTCCTCTTCTTCCTGAGGTGGGGGTTCCTGGTCTCCTCTGATGAGTGGTGTCCTCCGAGTCTTTTCTCCCCGTGTGAACAAAAATAGGTATACTTAGCAGACAGATATTTGATGGCAGAAATAGGAATATGAAACATTGTTTGGAAGTGGGGTACAATTGTCTGTTTTGGCAGAGTTACAAGCTGAAGATTTATTTTTGTCCTTTGTAAAGCTTGAATACTTACCTGTTTTGTGCAAGCTGATGGAGACACCCCTATAGTATACACTGGAGCACCTGTGTGGGCCCTCTAATAAAAAGGGTGTTCTTTTGTCCCATACTAGTGCTCCAGCGTCCAGATGTGTAAACAGCTGCTGAGTGTCCTCTTCTTACACAGAATCTAGTTTGCATTTCATTCTAATTACAAACAACAAACTTATTAATAGAAGTAGGCCAGAAAAACAGTATTGAACTGCATCTGGCCAAAACATTGTATTTTAGTGGCCGAACGAACAATGTTTCCTACGAACGATTAATGTGCCCATGTACACGAAAGTCGCCATTTTAAAATGTACAACATTAAAGAAAAACACATGGAGCAGCACAAACGTAATAAAAAGAAAGAAAGAATAGGAACACAGGACAACTACTTACTTTTTTGCAGCACTCTCCTGATTCTTCTATACTGATCGTGCTCCCTTAATTTGAGGTCTGACCACCATTTCCTCAGTTGATCCTTGGATTGCCGTACCCCAAAATTCCTGTGCAGACTCTTCACAACTTTAGCTATGATCTTGGCCTTTTCTCACATTTGGGTTGGGGTAAGGTCCATGCTTCCCTTCATAGTCTGCCCTCTTCAATATGTCCACCATCTCCACCATCTCTACAAAGGCCATATTTGAGGCCTTAAATCTTCTCCTCTGGGATCGTGACATTTCTGGCTCCAGGCTTTCCTCCTCCTCCTCATTGCTGCTATCATGCACCTGTTGTCTCTCCGCCATGTGCTCTCCCCCACTGAGCTGAAAGAGAAGGGGCGGGGAACAGACTAGAAAGAACGTCAAGGGCTGGCGGAGTCTCACGCATGCGCAGTGTATATAAAGCATAACACGCACGCGTCGTACGTACGATCTGTGAGCGGAGGAAGGAGTGTCGGAAGCGCCGATCGTGATAACGAGGGTACAAGTTTAACTTGGGCCTATACTGCTTATAGATTGAGGCCTATGTTGGGACAAGATTAGGACAGTTTAGCCTGACATTAGGGTTTGTCTTGTGTTGTGTCTTGCAGAGAATATGGATGGCTTCAATGATCACAACTTTCTCCCCCTGTTCATAAACAAATACAGGGAGCTACCCTGTCTGTGGCAGGTGAAACATCCGCAAAAAGAGACAGGCAGCGCTGGAGAAACTGCTGGAGTTGGTGAAGCCGGTGGTCCCCATGGCAACCATCCCCTATTTAAAAGCCAAAATTGGTGGCCTGAGGAGCACTTATCTCCGGGAGTGCAAGAAGGTCCAGGATTCCCAGAGATCAGGAGCTGCAGCAGATGACATTTATGTCCCCAGGCTGTGGTACTATGAGAGACTTCGTTTTCTGTCAGAGCAGACTGAAGTCAGGGAATCCCTTTCAACCCTTCCTTCCACCCTATCTTCCACCCCAGCTGAGGCTTCTGATGTCCAACCTGGGACTTCCAGCCAGGAAGAAGTGGAGGAGCCCAGCTTGAGCCAGGTATAGCATTGTTCTACAGATTTCTTGGCAAAACATAAATGATGTTAACTAGATGTTATTATTGATCACTAATTGCTGATTTAATAAAGGCGTTTACATATCACTAGACAGTAGTGGGCAAAAATAATTGGGACAAGATTGAAAAATGCTGGGCTCAGAATGATAGTCTTTTCTATTTATTAACATTCAATTTGCAACAGTCATGAGATGAAAATTGTGTGTGATTGATGAAGAAAAAACTAAAACTATGTCCCTTTTTCATATACAGGAAGACCTCAGCCAGCACGAGGCTGTGGAATGTGGCACACAGGAGGCGGCTGTGGAATGTAGCAGCCAGGAGGAGGCGGGGGTTAGTGGCAGCCAGGAGGTGGCCGGGCCCAGTAGGAGCCTCACAGAATCGCAGGTTCCTCCCCTCCGCCTTCCAAACAAAAGACCCAGGAAGAGGAGTAACGTGGAGGAGTCAGCGCTCAGGCTGATTCAGGAGGCTTCTGCGTCCCTCAGAGCCACCCCCACTTGTGAAGAGGCCTTTGCCTCCATGGCTGCCACCAAACTGCAGGACATGCAGGAGGGCCAACGCCTCATGTGTGAGGAAATCATTTATAAAACATTAAATAAGGGGTTGAGGGCCCAAATTACACCCAATACCCACCTGTGTGAGTTGCATCATCCTCCTCCTCCTCCTCCTCCTCCTGCCACAACTCCAACACCACAGACACAGCCTGGAAGGAAGAGTGGAAGGAAGACAAGAAAGTAATGGCCTGGGTTTAGTCTGGTCTGACAAAAGATACAGGCTCTTGTATGACCACAGCCTGGGGACAGCAGCAGCAGGGCACAGCCTGTCATCTGCTGCTGTTCATGATCTCTTGTACTTCTGGACCAGATTGTATATAAATATGGACTCCTCAGGCCACCAATTTTGCCTGAAAATAGTTGATGTGTGCCCTGGGGGCCAAAGGCTTCGACATTTTCTGCTGTTTCTACAGCGTTGCCTCCCTCTTTATTTGGTTAGGACCCCTTAATAAAAGGTATTTTTGGGAACTAATACTCGCCTATGTGTGTTTTCCTTCAAAAAGGACAGTTTGTTTCTGAGGAGGCAGGTACATTTCCAAAATACAATGTGAAGTTAAAGCGGGAGTCCGGCGACCAATCTTTTTTTTTTTTTTTTTTAGGTCATTGAGACACTTTGCTAATCCTAAAATAATACTCACAGTTTGGGTGTAATATTTCCGCCTCTGTCTGTTTTCGTACTGAAGAATAACTTAAAAAATGTGATACTGGCTGTTTCCATCTTGCTTGTGGGTATGTGAAGCCCACAAGCATTGATTTCCTGGATGTGGTGAATGCTGTTCATTCACAGCTTGATCATTGTTTCCGAACTGAATCTTGGGAAGCCTGACACTAAGCTCCCAGGAGACAGTGCAGCTCCGGGGAAAGGCAATAAACACGCCTACTCCCATGGGAGGAGATACAGGAAGTGCCACAATAAAGTACAATATAAAGGTAATTACAGCTATAAAAAAAATTTTCGTGCAGCATTTGAACATCTATGCAATTAACTGAAGAGGGTAAGATTAAGTTAAAAATTTTAGTGGAACCCCACTTTAACAAGGGACACCAACACCAACCAACCTCCTTAAAAAATAAAGACATTTTCGGTAGATGTGACAAATAAAAATATTATATTCATGAAATAACGAGAAATAATAAAGAAAGAAGTTTGTGAGAACTCTGTGTGAATATCAGCAGCAAAACAACTTCATTCTTCTAGCATTATAAAGAAGAAGAGAGTGCGCTGCGTTCAACAATTTAAAACATTGCAGCGTGACGAAAGTGCTATATCCATTACGAATGCTAATTTTACCAGACCGAGCAGTTCCATCTCGGAATTTATTCTGAGCATGCGTGGCACTTTGTGCGTCGGAATTGTCCACACACGGTCGGAATTTACGCAAACGGATTTTGTTGTCGGAAAACTTTTACGCCTGCTCCCAAACTTTGTCGCAAATTCCGATGGAAAAAGTCCGATGGAGCCCACACACGGTCGGAATTTCCGACAACAAGCTCCGATCGCAAATATTCCATCGGAAAGTCCAACCGTGTGTACAGGGCATAAGACCGACAAACAGAACAATAGATTACAGCGCACACATACAAAAATTACATTTAAATCCTGCAAGGCTATTTAAAACTCCTAACATATTCAAAAATATGAGGATTTGGTCACACCATATGGCAATATAGTGCTAAGCCCACTACTACGTCAATGTACCCCATTATCAGTGGGTCTTATACTATTCATAGAATGAAAGATCCTGCACCTCAACCATGGGAGACACAAACTCTTCTTTATGGGAGAACTGAAAGGACTCCTCCTATAACATGGGTGGACACTAATAAGAGGTAATGGCGGGGGGTGTGTGCCCCCCAAGTCTGTTGTTTGTATATTGTAAGGTCCTGACCAGATTCCTTGGGCTGGAGCATCCCACCCCCCGCCATTACCTCTTATTAGTGTCCATCTGTGTTATAGGAGGAGTCCTTTCAGTTCTCCCATACAGAGTAGTTTGTCTCCCATGGATGAGATGCAGTAACTTTCATGACTGAGGGACCTGCAGAATGGAGAAGCTCTGATTATCTATAAAACATTAAACACTTGACCAATCCCCCCTTCCAAAATGACCAGACGACATATTTTATTTGGAGTTGAATGACCATAGCAGCCTTTTATTACAAACCATTAAATACAACATTCACAAGAAAACAAGTTTACCCCGTCCCGACCAGCCACCGCAGTTATACTGTGGCAGGTTGGCTCCCCTACGCGAGCTGTACGTCGGCTCTTTAAGACGCTTTAGCAGGCGTGCGCCCGCAGCATTTCTCCGGTGCTAATGCGTGTGCCCCACGGGCGCAATAACCGCTGGGCACCCATGACCGCTTGTGACAGTGGCGAGAACCAGGCTCTGTGTGTGTAAACACGTAAATCCCGGTTCTCTCAGGGGAGAGGAGACAGATCGTGTGCTCCTACTAAGATATACGCTCCTTCACTTCCGGTTTTAGATGCGCACCCAAAGGCCCTTCAAAACACACATAACCATTGTATTTTTGCAGCATTTACCAGAAGTACCCCCTCAACTCCTTTGTCAACCGCTTCTTCTGAAGCCTTACTGGCTGTAGTTACCTCACATGCCGCCAGCTGTTGACCGGAGAAATCTGACAGTCCCGCACCCAATCCCTGCTGAGCTGTCAACTAACCCCCCGAAGCCCCTTGAATAGAGAGAGAATAAGAACAAGAAAAAGGACATGAAACAAAGGCTCACCTCGCTGCCTCTGTCCTTCAGGACATCCAGCTGCAGATCCGGATCCCTGTGCAGCTTGCGGGAGTTCACCACCTTCAGAGCTGCTGCGCACACCTTCAGACCGGCTCTGTTCACCAAGTCGTGCTGTCGCCTCTCCCCTCAGCAGGCTCCAGGGTGCAGTTGCCGGCCCCAGAGTCCGGCGGGTGCCCGCTGATGATGTCATCAGCCGCCGCTGCCACAGCGTAACCCCCGGGCACTCCCTCTCCTACTTCCATGCTGGGCTCTGTGAGGGGTGAAGGAAGCCTCACCACGCCCGGCTCCTACCATCCGCGGCAGACGCTCTGCGATGCCTGAACACAGGGGAAAGCTGCCACTGTCGCTGGGGGCCCTGGCCACTCCGGGGACCTGGTTGGCACCCGCCGCCCTGCCACTCCCATGCTGGGCTGCACTAGACACAGGCAGGGAGCCTGTATAGCCAGCCGCACCATCCACGCTGCAAAGGTGTGAGGGCAGGGGAGTGGGTGCCAGATGAAAACACTCCCGCCCTGGGTTCGCCTTAGACGGGGATTCCTCCCGACTTGAACACCAGGGGAAGCAGGCATGCTTTTGGCTGGTGGGGTCAGAGGGTCCCTTGAGGGGCTCTCAGACTCAGGAATAAAGCGCTCAGAAGGCCTAGACCTCCTAGCAAGTGGGTGACTAGAAGAGGGCCCAGAAAAGACCTGCCTGGGCTCCTGCAATAAGTCTGATAGTTTGTCTCATAGTCACTCAGGGCCTCTGGCCACAGCCGCATCTCTAAGCTGGGACAGCATGTTGTCCAAGTCACCAACCTTTTGTTCTTTCTACAGGTGAGGTCCAGGAACAAAGAAAACTTTCTGATGCTCAGAGGAGCTCTGACTGAGCTGTGACACGATCCCCCTTTTAGCAGAGTATTGAAATCATGCTGGAAGCTTGTTGTATGCAGTAATACAGGTTTGGTATCGGCGGACCCAGGGAGTGTGGAGTGTGGATGCCAGACGATCACCTCACCGGTACACCGCTGGCGCTTCCTAGCTACTTCCCTTACTTCCCTCTAAACTCTGCTCCGTCAGCCGCCTCTCCTCCCTCGAATGCTAGTATGGGATTGCCGTGTAGCCACGCCCCGACATGTTTCGTCATACGGAAGCAGCTAGGAAGCGCCAGCGGTGTACCGGTGAGGTGATCATCAGGCATCCACACTCCAGGAGAGGCGGCTGACGGAGCGGAGTTTAGTGGGAAGTAGCTAGGAAGCGCCAGCGGTGTACCGGTGAGGTGATCGTCAGGCATCCACACTCCACACTCCCTGGGTCCGCCGTGACCATTTGGTGTTTCAAGTTTCTGCTGCATGTGTTGGCTACATTTGTCCTGACTGCTGTGAAGTGTCATACCCATTGTTTTTATGAATCATGTGAGTGTATTGGTTTTAGTTTCAGTTTGTGATTAAATCTTTTTTACGGTAATACACTATCTGGAGCATTCTTTTATCCTTTATGTGGAATCATCATCCCAAGAAAGGTGTCCGGTGCACTGAGCAGTGGATGGCTGTGCTCACATGGTAACCCCCATGTTAGTGGGTTAAAGCCTTGTCCGGCCAAACACCAGAGTGTACAGCTGGTGAGTTTGCCATTCGTAAGGGAGTGGATTCATGTCACTGAGGTGTGGTGGACAGTACAGCACAGCAATTGTGAAATAGAGACACTCACTCTTTGGAACGACTCCCCCTGTTTTTTTGGCACGATCACACATATATATGTGGACTATTCACTATCATTTGACTTCATCTGGCTTTTCGTTTGAACATTATCATCATTATTTATTTATTTGTTCACCATGTTTTTCAATGGAATTGTCACTAAGTGCATCATGTAATAATTTTCACTTTATTGATTTATTTTTATTGCATACATCCAGTATTCAAGTTCACTCAATCTCCTAAGTGTGGTGTTATATCGCACTAGTGGATTGATTCCACACACATTTAATTTACAGGAATGGTGGAGTGCACTATCCATATATATGTGTAGTAATCATTTGTATATATGTTTATGGATGTGTAGGATCCTTCTAGGATCAGTTTTAACTCACTCATGAGATATAGAGTGAATTGATTGGTCATTCTATTTTCACTATTAGGGGTATAGCGCCACTATTCATCTATAGGGTGTTTTCAGTTTACATTATATATTTTTGTTTTAAGTGGCAGCTCATAAGAGGTTGATTCTTCAAGGCGCAGTGGTGGAAGGACAGGTGTGGGCGGTACTATTTATCCTGGTCATCCACAGTTTTGAGTAATACGGGTTTACAGAATGGAGAAACATGAACACAGTAACAAGGAGCATCCAAGTACATAGACGATAGACAAACATCCTGGTATATCATTGATAACATAGATACACTATAATACTACAGCGCCACCTGCTGCTTAGACAGCCATAATGCATATGCAGTATATAGTCAGTTTATAAGCAACTTTGCTGTTGTACTTTTCCAACCCCCCCCCTCCCCCCTCTCTACCCACTACAGGACACACCCTCTGCTTTGAACTCTTCAATCTGCTAAGCAGCCTGCATCATATCAAAATCACCCACGAATACTCCGCCTCTATTGCAGGCTCCAGTCATGCTGGCCCCCCTCCTAGTTTCACTCACTCGCTCCAGGCCATATACTTTCTATGAATAGCGTAGGACCCACTGATAATGGGGTACTTTGACGCATTAGTGGGCTTAGACCTATATGGCCATATGGTGTGACCAAATCCCCAAATGTTTTAATATGTTTAGGTGTTTTAAATAGCCTTGCAGAATTTAAATGTAATTTTTGTATGTGTGCGCTGTAATCTATTGTTCTAATCTACATGCAGGGTGCAGGATGGATTTCTATGGGGGTTTTTTTTCATTTGAAGCACATGATTAGAGTCTGAGGCTCTAATTGGCTTCAAAAAAGGATGGACTCGGGCGCAGAGCAATATTCGCTAATGTCTTCCTGCTTCTCCTCCCGGCCAATCAGGAAGCTAGTCCTGAGACCTGATTGGCCAGGGAGTCTTACTCCCTGGCCAATCGGGTCTCGGGACCCACTTCCTGTTCGGCCAGGAGGAGAAGCAACGCCTGTTATGCCAGGAGCCTGGAGCGAGGAGCAGCCCCCTAAGGTAAGGCCAGACTGATCGCCGCCTTCCCATCCAATTGCCGCTTTCCCGTCCGATCACCGCCTTCCTGTCCGTCTCCGGGGGGGGGGGGGGGTGTTGGTTGTGCGAGTGAGGGAGACAGCTTTGCTTGCCGCCCCCAAAAAAAATATTGAGCCCCAGCCGCCACTGGTTCCCCTTACTTTATGTGAGGATGCAATAGGAGCCTCTAAACCAACTTTTAATTCTGAAAGAAGTAGGATAGGAAGAAAGTGGGCTTCCGCCCCTTATGGTGGAAAAGAAGAAATCCAGGGCTGAAGATGTTTCAGCTGTCTTGCCAAGTAATACAAATACACATCTGGTAATGCCATTTCAGCCTTAGAAGTTGATTGGCTACCATGCACAGCTGTACCAGATTTTGCACTCCCCAGTTTTAGTAAATCAACCTCTCATTTAGGGCTCCTCCAGAGGTTGCTATAAGTTTCTTGAGCTGTGGCTCAAAGGCTTCAGCTCCCATCTGATGGTGCCTGCATAGTTCTGGGGCCAACACCACAGTGGCATAACATCAAGGATTTTTATAACTGTCTGAAAGGGGAACATTTTTCCCACTGGCACCAAAATTCTTTGGTTCCCAGAAGTTTGAAGATTATTTCAAGGTTTCCTTTGAGTGACAGCTCTGAGTCTGCTGGGGCCTGCTGACATCATATCCAAGATGGCAGCGCATAGCAGCATTCTCAGGACTTTTGGATGTCTACACTGTAAATTTGTTCTGTGCAAATTGGCTAAAAAACCCCAAATATTATTAGGTAAATTCCTGTGCTATGACTAAGCATCTATCCGGGCGGTGGTTGTGTTATCCTGACTGGGCGTCATATGACGTCCTTCAGGATAACATGCCGCCGCGCGCCCGCAGGGGCGCGCATCGCGGCGATCGGTGGATCGGTGTGTCAGTCTGACAGACCGCTACACCGATCTTGGTAAAGAGCCTCCGGCGGAGGCTCTTTACCACGTGATCAGCCGTGTCCAATCACGGCTGATCACGCTGTCAATAGGAAGAGCCGTTGATTGGCTCTTCCTCACTCGCGTCTGACAGACGCAAGTAGAGGAGAGCCGATCGGCGGCTCTCCTGGCAGGGGGGGTCTGCGCTGATTGTTTATCAGCGCAGCCCCCCCGCAGATCACCACACTGGACCACCAGGGATCGCCACTAGGACCACCAGGGAAGGGAAACATGTGGATGGCCAGGTATGTACCCCATGGCCATCCACATGTGCCCAGTCAGTGCCAAATCTGTATCAATCAGTGCCCACAAATGGGCACTGATTGGCACAATTATGTTGCAGTGATGCCCAGCAATGCCACACTTAGGGGCATCACTGCCATCAATCAGAATCATCAGTGCCACCCATCAGTGTCCATCGGTGCCACCTGTCAGTGCCCATCTGTGCCCATCTGTGCCCACCTATCAGTGCCCATCCGTGCCCATCTGTGCCAACTATCAGTGCCACCCATAACTACCCATCAACGCCACCTACGAGTGCCCATCAATGCCACCTACGAGTGCCCATCAGTGCCGCCTATCAGTGCCCATCGGTGCCACCTATCAGTGCCCATCAGTGCCACCTACCAGTGCCACCTATCAGTGCCCATTAGTGCCACCTATCAGTGCGCATCAGTGCCACCTATCAGTGCCCATCATCAGTGCCCGTCAGTGCCACCTCATCAGTGCCACCTCATTGGTGCCACCTCATCGGTGCCCATCAGTGCCGCCGTATCAGTGCCCGTCAGTGCAGCCATATCAGTGCCCGTCATTGAAGAAGAAAACGTACTCATTTACAAAAAATTTTAACAGAAACAAAGAAAAACGTGTTTTTTTTTAAAATTTTCTGTCTTTTTTTATTTGTTGCGCAAAAAATAAAAACCGCAGAGGGGATCAAATACCACCAAAAGAAAGCTCTATTTGTGGGAACAAAATGATAAAAAATTTGTTTGGGTACAGTGTGGCATGACCGCGCAATTGTCATTCAAATTGTGACAGCGCTGAAAGCTGAAAATTGGGCTGGGCGGGAAGGTGTCTAAGTGCCTGATATTGAAGTGGTTAAATAAAGATGCCTTTAGCGGTGTGCGGCCGTCCAGGAATTTTTCCTTTCTTCTTAATTCCTGTGCTGGTTGAATGTTATAAATTGATTAAAAATTGAAAATACTGTGTTTGGTCACTACTTGGTACTAAGTATAATACTTGGCACCATCTAGTGACTAAACATTGTATTTTCCATTTTAAAGCAATAAAAACATTTGGCCAACACAGGAAATAGCCTAATAACATTTGTTTTGCCCCATTTGAACAGAGAGCAAATCTACATGCACTTTTTCTGGGCTTTTTGCTATGCAATTTTTTTATATAAATACATGTCTGTGTGTATGGGATAAAACTATGAGTTTTCTTTCAGTGAAGAGTGTTAATAGCTGGAGCGTTGCCTGAAGCCTGGACTAACAGCTATTTTTTTTTTTTTTCATATAATTCTGGTTTTCTGAAGCAAGGTACCTTTGAGGCGCTTGTATTGGTAGTGCTAAATATATTCAAAACACATCATTATTGAAAAAAGGTTTCTTTAGTTATACCGATGCTGCTTGCCAAGTTTCACTTGCTAACTTGCCTAATAAAATCGAAAAAGTAAAAAAAAATAAAGTAAACAGACAAAGGAGCATAATCAAATATTTTTTTATATTTTGCCCTACAAAATAGATCAGTTAATTTAACCACTTGACCCCTGGAAGATTTAACCCCCCCCCCCCCCCTTCATGACCAGGCCCTTTTTTGCTTTCTGGCACTGCGTTACTTTGACTGACAATTGCGCGGTCATCAACACTGTACCCAAATGAAATTTATATAATTTTTTTCACACAAATAAAGCTTTCTTTTGGTGCTGTTTCATCACCTCTGCCTTTTTTATTTTTTTGCGCTACAAACAAATACCAAACATTTTGAAGAAAAAAGCTAATTTTTTTTTTACTTTCTGCTATAAAACCTATCCAATTAAAAAATGAGAAAAATCGAATTTCTTCATAAATTTAGGTCAATATGTATTCTGCTACATTTTTTGGGTAAAAAATCACAATAAGCGTATATTGATTATGGGATATATACTGGAATTTTTATTTATTACATTTTTCTACACTAGTAATAACGGTGATCAGCGACTTATAGCGGGATTGTGATAGTCATGCTGGCAGTCTGACACTAACTGACACTTTGTGGGGACCAGTGACACTAATACAGGAATCAGTGCTAAAAATATGCACTGTCACTGTACTAATGACACTGGCTGGGAAGGGATTAATATCTAGAGCAATCAACGGGTTAAATGTGTGCCTAACAATGCTTGATGCATTCACTGAGAGATGCTTTTACTAAGGGATGTGCTGGGTTTTTTCATCCCCTGCTTTGCAGGGAAACAAAAACCGGCACATCCCTATTGACAGGACAGAGCTGTGTATTGTTTACATTCACAGAGCACTTTCCTGTCATCCTCTTCGACGATCAGCAGGTGCCGGCAGTCAATCATTGGCCGGGGCCCGCTGATCGGCTTGTGCTGTGACTAATCACAGCACAGCCAGCGTGGCCCCCTACCCGGAAGTGCTTGATCATGTATCTAGCACGTTATCCAGTGCAGGAAAGCCACTCTACTGCCGCACTTTTACCTGAGGCCGTGGGCAAGTGGTTAAAGTGGACCTAACCTTAAATCAGAACCCCCTACCCCCCCCCCCCCCACCACCACATACACACATACCTTTCCATCTCACACATTGTAAAAGCTAAATAAAGCAAATAAATGCTTATTTTTGCCACAGAAGACTGCTTTGTGATCCCATGGTGGCTGGTCACATGACCAAATGCCTAGGCAGGCTTCTGTTTTTGGTATGCCTCTCTGTGGGCAGCCCAAATTGATTGTCAGCCTTGTAAAAAGTCTATGGGGATGTTTCTAACAATTGGCAACCACATGAAAACGCAGCCTCTGTCCACCTTTCGGGCATTTAATTGAAAGCATGTGCTGTATACACTCACCGGCCACTTTATTAGGTACACCTGTTCAATTGCTTGGTAACACAAATTGCTAATCAGCCAATCACATGGCAGCAACTCAATGCATTTAGGGATCTAGACGCGGTGAAGACAACTTGCTGGAGTTCAAACCGAGCATCAGAATAGGGAAGAAAGGGGATTTAAATGATTTTGAATGTGGCATGGTTGTTGGTGCCAGACGGCTGGTCTGAGTATTTCAAAAACTGTTGATCTATTGCACTGGTTCTCAACTCCAGTCCTCAGGACCCACCAACAAGCCAGATTTTAAGTATTACCTTGGAAGATGCAGACTAGAATGCTGCAATCGCTGAGTAGCAAATGAGATCACCTGTGATGTATTTAAGTTATCTTGCAAACCTGGCCTATTAGTGGGTCCTAAGGACAGGAGTTGAGAACCACTCGTCTATTGGGATTTCCTCACACAACCATCTCTGGGGGTTTACAGAGAATGGCATAAAAAAGAGAAAATATCCAGTGTGTGGACGAAAATGCCTTGTCAAAGGAGAATGGGCAGGTTTGAGATGATAGAAAGGCAACAGTAACTCAAATAACTACTCGTTACAGCTAAAGTATGCAGAATACCATCTCTGAATGCTAAACACATCGAACCTTGAAGCAGATGGGCTACATCAGCAGGAGACCACACCGGGTGCCACTCCTGTCAGCTAAGAACAGAAGTCAGGCTACAATTCACACAGGCTCACCAAAATGGGACAATAGAAGAAAAATTTTGCCTGGTCTGATGAGTCTCGATTTCAGCTGCAACATTAAGATGGTAGGGTCAAAATTTGATGTAAAGAGCATGAAAGCGTTGATCCATCCTGCCTTTCATCAATGGTTCAGACTGGAGGTGGTGGTGTAAGGTGCCAATATTTCAGGTAGATGTTCTCTACTTCAGGTATCTCAAGTCCACAAATAAAGTTCCAGTTCCAAGATATTCAAACTATAATCAAAAAGACAAAAGAGGGAGCACCAGCCTCGTGCGTTAACCAAAATGCCATTTATTAAAAAGATAAAAATAGGTAATTGTACTCACAAAGGGATATTAAAGAAAGGCTCATCATAAATATTCACAACAATGACAACCAAAACCACTGTGTATGTCTCCAAATGGACTGGGAAGATGCCACAAAAGTCTGCAGATTCTAACACGTTTCGACTGTGGCCCCTCTTCTTCAGAGCTCTTCAGAGCTCTGAAGAAGAGCGACCAGCCTCGAAACACGTTACCTGTCCTGCACCTCACCATTGTGCATGAGTGAGATCACACTGCACTTTAAGACTGGTCTCATGGGTTGTGGGTGGGGAGTGGGCCAAACTTCTGTAATTCTTGTCTTTCTTTGAGAAATGCAGAAGTGAGAGCAGGTACCTGTCAGAAAAAGGTACCTGCTCCCCGGGGGGGGGGGGGGGGGGGGCGCCAATAGTGTTACAGTGGGGGGAGGAGGAGTTGCGGAATATTCGTGTTTGTAAGTGAAGTTTTGCTTCAACGTCTGCCTGGATTTCACCTTAAAATATGTATGCAAAGCAATAATGCTTTTGACATTGAACACATGCAAAGAAAATGGAGTGAAAAGCAGTCTGGTCTACCCATAATCACACCAGATAATAATCCGACTGGTCCATTGATTGCAACATCTAAAAATTGTTTTTACATTGATGCTGAATTTGCAGTGGCCGGTCAGTGTTGGAGTGAGTAGGGTCACCCCCTCCCCCATACTCCACTGCTGCTGAGAAAGAGAAAATAAATCATTTTTTATGTCAGCATGTTACCAGATCTCCCTTCCCTGGGTGTAATCAGAAGGAACACATCTAGACAAAGCTTTTTCCTGTTTTCTAAAAAATCTCATACATGCGGTCATTCTACGCCAAACACCAACTGCCAATTGTACCAGGAGGAAGAACAAGATTTATACATTTACTGTTCATGGGCCTCATTTAAAGCCACACTCCAGCCAAATATTTTGAATACTTTGTAGTTGTATATTATTTTTTAATAAATTATGAAGTGTTTTGTCATGCGCAGCTTGCATAAATACCAGAATGAGTACAGAAATCAGAGGTGGCATGTGGAAGCACTAAAAGCCAATCAGATTCTGCTGCATGTACATGCGCTGATAGAAGGAGAGAGCAGAGCGAGCAATGTTTCTGACTTATCAGTGTGTTGCTTTACTATCCTTTCAGCAGGCTTTGATCAAAGAGGTGACACCACTGCAACCCTTAACTCTGAGAGAGAGAACATGTCATTCTCCTGGCTGTGCTGTCTGGCAGTAGTGTATGAGTCTCCCGAATGTGGCCCTTTGCTTGCCTTTATCCGACTCTGGGGGCACTATTCCTTCCATTGAGACCAAATACAGAGCTCTTTTCCTCCCACTGACAACAATGGGGTACTATTCCTTCCACTGACACCAGAGATAGGGAACTAATTCTCCACTGACACCAATAATGGGGCACTATTTTTCACACTGACACTAATGATGTCATTTTTTTACTCCCACTGACCACCAAGCCTATGGCATTGTTTACTCCCATCAATGCCAGGGCCTTTTCTACTCACAGTCCGGCCCCCCTAAAGTTTGAAAGGCAGTAAACTGGCCCTTTGTTTCGAAAGTTTGGAGGCCTCTGTCCTGTAATGAGATACCAGCTTAGGGATGACACCAGTGTTGCCAACCTATCAGATTGAAATTTACTGACACAACACCCAAAATTTACTGGCACAGCCACGTTTTTACTGACATTTCCAAAAGTTTAAAATTACTGTTTTAAATGCAAATGTAAGTATTTAGGCTACAAACAAGTACAATATGCAATTAGCAACGTGATTTAAGGTAGATAATAAGGCAAAAAAACATATTTATTTTATTTTCGATATAGTAAGTAGCTTAAGGACAGGAGGGCAAGAAATTAGAATGGGTCAGGCGCACACATGAAATTTTACTCTCAAAATGACATTGACAGCAGTGTGCAGCAGCACAGATGATGATGACACCTCACTGACACGACACGTCACCTCCTGAGTCACAGTGACAGTCTCTCTCCAAGCCAGGTGGTCCCTTCAGTCCACTCCAGTCTAAACAGCACTGACGGTGCCGCTCCCGGCCTGCCTTGCTCCTGTCCCGCTGACACAAGGCTCTGGCTGCTCTGCTTGGCTCCCTTGCACTATGACATCACACGACATGCTCATGCAAAGCCTCCACCAGAGCCACCTGAACACACTGTAGCAGGCACTCGGATGGTCTTGGCTGGCTCTGGACCGAGACGAGTGTCAGTTATATTTTTTACTGACATTTACTGGCAGGAGAAATTTGCCTCTTTTTTACTGGCTGCCAGTAAAAATACTGACAGTTGGCAACACTGGATGACACAATCTTAAAAAATCTGAGGCCTATGCAGCCCAGCGGGTCGAGCGAAAAACAAACACCTGACAGATCAAGCGACACAAGCGATGTGGATGCAGGAAACTTTCCCGCTGTGCTATTGTTCTCTGACAGGGGGAACCCCCTCCGCCAGAATACACTGATCAGCACTTGCAGCCATTGGCTGCAGGTGCTGATCGAATGCTGGTTTTCCAGCATGCTCGCTCAACAGAAGCCCATCATTAGACCAGCTTCTGTTGAACAGACAATGATACACAAGCATCTAAACGTTTTGGTACGTGTGTATCTGGCTTAAGATATATTGTTTAACCTCAGTGTAGAAAAGCAAGGTCACTGACCAGCATATGCTACCCATCAGGTGGATTACAAGATTAGCTATGAATAATTACTTCTGTTTCACCAGATAAGATGTTAAAAATTAATACATTTAAAAATAAAAAAATATATATCTATATTATTATTATTATAAAGGGTTTATATAGCGCAGACGGTTTGCACACATATATATATATATATATACAGTATCTCACAAAAGTGAGTATGCCCCTCACATTTTTGTAAATATTTTATTATATCTTTTCATGTGACAACAGAAGTTGTCTTTGGGAAATAGACGTATGAGTACTGACAGCATTGCTGCAGAGGTTGAAGGGGTGAGGGTCAGCCTGTCAGTGCTCAGACCATACGCCGCACACTGCATCAAATTAGTCTGCATGGCTGTCATCCCAGAAAGAAGCCTCTTCTAAAGAGATGCACAAGAAAGCCCGCAAACAGTTTGCTGAAGACAAGCAGACTAAGGACATGGATTACTGGAACCGGGTCCTGTGGTCTGATGAGACCAAGATAAACGTATTTGGTTCAAATGGTGTCAAGCGTGTGTGGCGGCAACCAGGTGAGGAGTACAAAGACAAGTGTGTCTTGCCTACATGGTGGTGGGAGTGTCATGGTCTGTGGCTGCATGAGTGCAGCCGGCACTGGGGAGCTACAGTTCATTGAGGGAACCATGAATGCCAACATGTACTGTGACATACTGAAGCAGAGCATAATCCCTTTGGAGACTGGGCCCCAGGGCAGAATTCCAACATGATAATGATCCCAAACACACCTCCAAGACGACCAATGTCTTGCTAAAGAAGCTGAGGGTAAAGGTGATGGACTGGCCAAGCATGTCTCCAGACCTAAACCCTATTGAGCATCTGTGGGGCATCCTCAAATGGAAGGTGGAGGAGAGCAAGATCTCTCATATCCACCAACTCTGTGATGTCATCATGGAAGAGTGGAAGAGGAAGAGGACTCCAGTGGCAACCTGTGAAGCTCTGGTGAACTCCATGCACAAGAGGGTTAAGGCAGTGCTGGAAAATAATGGTGGCCACACAAAATATTGACACTTTGGGCCCAATTTGGACATTTTCACTCACTTTTGTTGACAGCGGTTTAGACATTAATATATTTATACACTATCTTGTTCAGGTTTAGGCTGAACGCTTTCAAATCTACAATTAAAAAAATAAATAAATAAAAAATGTATTAAGTTTAATTAAAATTTACTTCAATTTTTTTTAAAAGACCACACACAAACTTACCTCTCTCACCAGCAGGTGTCACTAGTTAATTTACAAAATTTCCATATGTTAGGTTTCTATTTTTCGAGGGTTTCACACAGGATTCTCACAGCTTTCTCCTAAGACGCATGAATTTTTCTAATTGGATGCAATCGGAAAAATGTAAAAATCCTGGAAAAAAGTTGTATGAAAACATTTGTAAATAAACCTTTCAGTGAAAACTATACTGAAAGGCAGTAGTGCCTACTAACCTCCATTTGCATAAAATGCCAGTCTGTTCTGATTTGTTTTGTATCTGCAGATATGACTGTAAGTTTACTATCATTCACCAAACTGTTACTGCAAAAAAAAAAAAATAAAAGTATAAGTTTATTTTATTTATTTTTTAGCTGGTGTTAGTTGATACTGTGCTGCTGGATCAGGTTTATAACCAATTCGTTTTTTAGGGGTTAGATTAGGCTACATGGGATAGCCTAACCGGAGAAGGGTCTTTATAAATCCGTGTAAGTGAAGGTTTAAGAGCACCAAAATGCAAAAATCTGAAGGCAAAATGTTCCAATATTACCTGTTTTTATTCGCACAATAATCCTCAATCTAACCAATGCATTTTGGAGGTCTCTGAGTTCCTCCTTCTTCAGGGCTACAACAAAAATCAAAACATAAAGTATACATAAGTCTCAGTTTGTATTAATGGATCAAAAAACTGTTCTGTGTAGAACGATAAATCTCCATAAAAATACAAAAATGCATAAAAATGATACATGTACAAATTTAGTTTTACCTTGAGGCTCCATGCACACTGGAGCTCATAAACGGCCATTTTTTGGAGTTTGGGCATTTTTTTTTAACAGCCCATAAACTCCACTCAATGTTATCCTATATATCCATGCACACATGGAAGTTTTTTTAGCTTTTATCAGCAATGGAGTTTATGGGCTGTTCTCTGAACGCCATAGGCTCCATGCACACTGGACGTTAAAATAATGTTATATAAAAATGCCAGTAGCTTTGCAGTGAGTCTTTCACGTTTTTTTAATGTTTTTGCAATAGCGTTTTTTAGCGTTTTTTTAATCCAATGGATCAAAAACGTTAAAAAACGCTGGTGAGACGCGTTTTTTAGCGTTTATTGACGTTCATCAGTGTTTATAAGCGTTTGGCGTTTTTTGTGGTCAGAAAAACGACTCCTGAACGTGATTTTACGGCGTTCAGAAAACAGCCCATAAACTCCACTGCTGATAGAAGTTCAAAAACGTCCAAGTGTACATGGACACATAGGATAACATAGAGTGGAGTTTATGGGCTGTTAAAAAAAAACACCCAAACTCCAAAAAACGGCAGTTTATGAGCTCCAGTGTGCATGGAGCCATAAAATCGCGTTCAAAGTGCCATTTTTTTGTCCAGAAAAAACGCTACAAAAACGCTAAGCGCTGATAGACGCGCATTAAGGTGCGTTAATTAGCATTCGGCGTTCTATTTTTTCAATGCATTGTGGGAGTTTGGGAATGCATTGTGGGATTTTTGGAGTGTCCTCTGTGTATTTTTATCAAAAACGCCCATAAACGCTAATGTTAAAAAACGCTCATAAACGTGCATAAACACTAGTACAAAACGCTGTTAAAAGCGTGTTTTTCAACCAGCATTTTCTGGCAGCAATCTGGCGTCCAGAAAATGCTTTTTTGAGCTCCAGTGTGCATGGAGCTTAAATGCACCTGCTTGGCGATCAGTTGTGAGAACACCAGCAGAGGTTCCAATGCAAGTAGGCAGCCCCATTGAAAGCAATGGGAGGCTGCAGGCTCCCGCAGCTAATTGTGCCCACTCGCTCATGCAGCGATAACATGCGATTAATCAGCCCTGGACACAGGTAGGCTTTCAATGGGGCTGCCTACTTGCAGCTAACCACGGGAATCCCCAATGGGTTTCTCGCAGCTAATTACCAAGCAAGTGCATTCGCACCTGTGAATGCACCCTTAAAGAATATGTTACCGCAACATTTCATATTCATGATATGTGCCCACTGTACCATGTACTTGTATGAAAAATATCCTGTTATCTTTGTATTGCTTCCTTTGTGTGAAATACCTGGTGTTCCTGCCAGTCCCTCTGGCACTAGGCATGAGAACACAGCATGGCCAGTTCTCTAGCTGTGCTGCTCTACTTCAATGATCAGACTTGTACTGACACCCCCTCCCCCCTGCATAGTCATTCACTGGGAAGACCAGTGTGAAGCTGTCTCACCCCAGCTCTCTGAGCTCCTTATGCAGCAGAGAACAGAGAATATGTGATCACTATTAAAAAAGGAGAAAAAATGTATTAATAATTATTATTATACAGGATTTACATAGCGCCAACAGTTTACGCAGCGCTTTACAATATGAAAGGGAGACAATACAGTTATAATACAATAAGATACAAGAGGATTAAGAGGGCCCTGCTCAGAAGAGCTTACAATCTAATAGTATAATGTTTATATCTGTACACAAATGTTTTTCCTTTCATTCCTATTTTAAACTGAACGGGTTGTTTACAAGGTGAGGGTTAACATATACTATAAGCAGGGCTTTTTTTCAGGGGGAACTTGGTGGAACTCAGACCCTTTGGTGCCTGCTCACCACAATCACTTGTAAACACAGAAGTCCGGTTTCTGTGTTTACAAGTGACAGCTCTGCACTCTGTGTGTAACCCCCCCTGAACTCTGCACTGTAATGCAATCCTGGTATTTAATGCCCCTTTAAGACACTTCTACTGTTTGTGAAATATGACCACACCCACTATTTGATGGGGTTTGGGGGGGGGTCGTGGTTGAGTTCCAGCACCTATTGTTTGAGAAAAAAAGCCCTGACTATAAGACCCCTTTCACACCGAGGGCGTTTTGCAGGTGCTATAGCGTTAAAAATAGCGCCTGCAATCCGCCCTCAAACAGCTGCAGCATTGTCTGCAGTGTGAAAGCCCGAGGGCTTTCACACCGGAGCGCTGCGCTGGCAGGACAGGAAAAAAAATCCTGCCAGCAGCTTCTTTGGAGCGGTGTGTTTTCCGCTCCTCCACCGCTGCTCCCCATTGAAATCAATGGGGCAGCGATGGGATACCACCGGCAAAACACCGCTATTGCGGCGCATTGCGGGTGGTTTTAACCCTTTCTTGGCCGCTAGCGTGGGGTAAAAGCTCCCCACTAGCGGCCGAAATGCGCCGCTAATCCGACTGTAAATCGCAGCTAAAAATAGCGGCGTTTTACCGCTGACGCTGCGGGCGGCCCGGTGTGAAAGGGCTTTAACCCTTGCAATGTAAAGGGGGAGGTAAAGTTTGCCTCAGCTCCATGTACAGGAGAAGACGCTGCAATGCTGTTGGAATATTCTCAAACAGGGCGTTTTACTACCCACTGCAATATGCTTCAACGTTATATAATATACCAGAATTTAAACCATATATGAAAGTAGTCTTTTGCTGCAGTACATGTACATTTCCCCATGTTTTATCCCTTTAAAGCCTCTGCAAGTACAGAAAAATAACTTAAAACAAACAAGGCAGCGCTACATAACACAGTCCGATTATTCCAGGTGTGCTATCACACAAAAGTGCAACACATTCCAATTAATCCAGGTGTGCTATCATACAAAAGTGCATACATATAAAAAGTCAAAGATGAACTGCAAACGTATGCTATATCAGCTCCACAAAATATGTATTGAAAAAGTCCAAGCGGTGTTTGATTCCCACAATGAGATGAAAAGCTGTCACCAACACCTACACACGTGAAAAAATGGGGGATAAGCAAGTCCCCCTTTGAATCAGACTCTTACCAGAAATAACTGGATAAAAGGCATAAACACCAGAACTTTACTTGAACGCTTTCTCTGGAGGGTTTTCTTCCCAGATCCTGTTGCAGCCGGGAGGGTGGATCACATGCTAATGAGCTCACTCCAAAACAAAAGAAGAACTCCATCGTGTAATCCCGTTTAAAATAATTTATTGTATTCAAACTTCCCCCCCTTTTAGGACGCATCGGTTGTTATCCCCGGAAAGCCAATCGCCAGCTCTAAAAAACGGTACCAGGATGATGCCTGCAGCTGCGAGCATCATCCTGGTATAACCCCCAAAAGTCGAGGCTGCACATCTGCGTACGGTCGGTGGGAAGGGGCTATACTGATGGGTGGGATCTGCACTGAGGGGGGTCTATACTGATGGATAGGGGTCTGTCCAGAGGGGGTTCTATACTGATGGAGGGGGGGCTGCACTGAGGGGGTTCTTTACTGGTGAGGGGGGTCTTCACTGGGGGGGTGTCTATACTGATGAGGGGGGTCTTCACTGGAGGGGGTCTACACTGATGGGGGTTTTTTACTGATGGAGGGGGGTCTGCACTGAGGGAGGGTCTGCACTGGAGGGGGGTCTGCACTGAGGGGGTGTCTATATTGATGGATGAGGGTCTGCACTGAGGGGGGTCTATACTGATGAAGGAGGATCTGCACTGAGGGGAGTCTATACTGATGGAGGGGGGTCTGCACAGAGGGGGTGTCTATACTGATGGAAGGGGGTCTCCACTGAGGGGGGTCTATACTGATGGAGGGGGGTCTTCACTGAGGGAGTGTCTATACAGATGAGGGGGGTCTGCACTGAGGGGGTCTATACTGATGGATGGGGGGTCTGCACTGAGAGGGGGGTCTATACTGATGGAGGGGGGTCTGTACCTAGTAGGGGGGTCTATACTGAGAGAGGGGGGTCTGAACTTAATAGAGGGGGGTCTGTACTGAGGGAGGGGGGTCTGTACTGAGTAGGCACTATAGTTGGTGTTAGGGGGGGTGACACCATTTGTTTCCACACTGGGTGCCACCAACCTTAGTGACACCACTGGATAACACAGGAAATGTGCACTTGACAGCTCTGAATTTCTTACAAGGTCAATGGGTACTTTTTTGCACTTGTCAAACAGATATAACAAAATGCTTTGAATGGTAAATTTAACAGGGTGCAAATGCTGGACTATATCATATGATGTTTGGGGGAGGGGGGGTTATATTATTGAAATGGTGGTGGAGTGTGATATGTGACAATGGATAGGGTTGGAAGTTTCTATAGCAGGGGTGTTCAACCTGTGGTCCGCAGCGCCCTGTAATGTGGCCTGTGATCTCAAACCAGGAAGTGCATGGTTGAGCACCCCTGGCCTAAAGGCTCCTGAGATATATATACTGCATATATACTGTATATATGTATAAACAACAATAATCAGAACTTTTTGTCACTAAAGCCTCGTACACACGATCAGATTTTCTGCAGAGAAAACCTCAGACTTTTGTCCGAAGGCGTGTGCCTGGATTTTGTCTTGCATACAAAGGGCAAGGAATTGTCAGCTAACAAACACGAACGTGGTGACGTACTATGTGGTTTTTCGGCTCTTTAGCGCCACCCCTTGGGCTCCTGCTAATTTCGCATTAGTAGAAGTTTGGTGAGTGTTGATTCACGCTTTTCATTTCGTGCTTTTCAGTTGGCGCTTTTCAGTTTGTTTCTGAACGGCCGTTCGTCAACCAGATGTTGCGGAATCGGAGGAGATAGCGTGTTATTTATTATTGGCCTTGGAGTTATTGCTTTGACCCAAGTCCAGTCCAGGAACAGGAGGAGAAGGAGGAGTTCTTGGACCAAAAATTGGTTGCTTTATTAATCGTGACCAATTATGTCATATGCCTTTGCTGCGGGAGCTCCAGGAGAATAATCCGGATGAATTTCAGAATTATCTCCAGATGATGGACCCCTGCTTTCACCAACTCTTAGCATTGCTGACCCCCTATATTAAGAAGCAGGACACATGCATGAGGCTTTTATTTTATTTTTTGGTTGAATAATAATGATTTGATTTGTTATATTTTCTATATTTTTGGATTCATAGAATGCACTTTTTGGTTAAGTTCTATTGGCAGATAGCATGTCTAATTTTGTTTGTTTTCTTTTTTTAATGCACAATAAAAAAAAATAAAAAAAATACAATGTAAAATTGACAAGGGACACCAATATAGTTTTATCTTTGATCTTAAAAACTACGGGATAATGGTGTTGTGGTAACTTGCCCAAAAAAAAAAAAAAAAAAAAGCATAATAATATTATTCTTGATATCACTAGAAAAAAATAAAGCCATTGAAAATTAGTTTGCAATAACTCCATAAGTATCACCAGCAAAGCAGCTTCATTATTATCCCCTTAAAAAGGAAGAGAATGTGCGCTGCATTTGGAGATTTCATAATTTGCCACGTCACGAATGTTAATTCTCCATTATGAACGCTAGTTTACAAGACCGACCGCTTCTGGCTCGTCCTTGCTTCCGAGCATGCGTGTTTGTACTTTGGACTTTTCTATGACGGACTTGTGTACACACGCTCGGAAAATTTTAAAGCCTGCCATCCAACATTTGTTTGCGGAAAATCCGACAATTGTTCGATGGAGCGTACAAACGGTCGGATTTTCCGCCAACAGCCTGTCATCACAGATTTCCCATCGGAAAAAACGATCGTGTGTACGGGGCTTTAAGCAGGCACTTAAGTAAAGGAAATCTTAAATCTCAAAAAAAAACCACACTATCCAATTTTGTTATATTTCTACCTAATTTTCTTAGAGCCAAGATATTATTAAGGTTTTAAAATATACATTTAATCCAACTGACTATAAAGAATTACTGTCCATTCTAATCTAAAAAAAAAAGATAAATAAATAATAATAAAAAAAAGTTATTCTGGACTTGGACCTACAAAATTGTAGAGTTGGTGTTTTTCCCTCTGTTGCTTAAACAACTTTTGGAGCAGAGCTCACTTTCCTTCTTAGCAGAAAATAGGAAAAAAATACTGCTTGTTTCCTGTAATTAATGTTTCCTTAAAAAAAAAATTGAGATGCTTCCAAAATCGTCACATGCAAAGTTTCACATGTACAGCCACTGAGAAGAGCAACACTGGCAGTTTTCACTCCTAGCTGAAAGAGTTATTAAAGTTTATGAATATTTTTAGATGGAACAAATTTACTAAGAAAAAAAAATGATGGTCTTTTTTTTTCCTTTATCATGTGTACCTTATCCAGTTTAGGTTAAAATGAAATAGTGTAGATGCAAGTGTAGCCCCTTTACACCCCACCCTCCATGGTGTGCAGTTTCGCAGGGGGGGAGCCTTGGCTTTCATTGTGGAGAAATAAAGGTGATGGGCACCCGTCACTTTCAGATGAAAATAAAGAATAACTTTCTTAGCCACAGCCCTTGGAGAAATGGGCATATCTCACAGATGCTCTAAGCCATTGGTCTCTAAACTGTTGCCCAGGTGCCAGATGCGGCCCTTTGCTTGCCTTTATGTGGCCCTTGAGGTACTTGCCTGCACTGATACAGGGCACTATCCCCCCACTGACACCAACAATGGGGCACTATTCCTCCAACTGACACCATTAATGGTGCACTATTCCTCCAACTGACACCAACAATGGGGCACTATTCCTCCTACTGACACCAACAATGGGGTACTATTCCTCCCACTGACACCAACAATGGGGCACTATTCCTCCCACTGACACCAACAATGGGGCACTATTCCTCCCACTGACACCAACAATGGGGCACTATTTCTCCCACTGACACTGACAATGGGGAACTATTCCTCCCACTGAAACCAACAATGGAGCACTATTCTTCCCATTGACACCAACAATAGAACACCATTCCTCCCACTGTCACCAGTGTTGGGGCACTATTCCTCCCACAGATCCAATTATGAAACGCTATTCCTTACCCTGATACCAACAATGGGGCACTATTTCTCCCACTTATACCAATGATGGGTCATTGTTTACTCATACTCATTTTCTACTCACACTGGCCGCAGTCCAGCCCCCTCAAAGTCTGAAGGATAGTAAACTGGTCCCTTGGAAAGTTTGGAGACCCCTGCTCTAGGTTAAGGTAGAACTCCAGTACAATATACATTTAAATATAGCAGGAAGCCATTTCCATTCAATACTAAAACTCCAGTGCTATTATTCTTTTAGTGGACATATGTAGTATCTTTAGAAGGATTTACCAGCATTACCTGGGACTCCCATACTGGGCTGTACATTAATAAATCTTCAAGACATGTCCTCCAGGAGAATCTACCACCATTAACTGGTACTCCTATCCTGGTCCACACTCTTCAGGAGCAGCGTTATCTCTTTTCTCATACAGGCAAACCTAGTACAATCTAGCTAGGCCTCAACAGGCAGACAAACCTGAACGAGCAACTGCATCACATTCACCCTCTCCAGGTTGTAGCCCAGGGGACAGAGAGCTTGCAGCAGTTTACCCCAAATATTTTTTACCATTACCTAGCATGCGTCACTGGTATTGGAAACTCCTAGTGTTTGGCTGAAAATATTTAAATATTGATAAGGCAGACTTACTGTGAATCCTCCTACTAGTGCCAGAGATGCTAGTGACAGAAGGAAGAACTGACAGACAGGCCGACTTAGGGGAAACTGAGCAAGGCAAAACTACAAATTAGCGCTGGCTGGTGATAACCAGCCAGACTAGATTTAAGAGCAGTGATGTCAACCTACCAGATTGAAATTTACTGACACGACACCCAAAATATGCTGGCCCAGCCAAGTTTTTACTGGCATTTACAACATTTACAAAATTACAGTTTTAAGTGCGAATTTCAGTATTTACTCTACAAACAGATGCAATTACCTTTTTGATTTATAGTAGATATTAAGGCAAAAAACATATTTCTATTTTTATTTTCGATATAGTAAGTAAGTAGCTCAGGGACAGGACTCAGGAGGGCAAGATATTAGAATGGGCGGCACACACACATGAAATTGACTCTCACAGTGACTGACAGCAGTGTGCAGCAGCACAGATTATGATGACACCTCACCGACATGACACGTCACCTCCTGAGTCACAGTGACAGTCTCTCTCTGTACAAGGTGATCTCTTCAGTCCACACAGCACTGACAGTCGGGTTTGTCTTGCACAGACGAGGCTCTGGCTGCTCTGCTCGGCTCCCTTGCACCATCACATCACACAACAACCTCAGGCACCACCACTGCCAGACATAACCCCGCCAGCGCCACCTGGACACACTGTAGCCGGCACTTGGGTGGTCTTGGCTGGCTCGGGACCAGAACTGCAGTTCCGAGCTAGGCGTTATTTTTTACTGGCAACTTTTTCCTGTCACTGGCATTTACCGGTAGGAGAAAGGTGCCCATTTTTTACTGGCTACCAATAAAAATACTGATGGTTGGCACCATTGTTTAAGAGTCACTCCAGCATATGACAGGGTGGCTACACAGGCTTGCAAAATTTGTGGTCATGGTGAAATATGATCAGATTTGATTTGTTAAGCAAAAAAACTTTTTTTTTGTAATTTTGGATAGAGTGGGAACACATTTTTTAAAATAATAAACATGTTATACCTACCTGCTCTGTGCAATAGTTTAGCACAGAGCAGCCCTGAACCTCCTCCTCTGGGGTCTCCTGTCTGCGCTGCTGGATCTTCCTCTTCTCCGAGTACCCCAAAAGCAAGCTGCTTGCCATGGAGGTACTCGAGCAGGCTCAATCCCAAGCCGAGCTGCCTGGGGTCATAAAAACAGTGCAGCTGAACCCCGCCCCTGCTCACAGGATTTGATTGACAGCAGCAGGTGCTATTGGCTCCCACTTCTACATCAGAGTCCTGAGAGGATAGAGAGAGCGGAGAGTGCTGCTGCTCTCGGGCACAGCGCTGGATTGAGATTGGGTTCAGGCAAGTATTTGGGGGGGACTGAACACTGAAGGTAAAAAAGAACTTAAAGTGGTTGTAAACCCTGACATATACAGTGGGGCAAAAAAGTATTTAGTCAGCCACCACTTGTGCAAGTTCTCCCACTTAAAAAGATGAGAGAGGCCTGTAATTGTCATCATAGGTATACCTCAACTATGAGAGACAAAATGTGGAAACAAATCCAATCACATTGTCTGATTTTTGAAAGAATTTATTTGCAAATTATGGTGGAAAATAAGTATTTGGTCACCTTCAAACAAGCAAGATTTCTGGCTCCCACAGACCTGTATCTTCTTCTTTAAGAGGCTCCTCTGTCCTCCACTCATTACCTGTATTAATGGCACCTGTTTGAACATGTTATCAGTATAAAAGACACCAGTCCACACCTCAAACAGTCACACTCCAAACTCCATTACGGTGAAGACCAAAGAGCTGTCGAAGGATACCAGAAACAAGATTGTAGACCTGCACCAGGCTGGGAAGACTGAATCTGCAATAGGCAAGCAGCTTGGTGTGAAGAAATCAACTGTGGGAGCAATAATTAGAAAATGGAAGACATACAAGACCACTGATAATCTCCCTCGATCTTGGGCTCCATGCAAAATCTCACCCCAAGGGGTCAAAATGATCACAAGAACGGTGAGCAAAAGTCCCAAAACCACACGGGGGGGACCTAGTGAATGACCTGCAGAGAGCTGGGACCAACATAACAAAGGCTACCATCAGTAACACACTACACTGCCAGGGACTCAGATCCTGCAGCGCCAGACGTGTCCCCCTGCTTAAGCCAGTACATGCCCGGGCCCATCTAAGGTTTGCTAGAGAGCATTTGGATGATCCAGAAGAGGATTGGGAGAATGTCATATGGTCAGATGAAATCAAAGTAGAACTGTTTGGTAGAAACACAACTCGTCATGTTTGGAGGAGAGAGAATGCTGAGTTGCAACCAAAGAACACCTACTGTGAAGCATGGAGGTGGCAACATCATGCTTTGGGGCTGTTTCTCTGCAAAGGGAACAGGATGACTGATCCGTGTACATGAAAGAATGAATGGGGCCATGTATCGTGAGATTTTGAGTGTAAACCTCCTCCCATCAGCAAGGGCATTGAAGCTGAAACGTGGCTGGGTCTTTCAGCATGACAATGATCCCAAACACACTGCCCGGGCAACGAAGGAGTGGCTGCGTAAGAAGCATTTCAAGGTCCTGGAGTGGCTCAGCCAGTCTCCAGATCTCAACCCCATAGAAAACCTTTGAAGGGAGCTGAAAGTATGTGTTGCCCAGTGACAGCCCCAAAAAATCACTGCTCTAGAGGAGATCTGCATGGAGGAATGGGCCAACATACCAGCAACAGTGTGTGACAACCTTGTGAAGACTTACAGAAAACGTTTGACGTCATATAACAAAGTATTGAGATGAACTTACCTATTTTCTACCATAATTTGCAAATAAATTCTTTCAAAAATCTGACAATCTGATTGTCTGGATTTGTTTCCACATTTTGTCTCTCATAGCTGAGGTATACCTATGATGACAATTACAGGCCTCGCTCATCTTTTTAAGTGGGAGAACTTGCACAATTGGTGGCTGACTAAATACTTCTTTGTCCCACTGTACCAAGTGAAGTGACTGGCCTCAGGTGATGCACAGAAATCAAACAAAGCCTCCTACATTAGTTGTACCTGTTTATCTGCAGTCTTCTCTTCTCTACCTCTGTTCAAAGTCCAGAATTTATAAAACTTGTCTGAGCTGTCAGAAAACAGTGGGGGGAGAGCTGAAGTTAAACTCTGTAGAGCTCAGTGAGGACAGCTCTGAGAACTGAAGGGAAGAGACATCCCCTTCGCACAGCACACAGGAACAGAGCTAAGGCTGTTAATCTGCTGGAGCTTCCTCCCCTGTCACCTTTTTTCTCTTAGGCTACTTTCACACTGAATTGCTTTACATGCGCTACAGCGATAAAAATAGCACCTGTAAAAAGCCTCTCCTGTCTCTCCAGTGTGAAAGCGGTGCACTTGCAGGATGGTCAAAAAAGTCCTGCAAGCCGCATTTTTGCAGCACTGTAGGAGCGGTGTATACACCGCTCCTAAAGAGCCCCTTCCCATTAAAAACAATGGGGCAGCGCCGCCAAACTGCCGGCAAAGCGCCGCTGCAGGTGGCTTTAACCCTTTTTCGGCCACCAGCGGGGCTTAAAACCACCCCGCTAGCAGCCGAATAGCGCCGCTAAAACGGCGGTAAAGTGCCGCTAAAAATAGTGCCGCTTTACGGCCGGCGCCCGCCCGCCGCAGTGTGAAAGTAGCCTTAGTGTCAGGAAAACTTGTCAGAAGTGATTCACACTGATAGCAGAGGAAAAAAGAGGAAGAAAAAAAGGCACTTAGTGCTCTTGAGACAAATACACACTATAGAGAGAGATATGCTCTGTTTATATTTCATGTTAACAACCACTTTAAGCCTCTACAACCACTTTAACTTTCTGTCCAGGAGACAGAGCAGCAAAAGACAGAAAATCCCTCCAAAAGCTACAAAATTTCTATCTTAGACAGTTGTCACCAGCAGTGATGAGCTCAGACGCGTTTGGACTAGGATCCAAACCCAGGTGTGTGACCCCACCAGGAAGCTGCTGCCTGCACGAGCCAATCACATTCTGGTGACTAGTGATGAGTTCTCAGGCATGTTCTGACTAGGATCCAAATCCATGTGTGTCAGCCTGCCAGAAAGTTGTCACCTTTACGAGCCAATCACCTGTGGCCAATCCATTCTCCACCCTGCAGCCGCATGTATACACTTCCATTTTATAAGCGCAGCTGCGGGCGGGTAATGGATTGGCCACAGGTGATTGGCCCGTAAAGGTGACAACTTTCTGGCAGGCTGACACACATGGATTTGGATCCTAGTCAGAACATGCCTGAGAACTCATCACTAGTCACCAGAATTAGCATCCCAAGTGGAGGATTTTCCCTCACCTCCTGCTCTAGTGACAACTACAATTTGGAATCTCACTCATTTTCTAAGTGTAGCGCCCTGCTCCCGATGGGCAGGTGCTATCTATGTAAATTTAAGTTGTCTGAAGCTGTAGTTTAACTCAGACTGATTATGGTAAATTTCCTGGTTTCTGTACCAGTTCAGCTGGGTTGTGCCAATTTCCACTTGGCCGTGGGTGTCGCTGTGGCCACCAGTAAGTGTTGAAAATGCAACAGGCTAGATGCATTGGGTACCCCTTTTACTCAGAAATAACCCGGTGGAAGTGGTTCACTCGCCCTGCATTCTGGGTAAGGGTATTTAAGGTACAGGCGCCAATTGGTCGGGGTTTGTTGTTCCCGACCTGAAGGCCCTCCTGGTCCAGGGTGTGCCGTGGCAGCTCTACTGTCTCGGGGCGGCTGGCCTGAGGCTGTGTTTGCTGCAGACATCATTTAATACTCTTTTTTCTCCTCATCATTGTGACCCCTGTGACGGACATGAGGTAACGGTAAGCCCAATATAAACCAGCAGCTCCTTCGGGGGTAAGTGCTACATGTGGGGGCTCGCCTGGGATTTGCTGTTACCTCTCGCAACCTAAGGAAACTGTTCACCAAAAAAAAAGAGGTTATGGACTGCGCCATTTTTTTCCAAAAAAAAGGAGTTAATTGCGGGTCACTACCCGGCCACGTGAGCTGTGGGCGGAGCCAAGAAAGCCCAGGAGCTATGTGACTAAAGAAAGCCAGTGGGGGGAGTTCATCTGCCTGCTTGCTGCGTGAGACACCGCGTGTGTGTGTCTAAAGATTCAGAAAGAAGGATTTGACTCTACAAGCATGTTCCAAATGCCAGGAATGCAGTCGGTCATGGGGCCTAGGATGTTCCCTGTGGGTACCGCTACGAATGTCAGACTGCCTGGAACTTTGCTGTCGGACATTGGTATTCGCCTGAAACCACATGGGCGTTTCATACTGTACACGGCAGGAGATGTCGAGGCTCTAGGTATGTTATTCAACAGGTGCGAGGGACTGGTCGTAAACCCCCGTCCATTCACCAAATGTCTACACTGCGGGGAGTACCTGTTCACTGTAGAACAACCCATCTAGCCGCCTCGTGCCTACCAGATGGACTGGGCTACAGGCATTGCCACTGAGGAGACCGCTATGTTTGCTCCTATGTTGAGGCCAACGCTTGTCTCAGCGGCTACAACGAGTACTCCGGAGGGAGATGACGCTGTTGCTGCTACCTCTACTTCTGCAAACCCTATTGTATCTGCACAAAAGAAGGTGGGATACGTAAAAGCCTCCTGCGGCCGCGGATGAAGCCTACCTCTAATGCCGCGTACACACGGTCGGACTTTTCGACCAAACTTGATCGTGTGTGGGCTTCACCTAACCTTCAGCAGACTTTTCCAGTCGCAAATCTGACGGACTTTAGATTTGGAACATGCTTCAAATCTATACGTCGTAACTCCGCCGGACCCAGAAATCCGCTCGTCTGAATGCTAGTCCGGCGAACAAAAACCCACACTAGGGCAGCTATTGGCTACTGGCTATCAACTTCCTTATTTTAGTCCGGTGTACGTCATCACGTATGAATCCGTCGGACTTTGGTGTGATCGTGTGTAGGCAAGTCCGGTCATTAGAAAGTCTGTTGAAAGTCCACCAAAAGTCTGTCGAAAGTCTGTCGAAAGTCTGTCGGACGGGCTGTCGGACTTTTGTAGCTGCAAAGTCCAACCGTGTGTACGCGGCATAAGACTACCCGAACCGGATCCAGAGAAAGAAATCGCTCCTGAGGAATCCACGACAGGAACGGGTGAGAGATCTGAGGACAATGTACATAGAGGGACTGTTTGTAAATATGTGCCCACGGAGGAGTTACGGGACTCTGAGTTAGATTCCCTGTCAGATGTTTCCGGGGATGATGACCTGTTTAAAACCTTATCGCAGGAGATGTGGGCGAATAGCAATGATGTCGCCTCAGCTTTTGCTTTTTCCGATTGGGTAGCTATAGACTCGGGAAAGACATCACCCAGTGTGGAAACTCCTGTTATTACTAATGAAGTTTTGGCCAGGGGTACCAGTTCCTTTGGGTCAAAAAAACTGTCTACAAGCGCTATGGTGTGCAAGTCGCCAGCCTCATGTGTACCCCCTGCTTTGGGAAGCAACAGGGCTTTGCCAAGGTTAGCCCGATCTCAGAGGCTGCTCAACAAAAGGGTGGCTACAGAGTATGGACTAGAATTCCCTTATGTTCCCAAAAAGATCATGCAGGAGATTGAATGCAACCGGGAGAAATGGTACAGTGACGCTGTTTGGGACTATTTAAGGGTTTCCGTAAGGCAGGTTACTCTCCCACTATGGATGACCGTTTCAACGGATGCCTTTTACATTGGAGTTACGGAAGACACATTCATGCTGATAAAGTGATCATCTGTCGGCTTGGCAAAGACAATGTGGTGTACTTTATCACTACCGTGGATATGCAAGGGAAGACCCTGACTTTGCCGGATCCTCGCTTTTACTGGTGATCAGTTGCAGTGACTGTTTTGTTTGATGTCATTTTGAAAAAAAAAAAAAAACAACCTATTATGCTACAAGGACTGCGGGGTATATAGCTAGGTAGTGTTAGCTAATGGAGAACTTTGAGTCAAGATCTTCTACCTACTCCAGTACTTACATCAAGGACTTGTGTCACAATGCCTTCTGCCACTAGGTAGTAGAAGTTTGCACAACAAAGGTTTAACTCTTACATTTAGTTGTTACATACGGGGAAAAAAAAAGGGGAAAGACAATTTTATCTTTTGGGAGATGAAGCTTTGCTTCCTACATTGTATAATGATGCGTGTATGTTGGTTCTTCTATGTGTTTTATTTCAGGTTCAACTGGATCTTCTGTCAAGCTGCTGGAGAGTAGGTGGCTTAGATAGAGAGTTAGATGTTGGGAACTATGTTGCTGTAATTCTTCTATGTGTGCTAATGTTAAGTCTACATTTTGTTGTTACTCTACCCCCTCCCTTTCCTATCCAAGTTTTTGGGATTCAGGTATGAACTCTCGGGATTGAGAGTTTATTTTTTTTTAGACGATGGGGACATCATCTATTGCGGTGGGGGGAGTATGTAGCGCCCTGCTCCTGATGGGCAGGTGCTATCTATGTAAATGTAAGTTGTCTGAAGCTGTTGTTTAGCTCAGACTGATTATGGTAAATTTCCTGGTTTCTGTACCAGTTCAGCTGGGTTGTGTCAATTTCCACTTGGCCGTGGGTGTCGCTGTGGCCACCGGTAAGTGTTGGAAATGCAACAGGCTGGACGCATTGGGTACCCCTTTTATTCAGAAATAACCCGGTGGGAGTGGTTCAATCGCCGTGCAATCTGGGTAAGGGTACTTAAGGTACCAATTGGTCGGGGTTCGTTGTTCCCAACCTGAAGGCCCTCCTGGCCCAGGGTGTGCCGTGGCAGCTCTGCTGTCTCGGGGCCGGCTGGCCTGAGGCTTTGTTACTACAGAAGTAAGCCCAGAAGTTCTGGGGCCTGCTGATCCAGAGGTTGGTCCTGTGCTGTCTTGCCTGCGGGGAGAAGCCGATCGATTGGAGGAGACCAGGGGAGGACTTCTCTAGAGGTGACCGAGCCAAGTATGCTGGTATCTCGGGAGGAGCCTGGAAACCCAATCGGGGGATGCAACCTGGATCATCTAACTCACAGTATTGCCGGGTCGGCTGATAGAATCTAGTACTGTGCAGATAAACTTTAAATCTAATCAAAGTTCAGTTACACAATCCTGTGGCAGAGGATTGTGTAACGACCGCAACGATTATCTGTTTTTTTGATCAAGTCTGTGGCAGAGACTGTGTAGCATTGAACCCGGCTGCTAGGTCAGTGAGAGAGGCCTATCCGGTGATTGCTATATCCAGTTGAGGAGACCGTTAGTCCTCTGGATAAGTAGAAATACCCTGACTCGCAATCTAAGGTACCTGAATCTCCCTTAATCCTCCATCCCTATTCTTTTGGCTTCAAAGAATAAAAGAATTGCAACGAAAGAAACTAAGTGTTTGCTGCAGACATCATTTAATACTCTTTTTTTCCTCCTCATCATTGTGACCCCTGTGACGGACACGAGGTAACAGTAAGCCCAATCTAAACCAGCAGCTCCTTCGGGGGTAAGTGCTACATAAGGTTATCTAAATTTTAGCTTAAATGTGTGGGGGGAAAAAATTATGCTCTTGCAGGGAGAGGGTTAAACGGTACGATTATGGCTTGTTACAGTAATGTGTTTTTTTTTATTATGAATCAACAAGGTCTGAGAAACTTCTGAATGACTAGAATCTTACAATGTGATTTTGAAACATATGGGGGTGGATTATTGGAATAAAGGTTAGAGGGGGTAGTTTGTGTTTTGGGTGGGGTGACAGAAGGTTGGTTTCCTAAGGATTCCACTCCCAGAATCCTAATCTCCGGGCCTGACTCAGGTCAGAGGCATGAATCACAGGCAGGAATGAAGGGCTGGGCTGATTAGGACATTGCACTAGATACTAATCTCAGACGGGGTGGGATATACCATAGCTGGAGGACAAACACATGAGTAATAGAGATCAGTAACCTGGCCTCCTCCATTGAAATGGAGTTTACATTACAGTTCCTGAATGTTGGACAAACCTAAGCGTCACACATATAGTGTAAGTTCCTTTTCTTTATTACAAGGAACAGTTTACGTGTGTTTCTCATTTCTATGCTGTTATGTCGGAATATACTACGGGGTCGATGAACTGCGTTGTATGATATTACCACAATTTACCAGAACTTCCGTCCGGAAGACATTATCAAGATGAAAAATGACTTTGTGTTTTTAACCACTTGAGTGCCAGCCTGTATAAACTCCTTCATTGCCAGACCATTATTCAGTTTGCAGTGCTGTGATACTTTGACTGACGATTATAAAATTGTAGAATTTTTTTATTACTTTTTTGAGACAAAGCTTTGTACTGGTGGTATTGAATAACTGCTGTTTTTTTATTTTTTATTTTATTTTTAATATATATCAGAAAAAGCCAGAAATGTGGGCCTGCTTACACTTACCTTTTTTTTCTTTTACGCAGAGACACAGAGAAAAACACAGAGACAGTTTTTGACAATTCCTTTATTAACCATTTCAGCACCGGAAAATTTTACCCTCTTCCTGACCAGAGCACTTTTTCTGCGTCGCTTTAACTGACAATTGCGCGGTCGTGCGACGTTGCACCCAAACAAAATTGACGTCCTTTTTTCCCCACAAATAGAGCTTTCTTCTGGTGGTATTTGATCACCTCTGGGGTTTTTATTTTTTGTGCTATAAACAAAAAAAGAGCGACAATTTAAAAAGAAAAAACGCATTATTTTTTACTTTTTGCTATAATAAATATCCCCCCCCCAAAAAAAATAAAAATATATATATATATATATATATATATATATATATATTGCAAGAACTTTAAGCAGAAGGTTATCAGAGATTCGAGTTCTTGGAGCTTGAAAGTAAAAGAAAAAATCTATCTGTCTACTCATCACCTCACTCCTTCAGTCTCCTCTCGCATTACTAACTTACTAACTGACATATCAGCATGGATGTCGCACCACTTCCTTAAACTAAATCTCTCTAAAACTGAGCTATTAATATTCCCCCCCGCCCGTGCACCCCTCCATGACTTTTCCATCAAAATCAACAATGCAACCATCAGTCCCTCCCCTCACGCCAGGGTACTAGGTGTAATCCTAGACTCTGACTTGTCATTTAAGCCTCAAATCCAATCGTTGTCAAAAGTTTGTAGAATTCACCTCCGTAACATCTCTAAAATTCGCCCCTTTTTAACAAATGAAACCACCAAGCTCCTCATTCACTCTCTTGTTATCTCTCGCCTTGACTATTGCAACTCCCTTCTCATTGGCCTACCTCTCCATAGGCTATCCCCTCTTCAGTTTATCATGAATGCTGCTGCCAGACTTATCCACCTTACCAACCGCTCAGTGTCTGCCAACCCTCTACTCCTATCCCTACACTGGCTCCCTATCACCCAGCAAATTAATTTCAAAATACTAACCACAACATACAAAGCCATTCACAACTCTGCCCCGAGCTACATCGCTAATCTTGTCTCCAAATATCATCCAAATCGACCTCTCCGCTCCTCTCAAGACCTCCTGCTTTCAAGCTCTCTCATTTCCTCCTCCCATGCTCGTCTCCAGGATTTCTCCAGAGCCTCTCCCATCCTCTGGAACTCGCTACCTCCATCTATCCGGCTATCCCCTACTCTTGCTACCTTCAGGCGATCCCTGAAAACTCATCTCTTCAGGAAAGCCTATCACGTCTCCAACTAATCTCCCACCACTTCCACCAGCTCATTCCCCACAGTTACAACCTTTTGTACCACCTGCCCCACCCTATTAGATTGTAAGCTCTTCTGAGCAGGGCCCTCTTAATCCTCTTGTATTTTATTGTATTATAACTGTATTGTCTCCCTTTTATATTGTAAAGCGCTGCGTAAACTGTTGGCGCTATATAAATCCTGAATAATAATAATAATATATATATTTTTTACTTTGAAGCTCCAAGAACTTGAATCTCTGATAACCTTCTGCTTAAAGTTCTTGCAATTGATACTGCCTTGTAAGTGATGGCCTGAACCGAACACTGCTCTGTTGGAACAAACAGTTAAACGGATATGAGATCCAGCAGCTGCAATAGATCTTTCTTCCTTGGTGACCGACTCCTCACGACTGCCCTCAAAAGATGTGCAAACTGAAGGATTCTTGGCCCATTCAAATGTGTTATTGCCAATATAGCCCACACTCGTGAGCTATTTTAGGATAGGCTAAGGCCTGGAGAAAGTATAGAACAGCTGACACTGGAAAGGGCAGTAGGATCAATGTCTCGCCCTACCAAGAAAAAGCAAACTTGTTCCAGAATTAGACCTACATGTTGTAAGTAGAATGTCTTCTCACACACAACAAAGTAGAGATCACTCTGGAGTGAAACTGGAGCAACCGGAATTGCCCATCCTCCCCCTTGAGTGGCCCTGCTTTCAGCCCCAGTCTGCATATGTTATAGAGGGGAAATGTCTTCTCTATCCTGAAATGAATGGCCAGGGAAAACCAAGGGCCTCCTGGTCAATATGGAGGACTGGCTATGACAACTATGTTCTCCCTTGACAGCCTCAAGGGGAATATCATTTACGGGAAATGTTGGGGAAAAAACATATAGGTTAGATTGCAGTCCCAGTGAGAGACCAGAGCATCTGCCCCTTGCGCCTTGGGGTACAGAAACAAAATCAGACCAAAGTTTGTGATTACTGTGGGAAACGAGGAGGTCTGTCTGTGGTAGGTCCCACCTGTGGACCAGCTCAGAGAAGACCTGGGTCGTAGACCCACTCGTTGTGCTCTGGGAAGCTTGTACTTGTTAAAAAGAAAAATCCGCTGGGAGGTAAACTGCTTCCAAAATTTGGCTGGTGATCTTCCGCCTCAGGCGTTATAAGTTTTACCTCTCTCAATAGCATATTGCTGCGAGTTTCATCCTGGAGCTGAATATAGGCGACTGCTGCCCAGTTGCTAAACTGCAAGGAGATTGGTCCTTCTTGACTATGTGTAGTAGGGCCAAAGTGCTAAAAGGGCTGTTTGAACCCTCAGCGCGTTCAAGATTACCCTCCTTGGCTGGGAATCTCTGCTTGCCTTGACCGAAAGTCACTCGCAGTGCATCTTCCCGGCTGTCTTACAGACATTATTCGTAGCAATTCTCCAGTCTGGAGGTCCTAACGGACCGAGACTTCCTGAAGGTCTTTCCATCACCCTTGACTACTACTCATACTGAGTAACACTTATTAACTGTGTTCTATCCTGTTTCCTCCCTTGCACTAAGAATTCTAGTTGAAATTTGTGCAGGTGCCCAGGCACCCCAGGAATCATCTATATGCAGGATGACGTTGTGCCCAAGTGACTGAGGCACTGAGAAGCGATCAAACAAGCAGAAATATAGGACCTCAGAATTCTGTTCCTGACTGTTACCACTTCCTCTGATGTAAGTAAAACAGAGGAAATAGCAGAGCACCCCCCCGGGTACACCAACCATTGGGATGGAGAAAATTTGGCTTTTCTTTCCCTCTAAAGTGTAAGGATAGGATAAGCATCCTGACGATCCAGCAACAGCCTCCAGCAATGTGGTAATACTATTTAATGGACTCCGTCTTAAAGATCTGAAAGAGGGCCCAAAAGGGTTCGACCTCTTCCGATCTGCAACTGGACACTAACCAACCTCCCCATGCGAGCTCCGAACAGGATTGGGTAGAAAACCTGCAATCCCTCTTGAGTCTGAGGTGTCTGTAAGCAGCCCACCCTCTGTTGTAGTGGACTTGGCAGCTCCGTGGGAGAGAAACGGTCTGGAGGAGGAGCAGTGAGGAATCTCCCGAAGTGACCATGAGTGTCTGATACCTTCATCCAAGGCTCTATACAGCATGCTGTCCAGAAACCCGTGAAGTGTGCCTTCTAGGTCTTACCTTAAGAGTCTGGGTATGCACTTGTGTGACTGGCTCACTGATTTTCCCAGAGGTCTGCACTAAAATACAAGTTAGATTTTTGGCATCCACTGCTACAAAAATATCATTTTTTGCAAGATACTCCCAATAGGAAATCATGTCTAAAGGGATGCAGACCCTGCCACTCTCCTCAGAGTCCTGCAGGTGCAGCAGCTGGTTGATAATTATTAAACCATTCCCATTAGACTCACCCAGTAGATGGGCTGGATATTGCTGGTCTGCCGCCACTTGCAGATGCTACAGTATGTAGGAGCAGGTTGACCTTTAGCTTGTTCAGGGTACACAGTTTCGACAGCCTGTTTATACTGGCATTTTTCTCGTACCCTTTCCATTCTTCCCCACTTTTGTTTCTAGGAAGCAATACGTAGTCCAGGGTCTCAACCATATGGCCTCCCTAGCCGCCAAAGTGCTAGGGTGCTCTTCCAGTGGTTATACAAGCAACTAGGGGGTCTTCCTGGTCAGCCTCCCTATTTTGAGTAGCAGACTGCTGCAGCTATAATATATGTAGCAAGGACCCAGGACTCGTTCCGTCCAATGAGAACCTCCAGAGCCATGAGTTGTCGACCTTCCTCCACATAGAGTGGGTTGTAAGGCATAGTAGGTGCAGTGCAAAGTAGATTCATGGGTGCCAGACACCTGGCGTGTGCCACCTGTCCAGGATTCAGCCGGACAGTTCGGGTTTTGAATCATGTGTCAGGGTTTCAGTCCACCCGGACATATTACCCGGACCAGGCTGTGGTTACCCAAGTAACCAGATAGTCATACACAAATCTGTTGCCGCCGTAGGCGGCTGTTTGGCCTCACTGAAGGGTAATGATGCCAGCAAGGGCAATTTGGCCACACCCACTAGCGCGCTAACCCGGCAAACTCCCGGACTTCTACAGGACAGCCACGTAGGGAAAAGCATCCAGCAAGATGCCACATCTGCACATATAAGAGCGCTGTCTCCTATGGCAACAGTCTCCAACAGTTTCCAATACAAGTGTAACAGTTGCTTCAGGTAATGTAGGCAAGATCAAAACAGAATCTTGTGCCATTCTTATCAACAATAAAGACATTTGGCATTACCTGTATACTCCTTCAGGCAGTGTCTACTTACCAGCCTCCTGGGCATAGATACTGCGCCACAGGCCCTGCAGGACTCTTGCTGGGACGCTGGCTCTGGGGAAGAGGAGAAGAGACGTCTTCCTTGGAGCTTTTCTCCTAAATGGGAGCGCCTTTTTTTTTTTTTTTTTTTTTACACTGCACATGGTCATACTGATTGCTGAAGTCCCCGGCTGATCTTCCAATGGGACCCTTTGGGCGGGTGGCTGGGATGAGGTAAACTCAGACAAGGAATCTCGTACTACCTTCTTCAGTAATGATGAGACTTGCGCAGTGTCCTGTTCCCTGTTTACTGCAGACTCCTCTAGACAGTCTTTGCACACCAATTTATTGGATAGGGGGACTGCGCCACAAGCCCAGCCTGATTTCTTGCTGGGACGCCTGTATTGCTCTGGAGAAGAGGAGGCGCGACGTGCCCTTTTGGATCTCTTTTTTTTTTTACCGGGAGCGACATCTAGAGCTATGCTCCTTTGGAGAACGCCTATCCTCTCTTGTTCTTTAACTCTGAGAGCATGAGCGTGCGGAGCTGAAACATATCAAAGCAAACCGCATTAGAGGGCACTCTTTTAAGGACACCTGAAAACTTACCAACTGGTGGTCCCCCTACCTTAAGTATTATTAAGTATAAGTGGTGGCTGACTCATGGTATTAGAGAATAAGGGCTGGCCAGCGGAAAAAGAGAGATAGCTGAAAAGAGAAACAAAAGGATGGAGATTGCCAGTAATCTTCTAACATGAAAGTCTGAAAACTACAAAGCAAACAGCTGAAACAAACCAAAGGAAAAGAATGTACCCTTTTTTTTTTTTAGGTAAAGAAAACTTTCCTACCAGCAGATGGCGACACAGAAGGTTGCTGAAACTGGATCCAGGAACACACTTCACAGTCTGAAGACCCAGTCAGGAGGCTGTATATTGCCCATCCCACAGCAGCCCACTGACACTCTTAGGTGATCCTGGGACAGGCAGCCCCCCCCCCCCCTAGACTCCTCCTGTTGTTTGTGGGCAAAACTAATCGCTTTGCCCAGAACCAAAATGGCGCCCAGAGCTTCCGTCGGCCAGTGCTAATGTGCGGACCGGGAGCGCCCTAGGCCGGTAAATACAGTGCTGGGCGGCCGCCCCACGCCTATAGGGAGACCCTGACACCTACTGCACAGTGCGGCCTGCTCCTCGTTCACCCGGAACCTACCTAAAGCCAAATAAGAAGGGAGAAGAGCAGGAACTGAATAAAACAGGTAAAGTCATAGCCTAACAGACAAGAAAGCCCCTAGAAAAGGAAATGACAGGCTGGCCCCCCCAAAGCTCCGGAACCAAGTCATGCTGAATGGCAGATTTCATTCCTAAAGAGGAAACACTGCAGGGACCCATCAAGACCACACAGACGAGGGTCTCTCAGGCTTATTAGCGCGATGTTAGCAGCCCAAGCACTGAGACTACGCACTAGGAGAGGCTTGAACCCAGCCAGTTACTGCTCAGTGGCAGGGTGGGGGACATAAAATTCCTTCATCACTGGTGCGTGGAGGTATGAGGAAGAAAAGAAGAATGGGGTGGCGGCTAACCATGCCTTCATTTATGCTATTCACTGGTCCTGAGGAAAATGTATTCCGCCACGTTTTGGTAAAAAAAATGTCAATAAGCTTATATTTATTGGTTTGCGTAAAAGTTATAGTGTCTACAAACTAGGGTACATTTTCTGGAATTTACACAGCTTTTAATTTATGACTGCCTATCTCATTTCTTGAGGTGCTAAAATGGCAGGGCAGTACAAACCCCCCCCAAATGACCCCATTTTGGAAAGTAGACACCCCAAGTTATTTGCTGAGAGGCATGGTGAGTATTTTGCAGCTCTCATTTGTTTTTGAAAATGAAGAAAGTCAAGAAAATGTTTTCTTTCTTTTTTCAATTTTCAAAACTTTGTGACAAAAAGTGAGGTCTGCAAAAATACTCACCATACCTCTCAGCAAATAGCTTGGGGTGTCTTCTTTCCAAAATTGGGTCATTTGGAGGGGTTTTGTGCCATCTGGGCATTCCATGGCCTCCGAAACTGTGATAAGCAGTGAGGAGTGAAATTAAAAATGTACACCCTTAGAAAGCCTGAAGGCGGTGCTTGGTTTTCGGTGTCCCGTACGCAGCTAGGCTCCCAAAAAGTCTCACACATGTGGTATCCTCATGTATACTCAGGAGAAGCAACAGGATGTATTTTGGGGTGTCATTTCACATATGCCCATGGCATGTATGAGCAATATATCATTTAGTGACAACTTGTGCAAAAAAAAATTGTCTTTTTCCCGCAACTTGTGTCACAATATAAAATATTTCATGGGCTCGACATGCCTCTTAGCAAATAGCTTGGGGTGTCTACTTTCCAAAATGGGGTGATTTGGGGAGTTTTGAACTGTCCTGGCATTTTATGCACAACATTTAGAAGCTTATGTTACACATCACCCACTCTTCTAACCACTTGAAGACAAAGCCCTTTCTGACACTTTCTGTTTACATGAAAACATTTTTTTTTTTTTGCAAGAAAATTACTTTGAACCCCCAAACATTATATATTTTTTAAAGCAAAGGCCCTACAGATTAAATGGTGGATGTTTCATTTTTTTTTTTTTTTGCACAGTATTTGCGCAGCGATTTTTCAAATGCATTTTTTTGGGAAAAAAACACACTTTTTTTTAATTTTAATGCACTAAAACACACTATATTGCCCAAATGTTTGATGAAATAAAAAAGATGATCTTAGGCCGAGTACATGGATACCAAACAGTAAATGCTTTAAAATTGCTCACAAATGTGCAGTGGCGACAAACTACATACATTTTTAAAAGCCTTTAAAAGCCTTTACAGGTTACCACTATAGATTTACAGAGGAGGTCTACTGCTAAAATTACTGCCCTCAATCTGACCTTTGCGGTGATACCTCACATCCATGGTGCAATTGCTGTTTACATTTGACGCCAGACCAACTCTTGCGTTCGCCTTTGCGCGAGAGCAGGGGGGGACAAGGGTGCTTTTTTTTGCTTTTTTTTTTTTAATTATTTTGTTTGCTTTTTTATCTTATTTTTAAACTGTTCCTTTCATTTTTTTTAATCATTTTTTATTGTTATCTCAGGGAATGTAAATATCCCCTATGATTGCAATAAGTAGTGACAGGTACTCTTTTTAGAAAAAATTGGGGTCTATTATGCCTCGTTTCCACTGAAAGGATCGGTTCAGGTCGGTACAGTTTGGAAGGCCTAGAATGGTCCGGCCTATTCATGTGAGCGTTTCCACTGCAAGTGGGACCTCCAGGGGCCATACGTGGGTTTAGAAAAAATGCCTAGCATGGCGTCACATGTCCGCCAATTAGTGGAATGTATCGTAGCTCCGTCCTAACCGAACCGTACCATTTTCTATGGCCCCACATCTGAAGCAGGACCCAGAATGGTGCGGTTCGATTGTATGGGCCACTTTCATAATGGAAACACTCAAAATAGCGTACCGAACCGAACCGATCTGCTCAGTGGAAACGAGGCATTAGACCCTAGATCTCTCCTCTGCCCTCAAAGCATCTGACCACACCATGATTGGTGTGATAAAATGCTTTCCCAATGGCGCTGTTTACATCCGGCTTAATCTAAGTCGTGAAATGTATTTATTTTATTTATTTCAGGTATTTATATAGCGCCGTCAATTTACGCAGCACTTTACATATACATTGTACATTCACATCAGTCCCTAACCCTCAAGGAGCTTACAATCTAAGGTCCCTAATTCACATTCATACATACTAGGGACAATTTAGACAGGATACAATTAACCTACCAGCATGTCTTTGGAGTGTGGGAGGAAACCGGAGTACCTGGAGGAAACCCACGCAGGCACAGGGAGAACATGCAAACTCTAGGCAGGTAGTTTTGTGTTTGGGATTGGAACCAGCGACCCTTCTTACTGCTAGGTGAAAGTGCTATCCACTACACCACTGTGTCGTAGCTTCTGGTTTCTTAGGCCATAGAGATGATTGGAGCCGTTTTGGTCTCTGATCAGCTCTATGGTCAGCTGGCAGAACCACCGGCTGCATTCTCAGGTTCCCTGTTGGGACAGGAGAGCCAGAAAAAACCATGGAAGACAGTGGGAGGGGGGGGGGACATTCCCTCCCACTGCTTGTAAAAGCAGGCTAATTAGCCACTAGGATTGCTTTTACATGAAAGCTGACCACTGACTGAAAATAATGATACCAAGATGATACCTAAACCTGCAGGCATCATTCTGATATAACTGCTCAAAGTCCAGCAACATACCAGTACGTTGCTGGTCCTTGTTGGGCATATATTGTAATCTTTTTTTTCATGCAGCCTGTGGGCTGAACGAAAAAAAGAGATTGATTGGTAGGTATGCCCACCATTAGAATACCTCCCTTCATCCACCCACTTCTAATGATGGGCATACATGCACCTTTTTGTTTTTAACTGTGGTGGTGAAATCAAAAGTGTAAGGTATTCCTGCGCTACCTGGGAAAAAACGAGTATGCACGGACAGCTGCGGACACCGAATGGGATCAAACAAGGCCCATGGGCAGAGAAAATATATACAAAGTGGGTGCTGCGCTGACCTGGAAATGGGTTTTATATTACCCTCTATTGGTATCAACTAAATACACAAAATATTTTTTTTTTTATTCATATGTAGGTGAACGGTGCCAATGTGCACGATGTGTAACCTGTGAAGCACTCTTTCGTGTTAGAAACGACACTATGTGTCCCGTGTAGCAATACTAAGCATACAGGGAATAGATGTCCTCAATCCTCATGCATGCTTAACAGTCTATATAGAAAACTAAAGTGCTGTTGTGCTAATGTGAAAAGCAAAAAGAAAGAAATATCCATAAATATATTCTATAAATGTATGCCTGTGTAAACCAAAAATAAGAAACAATTCCTATTGCATACAATAACTAAATTACATATATAGTGTGCAATATTGTGCTAATAAACAGATAGTGTAAAAACAACCTAGTATTCACTTCTGTGCAAACACGCAAAAAGTGCAGGATGAATACATGGCGTATATCTTGGTCACTTCCCAGACCCTATCGCCCTCATTATATATTTATATCATAATATACACTACATGTGTGTCCCATATTATTGAATAAAGTGCAAATAAACAAATATTGTGCAAAGTCCAACACATAAAATATTGGATAAAGTGCAAATAAAAACAAATACTGTGCAAAGTCCAGCAAGTATTGCAATTGGTGCAAACAACGCAAAAAGTGCAAAGTGAATAAGTGGCGTGTCTATTGGTCACTTCCCAGACCCTCTCGCCCTTCCCACATAAATCCAAAATATGTCCTTACACACATCAAACGTGTGTCACAAACACAATATGAGGGTAGACCATTAAGTGATTGGTATTCTTAAAATTCAGTGTATAACATCACAGCCAGTGGGGTGCCGAAAGAGAGAGAGTGTGTCCGTCCTCTTCGTGCAAGAAACACACACAAGTAAAGGGTGGTCCCTTACCTTAAGGCAATGGGACAATTGCATATGAGTAAATGCTGCAGGGGGTAGTCTCTCTTTGGGGTCCCTGGACCGGAGCAGATGGTCCCTGTGTTTGAATTCCTCAGTACCAGCAGAGTCCACATGTACAAGAACAAAGGAGTACCAGATAGTATAGTATTGCCAAACACATCCGTTTTTATTTAAGTTAAAAATGCATGTACTCACATATAATCACTGTGCAATCTGTACATCTCCTACGAGCGGCGAGCTCGTCAAATCCTGTTTGTATCAGTGCCTATCCCATCCCTACGCGTGACGTCACCGGATCACGTGACTTCTTCAGGGGAGTGAAATCACCTCCTACAGCGCTGGAGTCACGGCTTTATGTATCGTGGGAGCAAACGCTGTTGCTGTCAAGATAAATAAATCCGCGCTGCAACTGAATGGCATACCTGCTAAGCAAATGATGGTCAACAATAAAACAGTAACAAAGTAACATTACAGTATAACAGTAAGACATACCATACCTGCAAAGCAAATACAAAAAAAATAGTAAAAAATTAAACATTTTTTAATGCAATCTGTGCCTAAAATATATATATGCCGAATCATGGGGGCATCTGCCCACAAAAGTTAGGAGCAAATCGCTCCTCTGCCCCTGCTGCCCCCATGCTTCGGCATATATGCTCTTTTTTTTAACTGTGGTGGTGAAATCACCTCTGACAGCGCTGGAGTCACGGCTTTATGTATCGTGGGAGCAAATGCTGTTGCTGTCAAGATAAATAATATAATACAATAAAACACAGTAAACAGTAAAGTATAAAAAAATTACGTACCTGAAAAGCAAACATGATAAAACATAATAACAATAAAACATTGCAGAATAGAATACAGTAAAAAAGAGCAGAACGATAGAGAGAGAATAGAGAGAGAGAGAGAACAATAAAATGAAGGGCTCTGACGATCTCTTCCTGGAAAGTAAGGAAGGATCCAGTCTGTCCTGAAGCTCTGTATAGCACATGAGCGCTCAGCAAACCCAATTGAAATAAGTATACAGACACTTTCTTGTACCAGCGTCTGGCTTTACGGGTAACTAGGTACGGCGCCAACAACTGGTCATTGAGGTCCACCCCTCCCATATTTTGGTTATATTTGTGGACACAGAGGGGTTTCTCCACAACACCAGTCGCCGTAGGAATTTGGACCGTCGTGTCTGCATGAAGGGAGGTAAGAACGAAAACATTCTTATTATCCCTCCACTTCACAGCGAGCAAATTATTACACTTGAAGCAGGCTCTCTCCCCCAGCCAAAGACGGAATCTACAAGCCGCTGGGGAAAGCCCTGGTGATTAGGTCGCACAGTGCCACATGCTCCAATCTGATGATCAAACAAGTGACTAAAAAGTGGCACGCTCGTGTAATAATTGTCCATGTACAAGTGGTACCCCTTTCCGAATAAAGGAGACACCAAGTCCCACACAATCTTGCCAGCACTTCCTATGTAATCTGGGCAGTTTGGCGGCTCTACGTGGCTATCTTTTCCCTCGTAAACCATAAAACTACATGTATAGCCTGTGGCCCTGTCACAGAGCTTATACATCTTGACCCCGTATCTGGCACGCTTGCTGGGAAGATACTGTTTGAAAGACAAGCAGCCAGAAAACGTAATCAGGGACTCATCAACGCAGACAACTTGATGGGGAGTAAACAAGTCTGCAAAACGTTGGTTGAAGTGGTTTACGAGGGGCAGAATTTTGTAGAGCCGATCGTATCCAGGGTCTCCTCGAGGACAATAGAGTTCATTGTTGTTGAAATGCATGAACCGCAAGATCTACTCGTATCGTGCCCTGGTCATGGAGGTAGAGAACACGGGCACATGGTAAATTGGATCAGTGGACCAATATGACCGCAACTCACTCGTTTAGTTATACCTATGAGGACGGATAGGCTCAGAAAGATCTTAAATTCGGAAACTGTAATTGGTTTCCAATCTCTGGCAAGGGAGGACTGGGGAATAGCGGCGAGGTATTGACCAGCAGACAAATTGCTTTGGTCCACAATAGATCTATAGAGATCTTCGGTGAAAAACAGCGAATAAAAATAATCAAGTGACGTAAAATCAACTGTTTCCACCTGCATGCCGGGTTGGTCAGTGAATGGGGGAAGTACAGGTGCTGCAGAAGTGGTGGGTTCCCAATTAGGATTGGCGAATGCAGCAGGAAGGTCACTATGGGCTCAACGGGCCTGTGTTTGTCTTCTTCTTGGTGGCAGTGGGACACTACTTGTGCTTGCCACCTCACCAGCTTGAACTGCACTTATGGGACTCGCCACATCACCACGTGTTACTGCAGTGCTGGTTTGACTACGACCAGGGTGTACTAGGCCGCTGGTGCTTGCCAGTTCACCAAAAGTAATAGCGGCACTAGTACTTCTCTGCTCCATACGAGAGCGCTGCAGTTCTTGTATCCCAACAGCAGAAGAAAATTGGGGTCTGGTACGCCTGACTTTGGCAGGGACCACAACTCCATCGTCAGAGCTATCTGTCATGGAGCCGCTGTCCTCTACAGGATCGTATTCTGAGCCTGAATCTGACAGATGAGTGACTTCCTCTTCACTATCTGTCATGCTCAGAAACGTGTAGGCCTCTTCACTACTGTATATTCGATTTGCCATTTTGGGCTCTAAATTTACTGATACTGTAGTGAGACTCACAGGTAAAAAAGCTTCTAGACTGTCAGCAAATGTAACAAAAGTTACCAAAAAAACTGTTAGTGATCGCAGGGATCAGGCCTGACTCTGGGAAAGGCTGCAGTTATGTGTGTTTAGTGTTTTGTGACAGTGATCCATACCTCCCAACTTTTGAACTTCAGAATGAGGGACACTTATGGGAGGAAGCGACCGACGGCACGCTACGTGCACTGCGGCAAAAACAAAGATTCTTATTGATGCATACAAAACCCCCAGCACAGTCATTTAAAAAAAAAATAAGAATAAAAAGTTTCCATTACAAATGATTTTGCATAAACTATGGAAGTGTGCATTACACAAAGTGTGGAAGGATTCAGGAGTGCGTTATGTACAGAGTGCAGGGTTCGGGAGAGGGCTAGATACAGAGTGCAGGGTTCTGAAGTGTGTTATGCACATGGTGCAGGGTTCTGGAGTTACATATAGAGTGAAGGGTATTGGCAGGGGTAATGTACAGAGTGCAGGAGAGTGTTAGGCACAGTGCATGGTTCTGGAGTGCGTTACGTACAGAGTGCAAGGGTTCAAGAGTGCTAGGTACAGAGTGCAGTCATCCATCCACATCTCACTATTGCCCTTCTCCTCAACTATAACCTCTGAACCCCCCTCCCTGCACACACACACACATACAACACACACACACATAACACACACACATAACACACACATGCCACACACTTTTGTAAAAGTAGCACCTTTCTGTAGATGTCTTCTATCCAGTGCAGCCACAGCTTCCTTCTCCTTTCAGTGCACTGGGTATCTTCGGCTTCTGGACTCCTGGAGCAGGAAGGAGATAAGGATTAGGGGGCAGCTCACCCCCCTCCTCCCCCCTTCCTCCTCAAACACGCTGCAGTCAGCCTTTCACTTGTCCCGACTTTAGTGAAGACTGCAGAGCAGAGAGGCTGTTGAAGGAGCTGAGCTGTTACTTTCACTTTCAACTACAGAAGCCAGGCTTCTGTGTTTAAGTGAAAGTGGGGAGCTGCCTATGAGTGCAGGGCTAATGGAGGCTGAAAAAACCCTGGGGGGAGAGGAATAGACAGCTGATCCTGACCCTCTGCAACTCTGTACTGGCCAGCAGTGTATGAATGCCGGTGTCATGTCACCGGCTCTTTCGCTATGCACTGGTTTGACAGAGGGGCGGGTCTGGGTAGAAGTCCTAATGCCGCGTACACACGGTCGGACTTTTCGTCTACAAAAGTCCGACGGACGCTGACGGACCAAAGCCGGCTGACAATCCGATCGTGTGTGGGCTTCCCCGGACTTTCAGCTGACTTTTCCAGCCGCAAATCTGACGGACTTTAGATTTGGAACATGCTTCAAATCTTTAGGTCGTAACTACGCCGGACCCAGAAATCCGCTCGTCTGTATGCTAGTCCGACGGACAAAAACCCACGCTAGGGCAGCTATTGGCTACTGGCTATCAACTACCTTATTTTAGTCCGGTGTATGTCATCACGTACGAATCCGTCGGACTTTTGTGTGATCGTAAGTAGGCAAGTCCGTTCGTTAGAAAGTCTGCCGCAAGTCCGCCAAAAGTCCGTCGAAAGTCTGTCGGACGGGCTGTCCGACTTTTGTAGCCGAAAAGTCCGACCGTGTGTACGCGGCATAAGAACCCCTACCCGACATCACACTCTCTTTTTGACAGGTGAAGTCTCTCATTGGGGCTGCACAGTGCACATCCAGCTGACTTGCTAGCCAATCCCTGGCTGTATTGGATGTGCACACTGCTGCAGGTCCTATTAGGAGAAAAATTGGGGGGGTACCCTAGACCTAAAGGGGCCTACCACTAACTGCCCTACCACTTATAACAGTCACAAATGACACCAATGCAGTAATCAGTAAAAAAATAAAAACTGCTATTGGTGTCACTGTGACAGGGGGTGCAGGGGGGGGGGGTGATTAGTGTGCCTGCGTGTTCTACTGTTCGTGTAGTGTTGGTGCACTTACTTGATGTCTTCTCTCCTTGGAAGCCTGAACAAAAAGGCTTCACGAGCAGCGATGACATCACTTCCTCTGCTTCTGTTTACATTAGAGAAGCAGAGGAGCATTCCATTCGCCAGGAGCGATCGCGAGGGGGTGGCCATGAATCAGTGGCCTCCCCCTCAGCACAGATCGCTCCTGAAGCGATGCCGACCGCCTGGGGCACCCGGGGGGAGGCGAGTATTGTACCCATACGTTACTCTGCCTGCCCGTGCCATTCTGCCGCAGTATATCTGCGTGAGGCGGTCGGCATGTGGTTGAGCTGGTCATAAACTGTTCAGGAGGGACCAGCTGAATTTCAACCAGTATGTGGCAGTCCCAGCGTATGCAACTTCTTTATCTTTTAATCCTTGGCTATGTTCCAGTTTAAGCTGGTTCCATGACCACTGCCCCAGCTTTCCTGTTTCTGGTCGGCTCCTTTCTCTTGTAGAGTCCTATGGAGCCGCCCTTGCATGCAGGGACTAGAGCTGTTCTTTTTACACCATGTGCATCAATAGAAACACACAGCCCCATTGCTTAGGATGTCAAGGCACTCCTCTGCTCCTCCCTTCTCCCTTATCCAAGTTAATAGGCTGGCTGCAGAGTTTTTTTAGTTTTGGATAGAGTGGAGAGGGATTAGAATCCCTGTCAGTTTTTATTGCTGTCTGTGCCCCCATTCAGGAGATTCGCCCTCTCTATTTGTACTGTTTACTATTACCATTGAAAGTAAAAGTAAAAGAAAATCCAGATTTTGGGTTGTCCCCAGAAAAGTAATAGAGGGAAAATCTTCCAATGGGGACACAAGTTCTGGTGTTCTGGGGGTCCCCAAGGAATTCCCTTAATTTGAGGGGATTTCCTCTCACTTACTGTTTGACTATGGGACAGGAAGTGAAGGGAATTTTCTGCAATGGGACACAGATGGCAATAACAAATCTGAAAGGCGTTATCTCCCTCCCTGGCTCTATCCAAACTGAAAACATTTTTTTGCCTATAGTTCTACGTTAATACTACTTTAAGACCCCACCCCCCTCCCCTGTGATCTGCTGTCCCTTCTTCCTGCTGTACTTATAAACTTTCAGCCTATTTACAACAAAGGAATTGCAGCTGCCTCCATTGTGAGTGGGCTGAATGTAAACACTACTAGTGTTTACACTTATGATTTTGGCTGTTCCACAGCGATCACATGGTACAGATCCATTCTGAGTGGCTCTGTACATCATGACTGTGATCTGACCTGGCCAATGACTGGTCACCTGAGTGAGCTTTCTAGAGCACCATTTATAAATGGCACTCAAGAAATACATGTCCACCTCCCCTCCATTTTTTTACAATATGGCGGTGTGGAGGTGGGTAAAGCAGAACTCTAAGCAAACAGATAAATACACAGGAATAGTCTGTTTTTACTTGCCAAAAGATTTGAATTTCTGCAAATCAAGTTGTGAAATTTATAGAGCTCTGCCACAGTACATAAATGCACATCACAAGGGGGTTGGCTGGAAGAACCAGGAAGAGAAAGCAGGCCCCCTGATGATGCGCCATGGCACATGAATATTTGTAGGTGATTGCCCTGAAGCAGTGATGGCAAACCTTGGCACCCCAGATGTTTTGGAACTACATTTCCCATGATGCTCAACTACACTGCAGATTGCACGAGCATCATGGGAAATGTAGTTCCAAAACATCTGGGGTGCCGAGGTTCGCCATCACTGCCCTGAAGCATCATGGGATGCATAATGTCAGTTTTCCAGGAGGTCTCAGGAGGCTGCCAAATTTCTTCATAGGCGAGATATTCAGAAGTGAGGGGCCCTAACATTAAAAAAGCTAAAAATATATATATATATATATGAATGTATGAAATGAGGGGGGGATTTAAATTATGGACATTGAATGAGAAGGGTGAATGTCATTTTAAATGCATCCTTCAATGAATTCTGAATAAATTCAAATGCACCTCGAAGCAAGTAGGAAAAACATGAGGGCGAAGATTGCTGCACGAGTTATCACTTCTTATAATACCTCTAAGCCTCAGACCAGTGGTAACTGTACTTTTTCTGATGTCTTCTGAGAATGCAGGAACAAGTGAAGATCAAATAGTGTTTAAAGATAAAATATGAACTTCTGAGAAACAAATGTTTTGAACGGATATTGTGTATGTGCAGCCAAACATTTTTATGTTTCCATAAATTTTTATTGAAATGTGGTAACCACTTAGGCTCCAGAAGGTTTTACCCCAGTCATGACCAGGGCATTTTTTTTGCTATTCAGCACTGCGCTACTTTACCTGGCAACTGTGTGGACATGCAACGCTGTACCCAAATGAATTTTATATCATTTTTTTCCCACACAAATAGAGCTTTGTTTTGGTGATATTTGATCACCACTAGGTTTTTTATTTTTTTTTATTATATAAATGATAAAAAGGCCAAAAAATTTTGAAAAGGAAACAAAACAAATCCAATAAAAAAAATTAAAAAAATTAATTTCTTCATAAATTTAGTTCAAAATGTATTCTTTTTACAGCATGTCTTTTGTAAAAAAAAAAAAAAAAATCCCAGTAAGTGTATATTGATTGGTTTGTGTGAAAGTGTGTACAAACTATGGTATATATACTGGAATTTTTATATTGGGACTGTGATAGTGCAGCAATCTGATACTAACTGACACTGGGGGGAACTGATCCCCATGACTAAGCTCTGGGGGGCGGAGCGAAACACATTGGGGGTGTGGCCTGGTCTGAGTCCAGGCTCAGGTTGCCACTTCACTCACCTCTGTAGGACACTATGGATGTGCGGCATTCAGGGGTCACCCTTCTTTCCTTGAGGAGCCAGGACAGGCTCCATCCTCTGCCAGCACTCTGAGCAGCAGTTGCGGATGCACTGGTTGGCGTACCCCCTCTTACCAAACCTGAGCGGCACACTACCATTTACAGGTCACTGGAAGGGACTGAGTAACTGACTCTGACATCACCAGTGACACTCATACAGTGATCAGTGATAATATTATACACTGTCACTGTACTATTGACAGTGGCTAGGAAAGAGTTGACATCTAGGGGCAATCAAAGAGTTAACTGTGTAATGTGTGCTGCTTTTACTAATAGACGTGGCTGTGTTTCCTTTCTGCTTTACAGGGAGAAAACACAGCCACATTGCTGCTCTGGGGACAGAGCCCTGTGTTGTTAGTAAACACAGCGTTCTGTACTGTAATTCACTAAGCCGATCGGCAGGTCCTGGCCATAAATCATTGCTCAGGATCTGCCAATTGACTTGTGCTGTAGTGAATGACAGTACAGACAAGGGCAGTGGGCGCATGTGGGAGTCCCCTACTAGGAAATGGTGGATCATGAGCATGTACGTGATCCAACGCAACAAGGCCGTCCTGCTGCAGTAAAAAGGCGATGGGCTGTCCGCAAGTGGTTAACTAAGAACAGCGGAATGTTTATATTTTTAAGGGTTCGGATGGTCCGCCATAAGTAGAGTTGAAAAATCTGACCATAGGCAAGTGCCAGTGGCCAGTCAGGTGGTTGATAAAAAATGAAAACCCCTCAGTATACAAGCAATTACAGGCATACCCCACTTTTAAGTATGCAATGGGGTTTATTTACTAAAGCTGGAAAGTACAAAATCAGGCTCACTTCTGCATAGAAACCAATCAGCTTCCAGGTTTTATTACCAAAGCTTAATTGAACAAGCTGGGGTTAGATGCTCATTGGTTTCTATGCAGAAGTGAGCCTAATTTTGCACTTTCCAGCTTTAGTAAATAAACACCATTGCGTACTTAAAAGTGGGGTATGCCTGTATATAACATGAGAGAAAAATGAAGGTAGAACTCAAAGATAAATAAATGGTGCTCAGAGAATAGGATTGCGAATATAGTCAGTCATGTGTGCTTTCGATGTGTATTTATTTCACCTCTTAGTGACCTTTAACATCTTGACAGTAAGCTTTCATAGTTCAACACAGGATTTTATAGAATGGAAAATGATTTCTATAATGTTCCATACTTATAACCATAAACATATGACTGGGCCTGCTCACATGTAACTGTGTCAGTCTGTGCTGTTTTCTTGTTAAGTCTTGTGATTTACAGAGCGTGTAAATGGTTTTCATTCTTATAAGGAGCATATATGCTGCTCCAGACCTAAGGTTCACATGGAAGCAGGCGGCGTTTAACCCCTTCACACCTAAGGGTAAAACAAATCGAAAAACCTAAGCTCAATTTTGCAACTTTGACATGTGTTAGTAAAACTGTACATATCATCACAATCATAGGCGTGTGCACAGGGTATGCCAGGTGTGCCTGGGCATACCATAATCACCCTGTGTGGTGCAGATTCCCCCTGTTTGGACCACTGATATTTCCCCAACGGGGCTCCTAAAAAAATTGTGAAAAAATAATAAAAATAAAAACTTCTGACACCGTCCACTGCCCTACTGACACCGTTCACTGCCCTACTGACACCGTTCAGTGCCCTACTGACACCAATCTCTGCCCTACTGACACCGTCCACTGCCCTACTGACACCGTTCACTGCCCTACTGACACCGTCCACTGCCCTACTGACACCGTTCACTGCCCTACTGACACCGTTCAGTGCCCTACTGACACCAATCTCTGCCCTACTGACACCGTCCACTGCCCTACTGACACCGTTCACTGCCCTACTGACACCGTTCACTGCCCTACTGACACCGTTCAGTGCCCTACTGACACCAATCTCTGCCCTACTGACACTGTCCACTGCCCTACTGACACCAATCTCTGCCCTACTGATACCGTTCACTGCCCTACTGACACCATCAGTATATATACACATGCACACACACTGAAAAATGTTTGAGATTTAGAGTGCACACCCTAATGCAATAGGCTGTGCACACCTATGGTCATAACTACTTTGTGTATCCAGGTGGATTATACCTTTATTTTTTCAGGACAAGTTGGTTTTTCATTTGGTGGTAAATGGTAATGGATATCTTCTGATTTTTTATTATTAATCTAAAATTGCCCAAAATAGTAAAAAAAAATATATAATAATAATAATAATAATAATAATATATCTATATATATATCTATATATAAATATATATAGATATATATATATAGATTATATAGATATATAGATATAGATATAGATATATATCTCCTGCTCCTGACGATTGCAGTGATACCACATATGTGTATGTTAGTTGTTGTTTGCACCTGTAGTACAGCCCAGAATGAATGGTGCGCATTTTGAATTTTTTTTTTATCCTGCCTAAAACACACTGATACGAACTAACTAATACCAATAAAACATTTTTTTTTTTAATTCTACACAAAATATGCTAACCGTGACCTTTGACCCCGACCTTTACCCTAACAATAACCCTGGCAACCTTGATCTTGTTATTTTTTTATGTATTTTTTATTCTTTATTTTTCATTTTTTTTTATTAGCATTTTTATTTTTATTTTTTTATTTTTTTTACACACTTGGATTGTTTCAAATTCCTCTCCTGCAAGAAGAGGAAGATACAATGTATCATTCTCTTCAATCAGACGAGGAAGAAAACCCAGGGGCGGGCTCACAGTGACTGATCACTGTGATAGCCAATCAGAGGCTATCACAGCGATCAGGTGACCCAGAACTGACAGTCCCAGGTCCCAATCGTTAGTATGGGGCACTGGGCTCTCGGTGAAACCCCAGTCTCTATGCTGAGAGCATGCTTTGAGGTGGCATATATGTGTGTGGTCAGCGCGAAGGGGTTAAAAACCGCTGACAATAGCCGTTCAGAGCCTGTTAATTTTTAGAGGAAATTAAAGTTCTAAATCTAAACCCAATATCAAAAATGTAATATACAGTATTGCACTTTACAAGTCCTTTACCAGATGTGGTGGTAGCGTTACTTTTCTTTTTGAGGCATTTTTCCTTTATTTTTACCATGTGATCCTGCCAGTAACACACAAAGGGGTCTATTTATTAACAAATTTGCTGTGGGAATGTCTCAATCATTTACGCAGTTGTCACAAATAATCCCTGTAATTTGCCTAATATGGTTATTTCCTACGATCGTCAGCTCTATCTAGTAGCCGATTTACTCGGCTGCCAATGGCACCAATTTAAAATAAAACCTAGAATTCCAAAACGCCAATTTTGGCGTTTTGAATACTTTTAAGTGAAAAGGAGGGATCTGGGGTCTTTTACAACCCAGATCCCTCCATAAAGAGTACCTGTCACCGCCTATCACTATCACAGGGGATGTTTACATTCCTTGTGACAGCAATGAAAGTGTTCCGATTTTTTTTAGACAGTGTAAAAAAATAAAAATAATATAAATTAAATAAGAAAAAAATGTTTTTTTAAAGCACCCCCCGTCCGTGCACCAAAGAAAACGCATACGTAAGTCACGCCCGCAAATGTGAAAGGCGTTCAAATCACACATGTGAGGTATCGCTTGGATCGTCAGAGCGAGAGCAATAATTCTAGCAAAAGACCTCCTCTGTAACTCTAAACCGGTAAAAAAATTTTAAAGCGTCGCCTATGGAAATTTCATTCCACGAGTGTGCGCAATTTTAAACCGTAACATGTTAGGTATCTATTTCTTTCACAATATACAAAAAACTTGGGCTAAGTTTACTGTTTAGTTTTTTTTTAATTTAGTGAAGTGTATTTCTTCCCAAAAAATTGCATTTGATAGACCGCTGCTCAAATACAGTGTGATATAAAATATTGCAATGACTGCCATTTTATTCTCCAGAGTCTTTGCTATAAAAAAATATGCCAGTGTCAGAAATAGGCTTGGTCTAGAAGTGGGTATTTACCGCATGCATCTATTTATTTATTTATTTGCTTTAGTGAATTGACTTCAACACCTTTGTATGCGGTATTACAAGCGTTTTTGGTGTTTGCGCTAAATACCACATACGAGCGATAATGAATTGACATTTTCATTATCGCATGCATTAAGTGGTCACGTGACTGACATAACGCATGTGATAACCTTTAGTGAATTGTGCCCAGTATTAGCATTAGGGAAAGGTTCCAGATGAGCAGGGAAAGGGTAGGGTTGTATCTCTTCTGGACACCTTCCCGATTGGGGACAAGATGGACAGGCCGCATTCTGTTTCCTCTCAACAGATACTGTCAGTCCAGCTGGAGTCTTCTGCTTCTTTCACATTGATGGAAACTGAGTGCACCCAGCTGGGTAGCCTCACCACCAGGTTTGTTGTGAACAGTTATGCCCCGTACACACGGTCGGATTTTCCGACGGAAAATGTGTGATAGGACCTTGTTGTCGGAAATTCCGACGGTGTGTGGGCTCCATCACACATTTTCCATCGGATTTTCCGACACACAAAGTTTGAGAGCAGGATATAAAATTTTCCGACAACAAAATCCGTTGTCGGAAATTCCGATTGTGTGTACACAAATCCGACGGACAAAGTGCCACGCATGCTCAGAATAAATAAAGAGATGAAAGCTATTGGCCACTGCCCCGTTTATAGTCCTGACGTACGTGTTTTACGTCACCACGTTCAGAATGATTGGATTTTCCGACAACTTTGTGTGACCGTGTGTATGCAAGACAAGTTTAAGCCAACATCCGTCGGAAAAAATCCTAGGATTTTGTTGTCGGAATGTCCGAACAAAGTCCGACCGTGTGTACGGGGCATTAGTGCGTTACTTCAATACACATTTTCTATTGCACCTGTGTGAGTTATTGCCTCCGCACCACGCTGCACCACCCCTACATACGCGTAAAACCAGTGGCGGCCCATCCATACGGGGCGCAGGGGCGCGGCCCATCTAATCCATGCTCCCGGCCACTAATCTACATGCAGGGCACTGGACGCATAGATCCCAATAGGGTTTCTTTTTTTTTTGAAGCACATGATTAGAGCCTGAGGCTCTAATTGGCTTCAAAAAGGGTGGTCTCGGGGCGCAGAGCACTGCACCCTGAGCCCACCCAGTTGTGTGACAATAGCAAATTAATATTCGCCATTGTCTTCCTGATTCCCCTCCTGGCCAATCAGAAAGCAGCTCCTGAGACCCGATTGGCCAAGGAGTCTTAGGACTCAGGACACATTGGCCAATGGTGCCTTCCGTCCGTCTGGGGGGGGGGGGTGGATGTCGTTAGTTTGCTGCCCCCCCCCCCTCCCCCCGAAATATTTAGCACCTGCCGCCACTGTGTAAAACTCTCTTACAAAATCACGTTCGTTCCCACCACGTGAGATCTGAATGGGGGGAGTTAGGCACTGCATTATGGCAGCAACACTGCATTTCTTCCATAATATGAAAGAGAAAGAAAGGTAAAATGATCCCTCTGCTAGCTGAGGGTCAGGGGTGATCAGGGCTGCACGCCTGCAGTCCATAGTAATTATATGTCTACAGACAAGTCAGCTATGAATAGCAATAGTTGGACATGATCTGCTGCGTGTTCTGTTTATACTGTGGTATGGAACATCTGGATGGCCAGGCACTTGTTTTCCAGTGGCGTCTAAACAAACTGCTCCAAACAAACAACGTAACTGTCTAAACACTGAAAATGTTCGCTCATGGTCAGCTACAAACCCCACCGAAAACAGACCAAAAACTCCCAGCCTATCCCATCGCTTCGCTTTCTCTTCTTTCTAAAAAAAAAAAATCAGCACAAAGTGTTGGAAATGGACACATGTACTCTGAGTTTTTATTGGGCTCTATCACATGGGTGGACGGCGGCATTCTTACTTCACCCGACCACCAACCTGCAGGCAGATATAGCAGCCGGCGGAGACTGTACACGTACACCAATTTCAGAACAACTTCTCAATACAAAATCCTTTTTCGGCTGAAAAAAAAAAAAACAGCCAAAAAATAAATAAAAAAACAGCCAAAAAAAAACAGCCAAAAAAACCCCAGAAAGTGGAAAGTGGCATGATCACCTGAATGTGTGAAAGACACTGCTTCCCAACCTCTAAAAGAAAGTAATCCACCATGGACTGGTTTTTAGAGGGTGTTTGAAACTGGTTTCCCATGTAAAGGCAGCCTTAGATCCAAATGAGATATATAGAAAATACTGCAAAATTGAAGCATATGACTGAAGCTTCTAAAAGTCGAATATATACATTTAAGGGAGCCTGGGTTTGTATTTCTGCCCATCCAGTTCTGAGATTTACACGGCTCTGTCACACAGCACATCCCTGTCTGGCAGAGTAGGAGACCCGATTTTCTCTTCTACAATTAATTGTCTTGTCCCTCCCGCAGCCTGTGATTGGACAGTCAAAAAATAAGCAGCAGACTTGTGGTCAAGTACTCGCCGATACCGAGTACTGATACCTTTGTGGTGTGATTTGAGCCCATACAAAATGAATGGGCTCAAATCACACTGCAAAGAATCATATGTGATTTGAACAGCAATGAGATGCGATTCCTGCCCCGCTCCTGTGTGAACGCAGGCTGAAGTCACTATGACAAGCCTGGGTTCACATAGGAGCAGTGCAGGAAACCACATGCGATTTGGACAGGTATCGCGTCGAACTCCTGTTGAAATCACATGCAATTCTTTGCAGTGAGACCTTTCTTTTTGTATGGGCACAAATCATACCGTACAGGTATTGGTTTCAGGTATCGGAGCATCTGAATTAGTACTCGTGCAAATGCTCAGTATAGGCACTAATACAGGTTTTGGTATTGGTGCCACTGTAGTATGTACCATGCTTGTAATACATTCCCCTCAAACTTGTTGCAGCTTCCTACCTTTTGTTATTCTGAAGAAAAAGCTGTTTGTTTATCTATGTCCAAGTGAATCTGTAAGGGAGTGATTTTATAATTATCAATCAGTTGCTGCACCTGCAGGGCTCTAATGAGGAAAGCATCAAGGTCTGCATCCCTTTCAATGTGATTTCCCTTTGGGAGCATCTCACCAAAAATGACATTTTAGTTGCAGGTGATGCCAAAAATCTTACTTGTATCTTAGGGCAGACTTCTGAGAAAATCAGTAAGCCAATCACACAAGCAGGAAATGACATTTTTAGGGGGCATTCTGTATATCATCTGTGTAGAGAACACCTCCAAGTAGCCATATTGCATTTTACAGAAAATTACAGAGCTGTAAATCCCGAATTTTCTAATTTTCAGATTTCCGAAATTCCGAATTTCTGAGTTTTCGAATTTCTGAATTCTGAATTTTTGGACTTTCGAGTTCTGGAATTCCGAATTTCCAAAAATTCGAAAATTCGCATTTTCAAAATTTGAAAATGCAGCTTGATGCGGAGCGATAAAAAAAAAAAAAAAAAAAAGGGTTGAGATTTTTTTTTGTGTGTGTTTTTAATGGGTAGGGCAGGTAAAAAAAACACATGTACAGAACTGAATCGAGCCTCATATCACAATCCTGTTCTTACATCAGCATCCTCTGCTCCCCCCCTTCACATCAGTCACTCCCCCTCACATCAAAATCCCTCCTTCATATTACGGTCCTCAGCCCCCCTTACATTACTGTCCTCAACCCCCCCCCCCCTACATTACTGTTCTTAGTCCCCCATTACTGTCCTAAACCTTCCCCAATTACTTTCCTAATTCCCCTCTTAACTGTCCTGAGCCCCTCCATTTACTGTCCTCAGTCCCCTAAATTACTGTCCTAATTTCCCCCCTTAACTGTCCTGAGCCCCTGCATTACTATCCTGAGCTCCCCCTTTAACTGTCCTGAGCCCCTCCATTATATTTTTCAGCGGTCCCAACAATGTCCTTAGCCCCCCTTCACATCACCCCCCTCCCTCCCTTTCCTGTCCTACCTTACACAGACAGGGAGGAGGACAGGAGGCACAGCAAGTTTGGTCAGAAGATGGGAGCTCTAAGTTGGTGATTGGCTGCTAGAACCACCCTGCGTCCTAGCAACCAATCACCTGGTTGTTATTTCGGGCAGCCCCCACCCTCCATCCAGAGCTGTCCAGCCTATCACTGTTGGCTCTGTGAGAATGAGAATGACAGCGGCGGCAGGGACAGCTCTGGGCAGAATGTCTCCTAAATAGTAGTACCACAGCGGTCCGGATAGGACATTGACTCTGGACTGGACTCAGACTGCAGTCCGCCATTTAGTGATGCCAGCTTAAAATCAAAGGCCTGGTATTTATGACAGCTATTTTATCCAAGGGAAATTCCCAAAACATGGCCTGTTGGGGGTAATTGAGGACTAAGGTTGAGAATCACTGCTCTAAAGCATCACTACTGGGAACCAATGCTGTAATCTGTCACATTATTTCTCCATCCATATCCCCCCCTATACAGTGAGCTGTCATCTCTCGAAACTTAGCAATGAGAATATCGCATACTAGTGTTATCACATTCCTAGCACTACCCGCACTGCACCTACTTTAATTTGTTCTTCCTTAAGCTGCTCATACACAGCTCAGATTTTGGACATATGCTATTGAATCGGCTGAAATTTGGACCATGGATGTCTCTTTGATGGCACTTCTCAGCTCGACAAAGTCGATTTAAAATCAAAGGAAATAGTTGGCCCGAAACTGAGTGCGTCCTACCAGATGTTCAGGTATTCAGACATCTGCAGATGCTGTCACAATACAACAGTTGTCGGTGGAGATTCCTCCATACATGATATTTAGCTTGGCTGGAGGAACCAATTGATTTCTCTCATTCAGCCTGGAAATCTAATGCCCCGTTCACATGGTCGTACTTTGTTCGGACATTCCGACAACAAAATCCTATGATTTTTTCCGACGGATGTTGGCTCAAACTTGTCTTACATACAAACGGTCACACAAAGTTGTCGGAAAATCCGATCGTTCTAAACGCGGTGACGTAAAACACGTACGTCGGGACTATAAACGGGGCAGTGGTCAATAGCTTTCATCTCTTTATTTATTCTGAGCATGCGTGGCACTTTGTCCGTCGGATTTGTGTACACACAATCGGAATTTCCGACAACGGATTTTGTTGTCGGAAAATTTTATATCCTGCTCTCAAACTTTGTGTGTCGGAAAATCCGATGGAAAATGTCCGATGGAGCCCACACACGGTCGGAATTTCCGACAACACGCTCCGATCGGACATTTTCCATCGGAAAATCCGACCGTGTGTACGGGGCATAAGAGTGTGTGACTAGCCTGGTGCTGTATTTCAGGCCCTACATCTGATGTTTAATAGATAGAAACTTGTTACCAACCCTACTTGAGTGTTATCAGTTTCATGTGTATAATGAAGGACAGAGACACTTTTAAAAAATCTGATTTAAGAAAAAAGACTGTGGTTCCCCTTTAAGAAATAAGTGAAATATTTGATGTTCCTTGTGTTGCTACATTCTGCCCTTTTTTGTGAAACTCTGTAAGTAATGCATAAAAGCTGTTTCATGGCTAATTTTGAAACTTGTTTCACTGTGTCATTTTTCCACTCGTTCTTTGACAATGGACGCATTGTACTGTGTAAGATGCAATTAATTCAAATCAGATCACTTCCTACAATGAGAAGCGTTCTCGTGCTGCCATGCCCTCTCGCCAATTCCCCTCCCCCCTTTTCTTGGCTTCTTTATTTGGCTGTAGCACACCTGCAATGCAAAACTCTAGCTTACTATCATGTCCCCACCCTGATTACCTTCCTAGTATGTCAGCCTTAAGCCTCATACACAGGATCCGATTGTTGGCCAACCGAGCGTCAGACTTTTGTCCGAAGGGCGTGTGCCTGGATCTTGTCTTGCATACTAACGGCACAAAATTGTCGGTCAACAAACACGAACGTAGTGACGTACTACGTGGAATTTCAGCTCTTGAGTGCCACCCTTTGGGCACCTTCTGCTACTGTCGTGTTTGGTGAGCATTGATATCGAGCATGCGTGTTTGTACTTTGGACTGACGGACTTGTGTACACACAATACGAAAATCTGACAACAGACCATTGTCCGCTGAAAATTTACTAGCCTGCTATCCAACATTTGTTGGCCAAAAGTTGGACAATTGTCTGAAGTAGCATACTAACGGTCGGATTTTAGGCGAACAGTCTCTCATCACAAAATTCCCTTCCGAAAATCTGATCGTGTGTACGAGGCTTTAGGGTGAAAAACTACAAGACACGATTTGGCTGCACAAAGTGAATTGTTTTAAAGGGATTTAAATTGGTTTAGTGGATTTGGACATTTTGAAAAAACTTTTGCAGTGCTTTATCTTTGAGGTGTTTTATAAAAAAATCTGAATTTCAGTTACCTTGTTAAAAATGTATGTACATTTGTTCTGTGCAAATGGGGAAAAAAACATTGTTATTAGGCTATTTCCTCTGCTGATTGTCTGCTTTTTAGGGAATTAAATAGGAGAATGTTGCAATTGGCCACTGGTTACGCCAAGTATCAATTTGTTGCGGAGAAGCATGGGGGTAGACAAGTGGTGATGGACCTTTCCTCCATGTTCCCTGTTAACCTGTTGGGCGCCAAGTTCTGGGTCACATGAGAGGACTATCCTACAACCCCCCCCCCCCCAGGATGGGTTCTTTTGGCTATGCCAGGATGTGTGGGGTCACTCCTCCTAGGGGTAAAACACCTCGCCTGAAGTCGTGCTCACCAATGCCCGGGACCAGGCGGGGTCCATGGTCATGTGAAGAATCAAACATTAAGGCAGTCCCCCTACTCACAGATTAGCCACTTGTGTGTAGTGTTGTATGCGGAGTCCCTCCAGTAAATATCATCCGTTGTCCTACACACTTGTACAGGTGTATGTGTTGCATTAGGAGGGGTATGCAGAGACTATGCCCACTCCATCAGTCAGTGTGCCTCTGTTATGTCATTCCCAGTAACAGAGTGGGGTCCTGCCAAGCACTTAGTGTGGACCTCATACGTGCTCCCACTTAACTCCTGCAACCTAGTGACCTTGCCATGGACCCCTGTAATGCTATTCTGCTCCCGGTGACCGGCGGGGGTGGACAACTAGGGAGGAAGGTGGAACAACGACCCTTTACTTTTACCAGGTACCACTCCAATGACTGGTTGCTTTCCTTCTGTGGTTATACACGGCAATTTTTTCTTCTCTTAGACGCACAGGCGAACCTTGCGTTGCAGTGATGTTTCACAGACCCAATGTGCTACTTCAGACCCTGATTCCTTGGAAAGATGCCAGGACCCCACATGCACCCCTTGAGTAACTTCAGACCAGGCCTTGAGCAGTTGAAACAACTTTACTGAACTTTTGGTAGAACGTGTATAACATGCAGTAACGTACTTTTCCTAACTGAACCTGCTGCCCCATTAAAAACAATGGGATACTGCCAGCTCCCGCAGCTAATCGTGGCTGCTCGCATGCAGCGATCACATGCCAGTGATCAGCCCTGGATGCAGACTGCCTTCATGTGAAAAAAAAGGTGAGTGGAGTCAATAATCTGAAGAAATTGATGCCTGTTCACCTTTCTATATAAGGAGGGAAAGGGGGCGGGGGGCGTCAGCCATATTGTCAGATTGAGACATTAGGGAGAGCTGACACTTCTGTGTTGGGCGAGAGCCTGTATTTATTTTTTTAATTCTGTCATTGGCAAATGCCTCCCATGGCATTGCCTGTGTTTGTGTTTGACAATAGCTTTCTGATTTTAATTTTGTTAAGCGTTGTGCAAACTGTTGGCACTATATAAATACTGCATCATAATAATAATAATAATAATAATAATAATAATTAGCCCTACAAATAGGCAGAATTGAACACCAATCACCTCAAACTAATCTCAAAGGTCTCATTCACACCATTTTCCACATATGGGATAATGGGATAATGGGATTGATTTACTAAAGGCAAATAGACTGTGCACTTTGCAAAGTGCAGTTGCACTCTGTAAGTGCAGCTGCTCCAGAGCTTAGTAAATGAGCAGAAACTCCGCTGACTTCCATCAGCCAATCATGTGGAAGCAAAAATGCTGTTTTTTTTTCCTTGCACATGATTGGGTATTCTTCAAAAAGTGAAGCTTTACCTGATTTACTAAGCTTTGGAGCAGCTGCACTTGCAGAGTGCAACTGCACTTTGCAAAGTGCACAGTCTACTTGCCTTTAGTGAATCAACCCCCTTGTGTCCTGTTCACACCATAACTCTGCTTCAGTAGAGTTAAAAAGTTAAACAATGTTATGCATTGTAACAAAGCATAACACCACCCCCACACAACATACATTGGTGCGTATTCGTTTCAGTGTGCAGGCTAGTGTGAATGAACCCAGAAACAAACTGAACACACCTGAAAACACATGGATTTTGCCCATCTCATAAAAGCCCCAAAATAGATTAAAAAATTACTTTGAAATGACCGGGGTAGTCAGTAGGCCGGTAGGGCAGCTGCCTGGGGCGCCAGGGTAGGGGGGGCGGCAAAATGCAGATCCCCAGCCACTCGCTGGGGATCCGGATTTTTTAAATACCTGTCCCTCCAGCAGGCAAACTTAAACTTTCACCCTGCGCCCCATAGAAGAGAGGGTGCAGCATGGAAGTTTAGTTTGCCTGCGGGGATCGGGGTGTGGAGATGGGGAAGGGATAAATTTTGTCCTTTTACAGATCTATGCGAAATATACAATTTCCCAGTATCAGAATTACCACATTATACTCTAATTGAAAAATTCTACCAAAAATACTTCTCTCTAACAACCCCCTTATTCCCAATTTGAACAAAAATGTATTTCCTCTCCAAGGGATAAGGGACTGATCTCTCGTATTTACCACTGCTTAAATGAATTCTCCATCTCCATCACATTCTCCATCATAGAAAAGTCAAAGCCAATGCTTCAATGGGAAATTGATTCTTTTGAACTACCAGAATGGACCACTATGATCCAAAACCTACTGAAATGTACTCACTCAATTTCGTTGAGAGAAACAGCCATCAATTTACACACAAGATGGTACCCAACCCCGTATAATATAAACTCCTTTTATCCATCGGTATCTCTCACATGCTTCGGGGGATGCCCAGATCAAAGTACCATTTTACATACCTTCTGAAACTGCAAAAATTTGAAACATATATGGCTACAAGCAGCTGCTAAGATTGAGCACATGATAGGCAAAAAAATTCCCCTTACCCCTCAGATGTGTCTATTGTTTGCATTTACAGCATACCTAATGTACCCATACATAATATTAGACTAATACATACACTGTTTAACTAAATTCATTGGATGGCAGCTTTTAATTGGCATTCGTTGACGGTTCCTTGGCCCCAGGTGTTGAATAGAATGGAACAAATAAGACTCTCAGAGCGTATCCACCTTACCTTCTTTGGCACCATGCATATTTCTCATAAAAAATGGTTCCATTGGGACATACCACCACCCTAAATATCACCTTTATATAACCTTTTAGAACAATAATGTGTTTTGAACTATACAACCTTATAGGAAAAATTGTTCTCATATCTTATTCTTATTGCTCTATTGTTGTATTGCTATGTTTTTCTAATTTTGTTGTTTGTTTGTTGTTTATTATATACCATATACCTTATATCAATTTCATATTTGATATACTTGCTCTACCTTTGTTTATTTTACACATTTGTACTAAACTATGACCCTCTACAATAATAAAAAAACATTTGTAAACAAAAAAATTTAGTTGCCAGGTGATAGTTGCCTTGGTCAATTTTTAGGAGATCAATTGATTCCTCTCTAACTCTGGACTTGTTGCAGCCTTTCTCTTCTGTCACTAGGTGGCATTATGCTAGTGGCATTAGATAAGACAGGGGCTTTGCAAGCTCAGCCATGATTAGATGGGTGTCTCAGCCAATGGGCAGGGATCTTCTTTGGTCCCTTGGCCTGCTGGGGGAGGTAAGAGTAATACTTTTACTATTTATTTGGGTGGAGTCAGGTGATCGGGGTTCCGTGCCACCTGGATGGTTGTCTGGGTGGACGTGTGTTATGCTGCCCTGGGTTGCTAGGCCGGAAGCCTGAGGCCTATCCCGGGGACACCTGGCTTCTAGGCTGCCTGAGGCCTATCCAGGAGCAAGAGAATCAGCATAGGGTTGGAACTACTGGTTTGTAGTCCAACCAGAAGTAGTGGTTCAGCCAGACGGGGAACCAGCTGTAGTTGGAGGTAGAAGGGGAAGCTGTCGCCACTAAGGGACCATCCACCTTGTTACCGGAGACCACTGTGAGTAAGCTGAAGCCAGTACCTGAGCAGTCTTCTCTCCAGCCGGGGACAGTGAAGAAGTGGGAAAACTTCAGCAAGTGCCAAGCCAGGGACCCAGCGGGACAGCAGAGGTGACGCTTGCGGAGCATCAGTGGGTGCCAAGCCAGGGACCTAGCGGGTCAGCAGGGGTGACGCTTGAAGAGTAGTAACTGCTACAAGATTGTTGCCATAGGAGACAGCGGTCCTACCTATACAGAAGTGGTGTCCGGCTGGAGGCCTTAGACCAGTTTAGCTGTCTACCTATAGAAGTCTCGGAGTCTGCCAATTATCATTACATGTACCTAAGGGTGTCCTGGTCCTAACCCTCTCTTCCCCAGTAATGTTCAAGAGACAATAAATCTCTTTGTATTCAAAAAGTGTCTGGCGCCTACCATTTCATCTTGCATTACACCCACCATGCCTTGTAACCCACTCTACACAGAAGGATGTCAGCTGTCCCTGACTCTGGAGGTCACCACTAGGCCTCGGGGGCCCCGGGACTTTGCTACACATGGATCGACTTTCGATCCACGTATGGGGACACCGGTTGTACAGAAGTCGAACTACCGATCAACTTCTGTTCAACCAGCCTGTCAAGCAGTGTTCTTAGAAAAATCTGTGGCCTCAAATCCGTTGGTAACCAGATTATTTAGAGCTCTTACGAGATCCAGACCAGCACCGCTTAAAGTTTTTCCTAAATGGGATCTGTCGATAGTCCTTCAGTCTCTAACAAAGAGCCCCTTTTAGCCTTTGGAGGAAGCGCCACTCAGATATCTCACGTTTAAGTCTGTGTTTCTGATTGCCATTGTCTCTGCACGCAGGATCAGTGAGCTTAACGCTTTATCAATCAAGGAACCCTATTTGTCTATTTTTTTAAGACAGGGTTATACTTAGGACAGACCAGAAATTCTTACCAAAGGTAGCTTCGGTACAGAATCGTGTACAGGACATTGTACTTCCAACCTTCTGCCCTAACCCAACAGGAGAGAAGGAGACTTGTTTCCACATGTTGGATGTCAGAAGGACTTTGTTATGTTACTTGGAAAGAACAAAGCTCTTTAGACGTTCAGATTCACTGTTTTGTGCTGTTTTCGGGCAACAGGAAAGGTTGCCAGGCTTCTAAGGTTTCTTTAGCAAGGTGGCTGAAACTATCCATTTCAGAGGCTTATTCACATGCAGGTGTGTCTCCACCAGCAGGAATTTGTGCACACTCAACAAGAGCACTAGCAGCCACTTGGGCAGAGAGAGCTGGTGCCACCCCTGAACAAATTTGCAAGGTGGCAACATTGTCAAGTTTTCACACATTCGTGAAACATTACAGGCTGGACCTCCCATCTGCTAATGATCAGGCGTTTGGCAGAAAGGTCCTGCAAGCTGTTGTCCCACCCTAAGGGGGTATGTCTCTGTTATCCTCTCAGGTGCTGTCCTGAAAGACGCCTTGGGAAAAACCAAGTTAGACTTAACGGTAACTTGTTTTCCAGAAGTCTTTCAGGACAGCAACATCCCGCCCTATTTGTATTTAACCATTTCAGCCCCGGAAGAATTTACCCCCTTCCTGACCAGAGCACTTTTTGCGATTCGGCACTGCGTCGTTTTAACTGACAATTGCACGGTCATGCGACGTGGCTCCCAAACAAAATTGACGTTCTTTTTTCCCCACAAATAGAGCTTTCTTTTGGTGGTATTTGATCGCCTTTGCGGTTTTTATTTTTTGCGCTATAAACAAAAATAGAGCGACAATTTTGAGAAAAAACGCATTATTTTTTACTTTTTGCTATAATATCCCAAATTTAAAGAAAACGGAAAACACATTTTTTCCTCAGTTTAGGCCAATCTGTATTCTTCTACATATTTTTGGTAAAAAAAAAAAAAATTGCAATAAGCGTATATTAATTGGTTTGCGCAAAAGTTATAGCGCCTACAAAATAGAGGCTAGATTTATGGCATTTTTATTTTTTTTACTAGTGATGGTGGCGATCTGCGATTTTTATCAGGACTGCGACATTGCGGCAGACAGATTGGACACTTTAGACACTATTTTGGGACCTTTGACATTTATACAGCGATCAGTGCTATAAATATGCACTGATTACTGTGTAAATGTCACTGGCAAGGAAGGGGTTATCACTAGGGGGCGATCAAGGGGTTAAATGTGTTCCCTAGGTGTGTTCTAACTGTGGGGGGGGGGGGGACTGACATGGGGAGGAGACCGATCGGTGTTCCTATATACTAGGAACACACAATCTGTCTCCTCTCCCTTGACAGGATGTGGATCTGTGTGTTTACACACACAGATCCACGTTCCTGCTCTGTCACGAGCAATCGTGCGTGTCCGGAGGACATCGCGGCTGCTGGGCACACGCATCGGCCCCTGAGTGACGCGGCGGGTGTGCGCGCACGCCCCCTATACCGCCGGAAAGCCCGCCCGGGATGGGAGAACCACCTTCCGGGCGTCATATTACTATAGGTGGGATGGGAAGTGGTTAAAGGAGAATTGTACAAAAAACAAGATTGGTTAAACCCACAAGTGCTTTTACCACTACTATTCCTTTATATTGGCTTTTGGAATTTACAAATGCAGCAATTTAGAAATCAGATGAAAGGTTTAGCGCTGGAAAATGCTTTTTGCTAGATAAAAAGTGCATTTTTATATACATCTATAGAGATCAGACCAAAATGAGGGACATTGCTCCAAATCAGGGACAGTCCCTCGAAATAAGGGACAGTTGGGAGCTATGCTTCCTGTTGTTATAGGGTGACAACTGTCTCCCATTTGTGTTCTTGTGTTGTCACCCACTCACATGCCCGCATTAACGTATTGCACATATGTAAATAGACCTTTACCCTTGGGCCTCATTCACACAGGTGCTGGAACCCATACTGCGAGAATGAGGCCTTTGTTTCTGTGCCTGTATCTGCTCCAAGCTGCATGCAGGTAGCCTATAGAGGTGAATGCAGTCATAGCAGGCTGCACACACTCCGTTGCATCTCAAAATCTGACAGGCCTGCATTAGAAGATGTGTGCATTCAGGGTTGTGGACCTGCAAGCCTGTCAAAAAACAAAGACCTCATTCATGCAAGATGTGTGCCAGCGTCCCTGTGAATGAGGCCTTAAATGTCATCCAGGTAGGATTTGGATTTTGTTTCTCATGTCTGGTGAGGATCCAGAAATTGTCGCTCCTTACAGCAGGGATATGCAATTAGTGGACCTCCAGCTGTTGCAGAACTACAAGTCCCATGAGGCATAGCAAGACTGACTCTGACAGCCACAAGCATGACACCCAGGTGCAAAGGCATGATGGGAGTTGTAGTTTTGTAACAGCTGGAGGTCTGCAAATTGCATATCCCTGCCTTACAGCATTAAACTGATGGATGGTTGTGCTGGGATCATTCGTATTCTGCAACAGTTGGATCTACGCGGCAACTTTAATCACTTCACCCGGATTCCAAGTGCTGAATGATGCATGCTCAATGCCAGTGGTCTTTCCATAAAGGTTAATAAAGTTCAGAAGATACCCTATGAAGTCTTTCTCAAGAACTGCAGCCCACCTCCCCTGATTGTGTCTTAGGTGGTGCTTTTCCTGCAGGAAACTATGTGCTGTCAGCGATGCTGACTCTGGCAGGAAGTGAGAGGCAATGGAAAAAATCACTGGGAATTTCTGGAGTGAGTCATTAAACAGAACACACCTTATTTACATGCCTTCTGTAGAGTGCAGATTGCCTGAACATGAGTCATTGATACAACTCAATGTTCTTGGTACACCCAAACCAATGAAAATGTTCTTAATAAATTCTGTCAGGTTGTCCTAGTAACAACTAGTATCACCTGTCAAAGTTATTTTAACCACTTCCATACCGGACCTATTCTAGCACTCCTTTCCTAAATGTAAAAAGTATCATTTTTTTGCTAGAAAATTACTCAGAACCCCCAAACATTATATATTTTTTTTAGCAGACACCCTAGGCAATAAAATGGCGGTCTTTGCAACTTTTTATCTCACACGGTATTTGCGCAACAATTTTTCAAACGCTTTTTTTTGTGGAAAAAAATGATTATTAAAATGATGATCATGATTTAAAAAATTACAAAACAGTAAAGTTAGCCCAATTTTTTTGTATAATGTGAAAGATGATGTTACGCCGAGTAAATAGATACCCAAAATGTCATGCTTTAAAATTGCGCACACTCATGGAATGACGCCAAACTTCGGTACTTGAAAATCTCTATAGGCAACACTTTAAAATTTTTTACAGGTTATATGTTTAGAGTTACAGAGGAGATCCAGTGCTAGAATTGTTGCTCGTGCTCTATCGCATGCAACAATACCTCACATGTGTGGTTTGAACAGTGTTTACATATGTGGGCAAGACTTACGTGTGCATTCGCTTCTGAGCGCGAGCTACCAGGAACAGGAGCGTTTTAAATAATTTTTTTTATTTTACTTTTTTTTTTTATTATTACACTTTCTTTTACATTTTTTTATCACTTTTATTTCTATTACAAGGAATGTAAACATCCCTTGTAATAGGAATCGTTCATGACAGGTCCTCTTTATGTAGAGATGCGGGGTCAATAAGACCCCGCATCTCTCCTCCAGGCTGGAAAGCACGATCTCATGCTTACCAGCCGCGATCGCAGCTTTGTTTACATCCGCAGCCCGGACGTGACGTCATAACGTTGCGCCCGGGCCTCCGACGATCATAGAGATGACTGGTGACCATCTGGTCACCGTAAATCTCTATGGTCGTCATCCGTCATATGAATTACACAAGTTCTGAGGCCAATTTAATTCAGATAAGGCACCAAGTGAGTTTAATTACCACCTTAATCAGCCACAGAACCTGTGTAATTCATATGTGTTTGGTTTTAAAGGGATGAGGTGGCAACCCTACATACAATGTGGCCTGACCTGTGTCGCACAATGCGGCCTGACCTGTGTCGCACAGTGCGGCCTGACCTGTGTCGCACAATGCGGCCTGACCTGTGTCGCACAGTGCGGCCTGACCTGTGCCATACAATTAGGGTTGCCACCTCATCCCTTTAAAATAAAACACATATGAATTACACAGGTTCTGTGGCTGATTAAGGTGGTAATTAAACTCACTTGGCGCCTTATCTGCATTAAATTGGCCTCAGAACTTGTGTAATTTATATGTGTTCGGGTTTAAAGGGATGAGGTGACAACCCTAATTGTATGACACAGGTCAGGCTGCATTGTATGGCACAGGTCAGGCTGCATTTAATTGGCACTGGTAAATATTTTAGTACACCACTTGGTTCAGAATATTTTTTTTCTTGTTTTCCTCCTCTAAAACCTTATGGTCAGGTGCGTCTTATGGAGCGAAAAATACTGTATATTAGATGGGTATTCAACCTACAGCTGAACTTGAAAGTTTTTGTAGACAATGGAGAATTAAATCTTTATTAAACTCTCTATAAAAATTCTAATTTCCCTATACTTCCACGTAACTAGCTGTATAGCTCTACAGTGGGGTTTATCTGAAATGTCAGGACTACATGTCCTAAGATTCCTGGTGTGCTCAACATAGTGTGCATGCATGCCCCCTAAAGACGTCTTTTCCCTGCTCTAGTCAGACCATAGCCTGAGTGCTCATTCGTGCTCTAAAGTCATCTCCCTTAAGCCCTAGTCTCCCTGCAGCCTGAAAACAGTCTGTTTTGCAGCGGCACTGCAGTTGGAGAGGAAGTCAAGAGGAACGCGGTTCCTCTATGATTAACTGGGTCACTGGGGAAGCTATCCCATTGGATGCTGCCACCCCAAGTGACACAGGCAGCCATCTTGGGTCAGGCAGAGCTGTTTTAAGGCCCTGGCTCCCAGGTTTGGCACATATTTTGTGAGTGGGTACAGGTACCCTGCCTGTTAGGGTCAGAACTAGAGGCAGGGAAAGGTTCCTGATGCTGAGGTAAAGCGTAGGGCTGGCAAGTTCTCTGGACATCTTCCTGCTTGAGCACAAGATGGCCAGGCTGCATTCTGCCCCTCTCAACAGGCGCTGTCAGTTCAGCTGAATCCTGCTCTCTACACACTGTTGGACCTGTAAATGTTCCTGGCTGGGCTGCTTTGCCACCGGGTTATTTGTGAACTGTCTGCATTTATTCAATACAAGTTCTTTCATTGCACTGGGACTCAGTGTGTAGTTGCTGCCGCACCATGCTGCCTCCCACCTACAAGTGCACCAGTCTCCCCACAGCCTGGGAAAATAATGCACATACATGCTGTAAGGGTGTCTCCTTACAGCTCCATTCTCCCATTTGCCAAGATTATAGTGCAAATATATGCTCTAAGGATGTCTCCTTTGCAGCCACAGCCTTCTCGTAGCCCAAGAACATAGTGTGCATGTGTACCATAGAGATGTCTACTTACAGCTCTAGTCTAACCACCACCTGAGAACATACAGTAGTGCACGTGTGCTCTAAGGACATCTCCTTGGAGCTCCAGTCTCAATCATAGTGCACATGTGTGCCTTAATAATGTGACCTGCCAGCCCCTGTCTTCTGCAGCCAAGAACATAATGCGAACGCATGCTCTAAGGACATCTATTCACAGCCTCAGTACATAGTACACATGAGTGTCCTAAGGATGTCTCCTCACAGTCCGTTTCTCCCCACAGCTGGTAACAGTTTAATTGGGAAGAACCATTAGGTAATCAAAGATCCATTTTTCATTTCCACCGTCCCAAATATAGTGTGTGTGTGTATATGTATATGTGTATATATGTATATGTGTGTGTGTATATATATATATATATATATATATATATATATATATATATATATATATATATATATATAAATTAATTAATATAATGTGTATATATAAAGACTAGTACCCCCCCCCCTGGTACAAAAGGGACTTTTTATATCAAACTTTTTATATCAAAACACAATAATTAAACCAAAAAATAGAAAAGTAGAAAAATGTATTTTAAATGTATTTATTTTAATTTATTTTAATTTTAAATAAAAAACACTGTCATGAAGAAAAAATAACAGTGATGCATAGAGTAATCTACAGTATCCAACATAATGTATAAACAGTAAAGCACTTCTCCTATAACCCAACGCGTTTCGGGAAATTCAAGATAAATCCCTTCTTCAGGGACATAATAATTGGAGATGCTTCATGGAATGGAACATTAAAAGTTTTTTTTAGATGATACCAGATAGGAGTTAAGACATATACTAGACAGGGAAGATAGTTGCCCAAACATGGGACGTTAATCCCCGAGAGCCCTCACAAAGGTCCCCAAAAACAAAGTGAATCCTCAAAACAGAGGCGTGCAAGCTAATATGGCTACACTTGTTGAAAAAGATAAGTCCTTGGCGGAGAAATGGCGGCGTTTGTCTCACACAAGAACCCCAGAGGGTAGCATCCGCCTCAGCTGGTAACATAGTACGCATGTGTGCCCAAAAGAGAACTTTTCACACTCCTAGTCTACCCACTGCTGAGAACATACTGCACATGTATGTGCTAAGGCTGTCTCCTTGCAGCCACAGTTTCCCCACATACCCTAAGGGTGTCTCCTTGCAGCTTCAGGCTCCCTGCTGCTAAGAATATACTGCACATGTGTGTGCTACAGATGTCTCCTAACAGCCCCAATCTCCCTGCTGCCAAGATTATGGTGCGCATGCATGCTCTAAGGATACCTCCTTGCAGCCAAAGTTTACTCACAGACTGAGAACGCATTCATGCCTAAGAATGTCTTCTCATGGGTCCAGTCTAATCAGCCTGAAAACATTGTGTGTATGTGTGTTCTAAGGACCTTTCCTTGAAGACCTGGAACACAATGCACGTGCGTGCCCTCATATTGCCAGTCTGCCCGTAAACCGGGAATATAGTGCATGTGTTCCCTAAGTATGTCTGCCTACAGCCCCAGTTTCCCAGCAGTCCAAGTCCATCCCATGATTCCTGGCATGCTGCCATGCTTTAGGAAAAAAAAGGTGAACTTAGCCTTTAAATCTCTTGTGGTGTGTTTCTGGTTTCGTGCACCTGCTGTCAGGAACTGGATCACCTGCTGGTGGCACTATGGTTCAGAGAGCAGAAGGGCGCAGTTCCGGTGGTCATCAGTGGGCGTCCCCAGGAGCCAGCAGATCCCAGTAAAGCAGAAAAGGTATATAACGCCTTCTTTGACTCTCATCAGTGCGTCAGTATTTTGCCTGTTAGCCATATACCTGCACGCTGATCCCTACCTATACCTTTAACTTGTATTCAGTACCCTGTGTCTCTGGTCCGTTTGTTCCCAGTCCCAAACATGCCCTGTTCATGTCAGCTTCCCTTCATTTGTACATAGTGTATATAGTTAGGTTGCTGATTTGGTTTTGCTTCAATGTCACATTTATTTTCCACTTTTTCCTGTTTTGCATAATTTCCCACCCACCCTTAATGTCCAAACAGGGAAGCACACACGTTGTCACAGCAGGTGGCACACCAAGTGCACCACCATTTTATTTATTCAAATGCACATACATATTTGCACACTACATCTGGGGGTGCACATGGTGTGCCAGTCCTTCCAGGTTTTTGTATGCTTCCCTCAATAGGTGGACCTTCCACTGCCACAGCTACAAAGCCAATTTTAATGGACAACCAGCCTTTTTTTTTTTTCAGCCCAAATAAATAAATTAAGATAGTTTGCACTCCATCTGACCTCTAGAAGAAGATCTCCCCCTCCCATAACATATCCTGATAGTTTGAACTGTGTAAAGGCTGGAATGTGAACACTGGCTGACTCTTACAGTAAATTATAGATGCAGAGAGCTATTCTCGCACTCAGAATCCAGGAGCCCCCGGATAATGCAAGTGCCTAAGTATAAGACCAGTATCAACACTTCCTACATTTAAATGTCTCTTTGGAAAGAACCTCATTCAAGAAAGCCTGTCATGAGTGAAATATGGGGCTACCATTACTGCCCTGATTCTGAAAATGGTAGTTACCCGGCTGGTATACTAAGAGTGCTTTCTAAGTCACTGAGCCAGAGCAAGTACATAGATAATAAAGTTTTAAATTATTCAGAACTTATTTAATTGAGGGTCAGCACAACAGTTAGGCTCAGTTCACACTGCCGTGACCTGAAAGTCCTACGACTTACAGTGCGACTTTGCCAGGCGACTTTGAAGCAACTTCAGGGAATGCCTGTGTAATCTTCCTGTAATGCTGGATCCAAATCACATCAATTAAGATGAGGATCCGACTTGGAGGCGACTTCCATTAAAGTCTATGGGCACAAGTCGGATAGAAGTCACCTTGAAGTAGTACAGGAACCTTCTCTAAAGTTGGAGCAACTTCGCGCCAGTGTGAACCGAGCCTAAGGGGGCTAGCATGTCATGTTTTTTTTTTATATAAAATGCATCTTTAAATTGTCAGTTCATCTAAAAAGTAATTTTGTACCTGGTTGGAATAAAGGGGTCTACTTGGCTGTTGATTCTGGCATCTCTAGGTTGGTTCCCACAGTCTCCTGATATATTTTTTTTGCTACCCATGTTAAAGTGGTTGTTACCTTACAAAACTCTTTCACTGGCAGCCCCTCTCCTTTCTCCGGCGATAACCCACAGTGTAAGTATTTGTTTAAATTGATGCCTCTAAATACCTTTTTTCAGCTATCTTCAGGCCGGTCACGTGACTCTTGGCCGCTCTGCTACTCCAATCCAGGGCTACACGGAGGTCATGTGACCGCCGTGCTGGCCGCTCAGCCCCTCCCACTGTGGCCCTGGATCATAGTGGGAGAGTGGCCAGGAGTCACGTGACCGACCTGAAGATACCTGGAAAAAAACGGTATTTAGAGGCATTGATTTAAACAAACACTTATGCCCCGTACACACGGTCGGATTTTCCGATGGAAAATGTCCGATCGGAGCGTGTTGTCGGAAATTCCGACCGTGTGTGGGCTTCATCGGACATTTTCCATCGGATTTTCCGACACACAAAGTTTGAGAGCAGGCTATAAAATTTTCCGACAACAAAATCCGATCGCGTCAATTCCGACCGTATGTGGCCTGTTCCGACGCACAATGTGCCACGCATGCTCAGAAGAAATTCCGACACGGAACAGCTCGGTCTGGTAAAATTAGCGTTCGCAATGGATACAGCACTTTCGTCACGCTGCAATGTTAAAAATGGTTTAATACAGCGCACTCTCTTCTTCTTTATAATGTAAAAAAAGAATGAAGTAGTTTTGCTGCTCATATTCACACACACTTCTCACAAACTTCTTTCTTTATTTTTTATCGGGATTACCTTAATATATTTTTATTTGTCACATCTGACAAAAATATATATATTATTTTTTTTTTTTTTTTTTAGATTTTATGTTTGTATTTTTTCAAAGGCTGATCTTTGTTTAATTTTATTTTTAGTTTTACTCCAGAATATTTTTGTGTGTGTTTTGTGTGTCAAGTTACCACAACACCATTGATATATTTTATTATTTAATCTCAAGGAGATTGTTTGGTGTTGGTGTCCCTTGTTAATTTCACATTGTATATTTGAAATGTACCTGAATCCTCACAAACAAACTGTCCTTTTTGAAGTAAAACACACATGGGCAAGTATAATTCAAACCAAAATTCCTTTATTAAGGGCTCAGAACCAAACAAAGAGGGAGGCAACGCTGGATAAACAGGAGAAATTAGCGAAGCCTAACCCCCAGGGCAGACATCAATTCTTGAACATCAAAATTGGTGGCCTGAGGAGTCCATATGTAAGGGAGGGCAGTCTGGTCCAGAAGTCCCAGAGATCCGGAAAGCAGCAGATTACATCTGTGTCCCCAGGCTGTGGTACCACAAGAGGCTGCATCTTTTGCCAGACCAGACTGGATCCAGGGTCCTCACTTTCTGGTCTTCCTTCCACGCTTCCTTCCACGCTGTGGCTCTGCTGTTGGAGATGTGGCAGGAGGAGGACTAGTAGGACCTGGAGGAGAAGGAGGAGGAGGAGGAGGACCTGGAGGAGGAGGAGGAGGACCATGTGTGAGGTCACAAAGGTGGGTATCAGATGTTATTTGGGCCCTCAACCCCTTATTGAGAGCCTCCAACATTAAGGACTCACACATGAGTTGTTGGCCCTCCTCCATCCGCTGCATTTTACAGGCAATGATGGCAGCGAAGTCCTCCTCCACAGTGTGTGGTGCTCCCAGGGCCTCTGTAGCCTTCCAAAAGAGGCCTATGGCAGCCTCCTCTACGGTACTCCTCCTCCTGCCACTTTCTCTTTGCAGGTGTAGGGGAGGGACCTGCATATCGGGCAGCCTGCTCGGCCCGGCCACCTCCTGTCTGAGACTTCCCTGTGTATGAAAAAGGGACATGGTTTTAGTTTTTGCATCATCAATCACAATCCTAAATTAGTACTCCAAACTAACATCTAGTTAACATCATTGATTGGACAAGCAGAAATATTTAGAGGAATGCTATACCTGGCTCAATCTGGGCTCCTCCACATGTTGTTGCCTGGAAGGCCCAGGTTGGGCGTCAGAAGCCTCAGCCGGGGGGGAAGGAAGCGTGGAAGGAAGACTGGAGAGTGATGGCCTGGGTTCAGTCTGGCCTGCCAGAAAATGCAGCCTGTCATAGTACCACATCCTGGGGACATGGATGTCATCTGCTGCTCCGGATCTCTGCGAATCCTGGACTTTATGGCGCTCACTTACATATGTGCTCCTCAGGCCACCAATTAGGATCTTGAAATATGTGATGTCTGCCGTGGGGATCACCTGCTTCACAATTTCCAACAATTGATCCAGCACTGCCTTCCTCTTTGTTTGGTTCCTGTAATGTGGGTGGTTGATCTCCCACAGACAAGGCAGCTCCCTGAACATGTCAATGAATATTGCCATGAAGTCAGTATCTTTAAAGATATCCATTTTCACTGCAAGACACAACACAAGACAAACCCTAATGTCAGGCCAAACTCTCCTAATCTTGTTACAATATAGGCCTCAATCTAGAAGCAGTATAGGCACAAGTATGTCTCTTACCTTTGTTCTTACGATCGGAGCCTCCAATGCTCCTTCCTCCGCTCACAGATCGTACGTAATACGCACGCGTGGTACGCTTTATACACACTGCGCATGCGTGTAACTCCGCCCGCCCCTGACGTTCTTTCTAGTCTATTCCCCGCCCCTTTTCGTTCTGCGCAGTGGGGGAAGAGCACATGGCGGATACACAGCAGGTGCATGCTAATTACAGGAACGAGGAGGAGGAGGAGGAAAGCCCGGATCACGTCCCGATCCAGAAGGAGATTTAAGGCCTCAAATATGTCCTTTGGGGAGATGTTGGAGATGGTGGACATCCTGAAGAAGGCCGACTATGATGGAAAGTATGGACCTTACCCCAACCCCAATGTCAGAAGGGCCAAGATCATGGCAAAAGTAGTCAAGAGTCTGCACCGGAATTTCAGGGTACGACGATCGAAAGATCAGCTCAGGAAACAGTGGTCGGACCTCAAATTATGAGAACATGAGCAGTACAGAAAGATACGGAGAGTGCTGCAAAAAAGTAAGTAGTTGTGCTGTGTTCCTATTCTTTATGTTTATTATGTTCGTGCTGCTCCATGTGCTTTTCTTAAAAGTGTACATTTTAAAATGTCAACTTTCATGTTCATGGGCACATTATTCGTTCGTATCAAACATTTTTCTTTCGGACTATAAAACACCATTGTTTTGGCCATATGCATTTGGCAACATTTTTTACGCCCTACTTGTATGAAACTAATTTGGTGGTGTAGATGGCTTTGATACTAGAATGAAATGCAAACTAGATTCTGTGTAAGGAGAGGACACTCAGCAGCTGTTTTCACATCTGGACACTGGAGCACTAGTGTGGGACACAAGAACCCCATTTTTTTTAGGGGACCCACACAGGTGCTCCAGTGTATACTATAGGGGGGTCTTCATCTGTGAAGCTTGTACTAAACAGGTAAAGTATTGCAGCTTGACAAAGGACACTGAAAATGCTACATCTTGGAACTCTGCTAAAATTGACAATTGTACCCCACTTCCAAGCAATGTTTCCTATTTGTAGTTCTGCCATCAAATATCTGTGTGCTAAGTACAGCATTTTTGTTTTACATAGGGGATAAAAGACTCTGAGGACACCCCTCATCCGAGGAGACCAGAGCCCCCCCCCCCCCCTCTGGAAGAAGGAGAAATACCCCCAACCCAAGAAGAGCAGGAGGAAGAAGACGTGGTGGAAATTGTCACCACAACAGGTGAGTGTCTGCGACCACAGGCTCAGGTAAGAGATGGATGCCAGCATATTTTTCATACCTGTTTTGTTTTGCTCTCTTTTTAGGTGATCGTGATGTTGTGGATCCAGATCCTTTCACATCAGAAAGTGCCCAGATCCTGATCGGGGAGATCATGGGGTGTAATTTACAATTGGAAAACCTCAAGAAAAACATCAATGATGTTATCCAAAAAAATAAGAACATCATTGATGTTTTGGGGCGAGTTTAAAACCCCTCAAAATCACTTTCTTCTTTTGTGTTCTACAAATTTTAAAAAGTTTTAGCGATTTTTCTTAAAGCTAAATTTGAAGGATGCACACAGTGTGCCAACATGTGCTATCTGCCATCCCGGGAGATCAATGGACGCGTTTTTGGGGTGCAACGCTTTCCTCAATAATAAAGTAGCTGAGAGGAAGGGGTTTCTCCCCCAAAACACGTCCCTTGATCCCCCGTGATGGCAGCTAGCACATGTTGATATTCGTAAATAGGTGTGCATCTTCCAAATGTGGCTTTTCCTGGGGTGACCTCACCCCATCTGAACGCAATATCAAACACAGTTCCTAAATACTCATGTCTCATATTGCCTTCAAGTTCTACCAAATGTGAACTTTGTAAGTTCCAAGATTTGTGTCTTTCTTGTTGGTTTTACACATGTTTTATCTTAAATGGACATTTCTATTTGTGATAATGCCACCCCAAAAATTGTTATACAACAAACATGTTGGTTTGTTTGAAAAACCTTTTCTAAATGCACATGTGATTGTGCAGGTATTAAAATGATTGTTAATGAAGAATGTGTGGATTATTGTGTCAATGCTAAAACACTTTGGTGGTGATGTAATTGGTGTTTTCTGTGAAAATGGGGGTTATTTCCTAAGGGCAAATCCTCTTTGCACTACAAGTGCAGTTTCAGTGCAGTTGCAAGTGCACTTGTAGTGCAAAGTGTCTTTGCCTTTAGTAAATAACACCCAGCAGTGCTTTGTATAAGGTTACACAATCACGCCATTTTCAGGACTCCCCACATTTCTGACAGGGTCAGGTAAAACAAACACAAGCAGGGAATGTCACCAAAGATTTGTTTTTTTTTATTTTATTTGATAAAGGCTTCACAAATTGTCTGGCATATGGATGGCCCCCCTACCCGCAAAGACCTCAAGGTATCTTAACCGGACATCACGGGCACTCAGGGAGGGCAAGCCAGGACGGCCACTTTCAAGCGCCGTCAGGGTTGGTTCATTGATCATTCCGGCCTCAGGCCCAACTGAGCAAGCATAGTTGGCAGAATGTTTGCGTAAAAAGTTATGGAGAACATAGCACGCCAGGATTAGATGATTACGTTTATACTCCGCCATATGGATGGGTGTCAGAAATAGGCGGAACCGGCTGGCTATGATTCCAAATGTGTTCTCCACCACTCTTCTGGCTCTGGCCAGCCGGTAATTAAAAACCTCTGTTCCGGGGTGAGGGTCCTCATCGGGAATGGCCACATAAGATGGTCCCCCAGCGCAAAGGCTTCATCCGCAACTAAGACGAATGGGAGTCCTTCCACATTGTCTTCTGGAGGTGGCAATTCCAAGCTGTCATTCTGGAGACGCCTGTAAAACTCCGTCTGGGCGATGACTCCACCATCGGACATCCGGCCATTCCTCCCCACGTCCGCATACAGGAACTCATAAGTAGCCGACACCACTGCCAACAGCACAATACTATTGAACCCCTTGTAGTTGTAATAGTACGACCCCGAGTTGGGTGGTGGGACGATGTGGACGTGGTTCCCATCAATTGCCCCTCCGCAGTTAGGAAAGTCCCACCGCTGGGCAAAGTGGGAGGCCACAGTCTGCCATTCCTGTGGCGTGGAAGGAAACTGTTGAGGAAAAAAAAACATTATTATTTTTGCACATAACCATGGAAAGCAGATTATAGACACAAAACATTCTTGGCCAACATCCAGATCACATTTATTAAGGGGAATTTTACAACACCAAAGTATAAGGTACACCTATCATATCCCCCCCCCCCCCTCATGGTCCATTTCTAACATTATAGGGGGGGATCTTGGACAGGTAACCCTCTTCAAGTCATTGAGAGATGAATGCCTAAATACAGGGTATTACTTGGAACAGCCCCTCCTTAGTTACACTATTGGCAGCCCACTGCACAGGTAAGAAGTGTCATAATACAAAGATATAAATACACACTGTACACATTAGAGCACATTTTGACATTCTGCTATTACCTATCAAGATAATAATAGGATAGAAAAACTTCAAACAGTACCATTTGAAAGTATACAGGCAGGCCCTACTACATGCTTTGGGGAATTCATCCATAAATCTGACCAGTAAAGAGATGGGTATAGTGTGTATGGGTTTGGCAAAGTCAGCAGATAGATGATTGAGGATAGATAGAGAATTGGTATCAGCTGACTTAGCAGTTGGGGGGAGGGAGGGTTAATAAAAATGATTTGGGGACACTACAAAAAAAAGCCTCAGGCACTCTGCCTGAATTTAAAGCACAAATCACATTTCTAAACATTTTAGGGGGTGTTTGGGGTAAAGCACTACTATGGAGCTGACAAAATACATTGTTAAGTGACTACATGAGGTGAATATAGGGCCAGGAGACACCATGCTGGGGAGGTAAGTGAAGGCAAATATGTATGAAGGACAAAAAAAAAGATTACATAAAAATCCAGCGTGCATGAGGAGAAAGGGGACATTCACAGCATATTACAATCATGGTAATGAGGAAAGAAATACAATACATTATCAAACATTAAATACAATAAAATGTGATATTAAAGGATAAATCTTACCTTAATATACTCCTTCTGCAGGACCTGGATGATGGCAGAACAGGTCTCTGGGATAATGATCCCCAGAGCCTGGGGGGAGATGCCTGTCGAACTTCAAGTCCTGCAGGCTTCTCCCTGTCGCCAAGTACCGCAGGGTAGCGACGAGCCTCTGCTCCGGAGTGATGGCTTGCCTCATGCAGGTATCCTGCCTGCTGATATAGGGGGTCAGCGAAGCCAACAAACGGTGAAACACGGGGTCCGTCATCCTGAGAAAGTTCCTGAAATCATCAGGATTATTCTCACGGATCTCACGGAGCAAAGGCATATGAGAGAACTGGTCACGCTGAAGCAACCAATTCTTGGTCCATGAACTCCTCCCCACCCTGTTCATGGACTGGACTTGTGTCAAGGTCAGGACCCCAACACCAAGCCCCCGCACAGCACAAACTCTACGAGGAGTACGTATACGAAACATGGCTAGAAAACGGTCGGCTGCTCAGAACGAAGTAACAGAACGCACTGAAGAACAGCAAGGCCTGTGAAGAGCGACCTGAAAAACAGTAACGAACTAACAAGAACACAATGACTAATTAAAGTCACGCGGAACTTGCTTGCACGCACTGAAGAGCAGATACAAACCCACAAGCACAAACTGAACCGCAGAAAACGATCTGAAAGCCACGAGTCTGAAAAAGCGCGAATTGTCTCTCACCAAACTTTTACTAACATGAGATTAGCAAAAGGAGCCCAAAGGGTGCCGCGCTTGGTTCTGAACTGGCCTTTTCTAGTCTCGTCGTACGTGGTTGACGTCACCGCGTTGTTGGCAATCGGAAATTCCGACAACTTTGTGCGACCATGTGTATGCAAAACAAAATTGAGCCAACATCCGTCTGAAAAAATCCTAGGATTTTGTTGTCGGAATGTCCGATCAATGTCCGATCGTGTGTATGGGGCATTACACTGTGAGTTATGGCTGGATAAAGGAGAGGGGCTGCCAGTGGCATTTTGTAAAGTTTTATGTACTATGAATAGCGGTGGGGTGTGAAGACACAGACTTCGAGCTGACAGGCAGGGGAGAGGGGGAGAAAACAGCTGCGGATGACAGAGGCACATAAACTGACAACTGTACACAGGGCTCAGCAGCCATGATTATCGTGGTCAGTACAGAGAGGGGGACATAGGAAGTGGCAGGCTCAGCCAGGTTTTTTACAGCTTAGAGAGGGGCAGATTAGACAGCACAAGCACTGTGCTGTTTGAACTGCTATAAGGGAATAGAATATCTTTCTTTTTTTGGGGGGTAACAAACACTGTAAGTCCAGCCTACACTAAAATCTCTGCATCTACAGACATCCACAATCTAACACTAACCTATCTAGCCCTGTGAAGAAGAAATCAGTATACATCCCTTTTTTTTGAAGCTGCTCCGGTCTGGTCTCCAGCGGCGGAAGCTCTGCAGAGGACACCGCTGACAACGGCTGGGAAATAAATGTGAGTGACGGCATCCATAGACTTACTATTGGGCTTCCGTTGTCGGCAGTGTCCTCTGCACCCCCCTCCACAGCGAAGCCGCGGCTGACAGCTCAGATCAGCTTCAAAAAGGTATGTATACTGATTTCTTCTTTACAGGGCTATATAGGTTAGTGTTAGATTGCCAATGTCTGTAAATTCAGGGATTTTAGTGTTAGGGTGTATTTTTACACTTTAACTTCTCCCCTTCCAGCAGCACTCTCACTCCTGCAGCATTCTTCATACAATTCATAATATTAAATAAAATGTATAATTATTATATATACATATATGGCACTGGCTGGCAGGATTCCTACATGTGGTATGGAGAAGAAAAAAGTTTTGTTCTCTCAGACTTTTAAAAAGTTGTGTTCTGGGTCCTGGAACCTGGACGCTTTGGGTGGTGTAAAGCCTCCATTCCTAGGTCCATATCCTAACTGGTAGTCAGACCTCATTATTGGTCCCAGCTGTCCACAAGTCATTTATATATGGGAGTAGGGATCAGGGCTCTCTCTGTTGTGGGAGCCTGCTGCTTGGTGAAAAGGCTGAGTGCTGATGGAATACAGAGTACAAGTGCTGTCTGTTTATTTAGGGGAACCATTAAGGGGTACCCTGTTAGGAACTGACCTGAATTTAGTTACTGACTAAACTCACTTAGTGTATTTATATTATGGACTTGTTATACAAAGCCCTCTTTAGTATGTCCAGCCATGGTCCCCACAGGTAGTCTCTGGCTTTGTGAGCAGCCACGAATAGCTGCAGCCCCTGACAGCCAGTCACTGCACTGTAGGGGCTCAGCGGCTACAGCTATCTGCACACAGCTGTCAACCCCAGCGGCAGGAATCAGTTCATTCTTGCTGCTGGGAATCATAGTGTAGCTACACACATGTGCAAATACAGCCTAAAGGTATGCTGCTGGAGGACAAAACCTTTCTTTTGAATGCTTTTAAGACCTACACTGGTGCGACATGCACTCTGACTTTGAGAGCATATGTTGCATGACACATTGCGCGCCCATTAAGTGCAATGGAATCGTTCTAATAAGAGTGACTTGAGAAAAAGGTTCCTGCACTACTTTTGGTGCAACTTCGGCACAACTTGCATTGACTTCTGTTAAAGAAGTCGTATGCAAGTTGTGTCGAAGTCGCGCTAGGATGTCAGCTTCAAAGTTGCGCAAAAGTCGCAGCAGTGTAAATCGGGTCCTAAGTTTAGATCTGGCATTAATGTTGCCCACCTAACCTGTCCACTTGTTAACTACCCATTTCAATGTTAAATGGTTTGTCTCAACCCTCTAACTGCGACTTTTGCTAGACGACGTAGTCTGTTAAGGCCCCATTCACACTTGCGAATAGCGACACCTGTGATTACCCACAGGAGACTCAACAGGGTTCTTTGTTCTTTTGTGATTCGATGTGGACAGGAAGCCCCTTCAAAGCAATGTGATGCAAACAGCAACCGCAGCTATTCGCGGCCATTCACATTTGATCGGTCATGCAGCGATTACCTGAGGATGATCGGGCAGACTAATCACAACTAATCATACGGAACCCCGCTGAGTCTTCCACAGGTAATTGCAAACAGCCCTATTTGCAAGTTTGAATGGGGCCAAAGGGAAGCTAAAGAATAACAGATTTACTGTCTGCATCACCTGCTGTAAAAAGTCTAATGCCACGTACACACGACCGGACTTTCCGTCAGAGTAGACTCTGATGGTCTTTCCGACGGAGTTCTGCTGAAACTGACTTGCCTACACACGATCACCCCAAAGTCCGTTCATTTAGAACGCAATGACGTACGACGGGACTAGAAAAGGGAAGTTCAATAGCCAGTGGCCAATAGCTGCCCTTGCGTTGTTTTTGGTCCGTCGGACTAGCATAAAGACGAACAGTTTTCCCAATAGGAATTGGGTCTGTCGAAAGATTTGAAACATGTTCTATTTCTAGGACGTCACAATTTTAGAAAGAAAAAGTCTGATGAAGCCCACACACGATCGGAATGTCCGACGGAATGATTCCGTCGGACCTTTTCTGCCGGAAAGTCCGGTCGTGTGTACGCAGCATTAGAAAAAATGAATGCAGCCACCACATTTAGGAACTGGTATGCTGTATTGAAATACATTTTTGTTTTTGAGTTTAAAACCATTTTAAATACTTATAGTTGCTGTCTCTTTTTCTTATGCGTGACTTGCATTTGAGCCTGTAAAAATATCAGTGGCTTCACTTTTTTAAGCACTACCCTTTTTTTTAAATGGCCTTTTTATCACAGATTCACTTTTATAAAACTGCCTTCTCCATGTAAAAAAAGCCTTAAAGCAGAATTTCACCCAAAAGTGGAACTTCCGCTTTAAGTACTTCTTACCCCCGACATACCACATTTGGCATGTAATTTTTTTGGGTGGGGGGGTGGGTACCTAGTTTTGATAGGTACCCGGCTCCCACTTCCGCTCGGGCCCCCTAGGCAGCCCCTCCCTCACTACAATTTTCTGGGACACGTCACAGGTCCAAGAAAATTGCATTGCCATTCACGACGTGCAGTTAGGGTGACCACATTTCTAAACTGCCATTCAGGGACGAATTTTTGGGGCAGGGGCGTATGAAAAAAGATTGTGGTGAACAGTGGACATGTCGTAAATTGCGCTAAATATTGGCTTAAAGAGGGTGTAGCGAACAGAGGGTGTAGCGAACAGAGGGTGTAGCCACATTGTGTTAACCTTGGAAGGGGCCTAAATTAAACCCACCCTACCTTACAACAATCCTTTCTATCCACTGCACCCTTTCACTGACAGTTCAAAGTAGCCCATCCTACCTATAGCAACCCACACTATCAACACCACACCAAAGTGGCCCATTCTATCTCAACACTCCAAATCATATCTAAGGCACCCCAAAGTGGACCACCCTAACCACAGCACCCCAAAGAACCCCACACCAGCGGGATGCACAGGGGGAGGCAGTGGGGTGGAGGGGGGGCTGCAGAGTGGTCAGGGGGGGCGCAGAGTAGTCAGAATGACAGAGGGATGGACAGGGGGACAGAGGGATGGACAGGGGGACAGAGGGATGGACAGGGGGACAGTGGGACTGTGGGATGGACAGGGGAACTGTGGGATGGAGAGGGGGACTGTGGGATGGAGAGGGGGACTGTGGGATGGAGAGGGGGACTGTGGGATGGAGAGGGGGACTGTGGGATGCAGAGGGGGACTGTGGGATGGAGAGGGGGACGGTGGGATGGAGAGGGGGACGGTGGGATGGAGAGGGGGACGGTGGGATGGACAGGGGGACGGTGGGATGGACAGGGGGATGGACGGTGGGATGGACAGGGGAACAGTGGGATGGACAGGGGAACAGTGGGATGGACAGGGGAACAGTGGGATGGACAGGGGAACAGAGGGATGGACAGGGGGACAAAGGGACAGCGGGGTGGACAGGGGGACAGTGGGATGGACAGGGGGACAGCGGGATGGACAGGGGGACAGCGGGATGGACAGGGGGACAGCGGGATGGACAGGGGGACAGCAGGATTGGCCAGGGGGACACTTACACATACGGATTTGTCTCTGACTGTCTCCCTGACTTCTCAGTTCTCACTTCTTCCTAGTAGGCTGTTCCCTGAAGCCTGTGCTCTCCCTGCCAGACTCTTCTTCCTCCTCGCTGTCCTGGGACAAGGCGAGTGTCCCCTCCGCGCCTCCCGTCTGCCATGTGAGTGAGAAGTGAATGCGCTGGGCTGTGCTGGAAACTACACTTCCCAGCGTGCAGCGCGGCACATGGAGCCCTCCATAGAGATGACTGGGGTGGGGGAGGCGGCTTGTGTAGCTTGTCTGAGCGGAGCGGACATGCTCCCCGCCGGAGCAGAGTGGACCTGCCAAAGCCAAGTCGACCTGGCCCCGGCCGAGCAAAGCAGATCCGCCCCCGTCCATGCCGTTTATTAGTGTGGCTGTGTGTCCTTATTTCATTCCGGGACACTGTATTGTCCCGGAATGAAATTGCCCGGGACAAAAATATGAATTCAGGGACAATCCCGGGCAATCCGGGACACGTGGTCACCCTACGTGCAGTGCGACTCGCGGGATGTGCAGGGCGCACCCGGCTGTGAATCCGCAAGCTGTAGTAATGCCGGCACTGCGGACAGGCAGAGGCGAGGAGCGAGGCTTTGGGCGCCCGCATCGCTGGACCGTGGGGCAGGTAAGTGTGTGTTTATTAAAAGTCAGCAGCTACACTTTTTGTGGCTGTTGACTTTTAACCAATTCCGGAACAGCCGCCGCAGTTATACTGCCGCAGATTGGCTCGGTTGGGCGAAGCATCGTAGCTGTAGGCGGCTGCGATGATCGGAATCGCTTCAGAACTATTCAGTCTCCAGGCCCAGGCCAATGATTTCTGGGCTGGACCTGGTGATCGGTTCTGGCAAATGAAATCCTTCCTCTGCCTGTGTAAGTGTAAACACAGGCAGGGAAAGTGATGTCCTCTCCCCTCGTGGAACTCTTTTTGTTCCAGAGAGAGGAGAGAAGACATCTCACAGTAAGTTGCACCAACACTAGACTAACATCAGTACACGTAGGTACACTTAACCCCTTCACTCCCTGTCACAGTGTCACCCAGTGCAGTGTTCGTATTTTTCTTTGATCACTGTACTGGTGTCATTTGTGACAATAATCAGTGTTAGGGTACTTAGTAGTAGCCCCAGATAGGTCTAGGGACCCCCCAATAAAGGTTTAAACCTTTGATCACCCCCCAGTTAACCCTTTCACCCCCTGTCACCAGTGATCACCGTATTAGTGTTTCGGGTGGCGCTGGCTAGTTAGTTATTTTTTTATAGCATCAGGGTACCCGCCATATATTACCTAAATAAAGGTTTAACCCCCTGATCACCCGGCGGGTGACATCAGTTAGGTTTTAACGTCAGTTAGGGTCTATTAGTGCCAGTAGCAGTAACACCCATGGATGCACCATACACCTCCCTTAGTAGTGTAGTGTCTGAACGGATCGATATCTTTGATCCGATCAGAACTATATTGGCGCCCCCAATAGTTTAGGGTTCCCAAAAATGCAGCGTTAGCGGGATCAGCCCAGATACCTGCTAGCACCTGTGTTTAGCCTCTCCGCCCAGCTCAGTCCAGCTCAGCCCAGCCCACCCAAGTGCAGTATCAATCGATCACTGTCACATACAAAACACTAAACACATAACGGCAGCATTCGCAGAGTCAGGCCTGATCCCTGCGAACACTTATGCCCCATACACATGGTCGGATTTTCCAACGGAAAATGTTCGATGGGAGCTTGTTGTCAGAAATTCCGACCATTTTCCACCTGAATTTCGGTCACACAAAATTTGAGAGCTGGTTCTCAAATTTTCCGACAACAAAATCCGTTGTCGTAAATTCTGCTGATGTGTACACAATTCCGACGCACAAAGTTGCACGCATGCTCGGAATCAAGCAGAAGAGCAGCTCTGGCTATTGAACTTCATTTTTCTCGGCTTGTCGTACATGTTGTACGTCACCGCGTTCTTGACGTTCGGAATTTCCAACCAACTTTGTGTGACCATGTGTATGCAAGACAAGTTTGAGCCAACATCCGTTGGAAAAAAAACATGGGTTTTGTTGTCGGAAAATCCTATCGTGTGTACAGGGCATAACAGTTTTTTTGGTAGCATTTGAAGCAGTAGCTGACAGTCAGGTGCTCTTTTTTCCTGTGACTCGCACTAGTGTACCAGTAAACTTAGAGACCAAAATGTCCAATCGAAGGTACACTAGTGAAGAGGCCTACACGTTTCTGAGCCTGACAGATGAGAGTGAAGAGGAAGTCACCCATCTGTCCGATTCAGGCTCAGAATACAAACCAGTAGACAGCAGCGGCACCCTGACAGATATCTCTGATGACGGAGTAGTGGTCCCTGCCAAGGTCAGGCGTACCCGACCCCGTTCTTCTGCTGTTTGTCAAGGTGCAAGAACCGCAGGGCTCTTGTATGGAGCAGAGAACCAGTACTAGTGCCTCTCATCCTTTTGGTGAACTGGCAAGCACCAGTGGCCTAGTACACCCTGGTCATACATCCAGCACTGCAGTAACACTTTGTGACATGGCAAGTCCCATAAGTACAGTTCAAGCTGGTGTTTAGCACAAGTAGAGTCCTGCAGCCACCAAGAAGACAAACACAGGCCCATTGAGCCCATAGTGCCCTTCCTGCTGCATTTGTCAATCTTAATTGGGAGCCCACCACTTGTGCAGCACCCGTACTTCCCCCATTCACTGGCAAACCCGGTATTCAGGTGGAAACAGTTGATTTTACGTCACTTGATTTTTGTTCGCTGTTTTTCATGGAATATCTCTATAGATCTGTTGTGGACCAAAGCAATTTGTATGCTGGTCAATTCATTGCCGCTAATCCCCAGTTAACCCTTGCCAGAGATTGGAGACCTATTACGGTCTCAGAATTTAGGACCTTCCTGGGCCTATCCCTCCTCATGGGCATAGCTATATCCCTCCTCATGGGCAGTGAGTTGCGGTCATATTGGTCCACTGACCCAATTCACCATATGCCCATGTTCTCTGCCTCCATGACCAGGACACAATATGAGCAGATCTTACGGTTTATGCATTTCAATGACAATGAACTCTGTCGTCCTCGGGGTGACCCTGGATACGATTGGCTACACAAATTTCAGCCCCTCATAAACCATTTAAACCAACAGTTTGCAGCCTTGTTTACTCCCAATCAAGTTGTCTGCATTGATGAGTCCCTGATTAAGTTTTCTGGCTGCTTGTCTATCAAACAGTATCTTCCCAGCAAGCGTGCCAGATATGGAGTCAAGATATACAAGATGTATAAGCTGTGACAGGGCAACAGGCTATATATGTAGTTTTATGATTTAAGGGGGAAGAGATTGTCACGTGGAGCCCGAGAACTGCCCAAACTACATAGGGAGCGCTGGTAAGATTGTGTGGGACTTGGTGTCACCCTTATTCGGAAAGGGGTACCACTTGTATGTGGACAATTATTACACAAGCGTGACACATTTTAGTCACCTTTTTGATTGTGGAATTGGCACATATGGCACCGTGCGATCTAATCACCAGGGCCAACGCTGTTTCCTGACCTAGGCTGACAAGGCCCAGGCCTAGGGCAGCACTTTGCAGGGGGGCAGCACAGAGAGAGTCCCCACCGGCTAGTGCTACACTGTTAGTGTAGCGCCAGTCTTATGGGGTGGACTGGGCTGAGAGGCAAATTAGTCTAACTGTGGGGGGTCTAATTTTGACTGTCCTATCATTCTCGACCACAAACCTTCCTCACTGTGCTATATGTTTTCTGCTGCACCAATGGCATGGTTATATCTTCTTAGTCCTCTCCATAAAATTATCAGAAATTTGTGCTTAAAGTAAAACTATAGGCAACACTTTTTTTTTTTCATTTTGGATAGAATAAGGGAGGGTTATTTTTAGTTTATTTTTTACCATCCCTGTCCATTGCAGAGATTTCCCTTCACTTCCTGCCCCACAGCCAAACAGGAAGTGAGAGGAAATCTATGCAAATTAAGGGAATCCATTGCCCCCCCAGGCCCACAGAACTAGTGTCCCCACTCAAAAGTTTTAGGACGAGTCTTAAACAGCAAGGGGGTGGCCTTGACAGGAAGGGGTGGGTCATATTTAAATTAGAAGGTGCATAAGTTTAGTCAGGCCTTGGGGGCACAAAACCTAAATACACTACTGACCGGGGCTTCCTCCAACGGCTTGTAGAGTCCCGACTTAGACGGGGGGAGAGAGCCTGCTTGAAATGTAATCATTTGTTAGCAGTGAAGTGGAGGGATAATCGGAATGTTTTCGTTCTGTCCTCCCTTCACGCAGATACGACTGTCCAAATTCCTACGGCGACTGGTGTTGTGGAGAAACCCCTCTGTGTCCATGAATACAACCTTATCACGGGAGGGGTGAACCTCAACGACCAGTTGTTGGCGCCGTACCTAATTGTTCGTAAGCCCAGACGCTGGTATAAAAGTGTTTGTATTTTTATTCCAATTGGCTCTGCTGAATGCTTATGTGCTATACAAAGCTTCAGGACGAACTGGATCCTTCCTTAAATTCCAGGAAGAGATCATCACAGCCTTCTGTTTCCAGATGGTGCTGTGGCCCAGCTTCCCAATGTAAATGCAGTGACCTGGCTGCATAAGAGGCATTTTCAGTATGTCCTCCCTGGTACCCCTGCCCAAAGAACACCCCAAAGAACATGTTGTGTCTGCAGAAAACGCGGATTTAGGTGTGACACCCGCTTTTACCGTCCCTCCTGTCCTGCCCAACCTGGTCTCTGCATCAGTGACTGTTTCAAATGCTACCACATACTAGTGGAGTATTAGCGAAGGGTACAGCACTACACAGTCCTAGGGCACACTTACACAGGGTCTCAAAAAATGAGATGGCCATCACATTTTGAGAGACCCTAATCTGTAACGTTTACAAAACGTGCAAAAAAAACCCACACAAAAAAAAAAGCCAAAAATAGTTGTGGTTTTATTTCTCTTCTCTCTCTATTGTCCTCTCTCTCTTATGTTTGCTCTCTATTGTCCGCTCTCTATTGTTCTATATCTATTATTCTCTCTCTATTGTTACTGTATTTTAGAACTGTATTGTTTTATTTTTACTATGTTTTATTGTATTTGCTTTGCAGGTATGGTATGTCTTATTGGTATACTGTAATGTTACTTTGTTTTATTGTTAACGATCATTTGCTTAGCAGGTATGCCATTCAGCTGCAGCACGAGTTTATTTATTCTGACAGCAACAGCGTTTGCTCCCACAATACGTAAATCAGCGACTCCAGCACTGTAGGAGGTGATTTCACCACCACAGTTAAAAAAAATGGTGCATGTATGCCCATCATTAGAAGTGGGTGGATGAAGGGCGGTATTCTAATGGTGGGCATACCCACCGATCAATCTCTTTTTTTCGTTCAGCCCACAGGCTGCATAAAAAAAAGAACATTATAATATATGCCCAACAAGGACCAGCAACGTACTGGTATGTTTCTGGACTTTGAGTGGTTATACCAGAATGATGCCTGCAGGTTTAGGTATCATCTTGGTATCATTCTTTTCAGCCAGCGGTCAACTTCATGTAAAAGCAAACCTAGCGGCTAATTAGCCTCTAGACTGCTTTTACAAACAGTGGGAAGGAACGTCTCCCCCATCCCACCGCCTTCCATGGTTTTCTCAGGCTCTCTTGTCCCAACAGGGAACCCGAGGATGCAGCCGGTGGTTCCGCCAGCTGACCATAGTGCTGATCGGAGACCAGAATGGCTCCAATCATCTCTATGGCCTAAGAAACCGGAACCTACGAGTATTTCATGACTTAGGTTTCGCCGAATATAAACAGCGCCATTGGGAAATTGGGAAAGCATTTTATCACACCGATCTTGGGGTGTTCAGATGCTTTGAATGCAGAGGAGAGATCTAGGGTCTAATAGACCCCATTTTTTTTTCAAAAAAAGAGTACCTGTCACTACCTATTGCTATCATAGGGAATATTTACATTCCCTGAGATAATTTAAAAAAAAATGAAAGGAACAGTGTAAAAATAAAATTAAAAAGCAAAATAAATAATTAAAAAAAAAGCGCACCCTTGTCCCCACGTGCTCATGCGCAAAGGCGACTGCAAGTGTCGGTCTGGTGTCGTATGTAAACAGCAATTGCACCATGCATGTGAGGTATCACGGTGAAGGTCAGATCGAGGGGAATAATTTTAGCAGTAGACCTTCTCTGTAAAGCTAAAGTGGTAACCTGTAAAGGATTTAAAAAATGTATGTAGTTTGTCGCCGCTGCACGTTTGTGTGCAATTTTAAAGCATGTTGCGTTTGGTATCCATGTACTCAGCATAAGAACATCTTTTTTATTCCATCAAACATTTGGGCAATATAGTGTGTTTTAGTGCATTAAAATTTAAAAAAGTGTTTTTTTTTCCAAACAAATTGCGTTTTAAAAATCGCTGCACAAATACTGTGTGAAAAAAAATAACAACACCCACCATTTTATTCTGTAGGGCATTTGCTTTAAAAAAATATATGGGGGTTTAAAGTAAGTGTCTAGCAAAAAAAAAATATTTTTTTCATGTAAACAAAAAAATGTCAGAAAGGGCTTTGTCTTCAAGTGGTTAGAAGAGTGGATGTTGTGTGACATAAGCTTCTAATGTTGTCCATAAAATGCCAGGACAGTTCAAAGCCCCCCCAAATTACCCCTTTTTGGAAAGAAAACACCCCAAGCTATTTGCTGATAGGCATGTTGAGTCCATGGAATATTTTATATTTTGCCACAAGTTTTGGGAAAATTACAAACTTTATTTTTTTTTTTTTGCACCAAGTTGTCACTAAATGATATATTGCTCAAACATGCCGTGGGCATATGTGGAATTGCACCCCAAAATACATTCTGCTGCTTCTCCTGAGTATGGGGATACCACATGTGTGAGACTTTTTGGGAGCCTAGCTGTGTACAAGACCCCGAAAACCAAGCACCGCCTTCAGGCTTTCTAAGGGTGTAAAATGGTGATTTCACTTCCTCACTACCTATCACAGTTTCAGAGGCCATGAAATGTCAAGATAGCACAAAATACTCACAAATGACCCAATTTTGGAAAGTAGACGCTTCAAGCTATTTGCTGAGAGGCATGTTGTGTCCATGGAATACTTTATATTTTGCCACAAGTTTCGGGAAAATTATTTATTTATTTATTTTTACACAAAGTTGTTACTAAATGATATATTGTTCAAACATGGCATGGTTATATGTGTAATTTCACCCCAAAATACATTCTGCTGCTTCTTCTGAGTATGGGGATACCACATGTGTGAGACTTTTTGGGAGCCTAGCCACGTACAGGACCCCAAAAACCAAGCACCGCCTTCAGGCTTTCTAAAGGCGTAAAATTGTGATTTTACTTCTTACTACTACAGTTACGGAGGCCCTGAATAGTATAGATAGCACAACCACCCACCACCCCCCACCCCCCCCCACACACACACAAATGACCCCATTTTGGAAAGTAGACACCCCAATGTATTTGCTAAGAGGCATGGTAAGTATTTTGCAGCTCTCATTTGTTTTTGAAAATGAAGAAAGAAAAGAAAAATGTATTTTTTTTTTCTTTTTTAAATTTTCAAAACTTTGTGATAAAAAGGGAGATCTGCAAAATACTCAATGTACCTCTCAGCAAATAGCTTGGGGTGTCTACTTTCCAAAATGGGGTCATTTGGGGGGGGGGTTGCTATCTGGGCATTTCATGGCCTCTGAAACTGTGATAGCTAGTGAGAAGTGAAATAAAAAATGTATGCCCTTAGAAAGCCTGAAGGCAGTGATTGGTTTTGGGGTCCTGTACGCAGTTAGACTGCCAAAAAGTCCAACACATGTGGTATCCCCATACTCAGGAGAAGCAGCAGAATGTATTTTGGGGTGTAATAAAACCATGGCATGTTTGAGCAATATATCATTTAGTGACAACTTTGTGTAAACAAAAATAAAATAAATTAAATTTAAAAAAATGTTCTTGAAACTTGTGGCAAAATCTAAAATTTTCCATGAACTCAACATGCCTCTCAGCAAATAGCTTGAAGTGTCTTTTAGTGGCAACTTTGTGTTATTTTATTAATAAAATAAAATAAAAAAATAATAAAATATTCAGTGGGCTCAACAAGGCTCTCAGCAATTTCCTTGGGTTTTCTACTTTCCAAAATGGGGTCATTTGGGGGGTTGCACTGCCCTGCCATTTTAGCACCTCAAGAAATGAGATAGGCAGTCATAAATTAAAGCTGTGTAAATTCCAGAAAATGTACCCTAGTTTGTAGACGTTATAACTTTTGCGCAAATCAATAAATATACGGTTATTGACATTTTTTTTCACCATTGACATGTGGCTGAATACATTTTGGCCTAAATTTATGACTAAAATTAAGTTTATTGGATTTTTTAATAAAAAAAAGTAGTTATTATTTTTATTCAAAATTTTCTGTATTTTTCCGTTTATATCGCAAAAAATAAAAATCTCAGAGGCAATCAAATACCAACAAAAGAAAGCTCTATTTGTGGGAAAAAAAGGATGCAAATTTAGTTTGGGTACAGCATTGCATGACCGCGCAATTACCAGTTAAAGCAGCGCAGTGCCAAATTGTAAAAAGTGCTCTGGTCATTGAGGGGCCAATTCTTCCGGGGCTGAAGTGGTTAATAAACACAGAACCGGGTGGAACTCAGCTTTAATATACTTACATCTCCACCAGCTAACACTTCTCCACTCCTTGGCCACTGCAAGGATTCGACCGTTAGATGAGTGGGATCTTTGATGCCACTGCAGGCTGCTTGGTTTCCTCCTGATGGCTTGTATGTCACAATGGGGACCCCTAAACGCTGTGCATTATGCACCCCATGATTCCTGAACTCTGTGCACTACACAGTCCTGAGGCTTGCATTCTGTGCGCTACACAGTCCTGAGCCTTGCACTCTGTGCGCTACACACTTTTGAGCTCTGAACTCTGTACACTACACACTTGTGAGCCCTGCACTCTATATGCTACACACTTGTGAGCCCTGCACTCTGTATGCTAAACACTTGTGAGCCCTGCACTCTATGCGCTACACAGTCCTGAGCTCTGTGCACTACACACTCCTGAGCCCTGCGCTCTGTGAGCTACACACTCCTGAGCCCTGCACTCTGTGAGCTACACACTCCTGAGCCCTGCACTCTGTGAGCTACACACTCCTGAGCCCTGCACTCTGTGAGCTACACACTCCTGAGCCCTGCATTTTGTGAGCTACACACTCCTGAGCCCTGCACTCTGTGAGCTACACACTCCTGAGCCCTGCACTCTGTGAGCTACACACTCCTGAGCCCTGCACTCTGTGAGCTACACTCTCCGGAGCCCTGCACTCTGTGCGCTACACTCTCCGGAGCCCTGCACTCTGTGCGCTACACTCTCCGGAGCCCTGCACTCTGTGCGCTACACTCTCCGGAGCCCTGCACTCTGTGCGCTACACTCTTCTTAGCCCTGCACTCTGTACGCTACACTCTCCTGAGCCCTGAACTCTGCATTATAACGTTAATGCTTTATTAACTGCTGGGAGTTGGGCTTTAAAATACACATGCAAATACACAACAGGATGGAGATAGCACAGCAAAGAATCGCGTAACAAAAGCATACGGTAAAGCATAATCTCATTTTTACCAGTCATTAAATGCTGATCATTTCAGTGGATGCTGCTTCCCTCTAAGGACATCCTCCAAAATACAAACAGCTATTCAAACATTCATCACCAGAAGCCAATTAGCAGCATCATGTAGTGTATTAGAGATGCATTAACCATTAGAGTAAGGGGAAAGTCTCATTATGTGGCAGTTATGTTTGCATTCCTGCATTGCTCAGTAGAATCGCGTTGCTCATCTCTGAAATCTGATTTGATTTTCTTAATGAAAATTGCATTATCAAGAAGGAATTAAGTTTTATTTTTTTTTTTTCTATATCCAGCAGAGTCGGACCGTTTTATAGGAATATATAGAGTTTTTTACACAGTTAACTCATTAGAGGCAGAGTTACAAAACAAATGTATTAAATAATTATGTAATTTTTCAAACCAGTATTATGTATTTTTATATCCAGCCAGTAGGGGGAGCTCTAGGTTCCCTTTCATGTTTTCCTTGGACTCATAAGGCACAACTTTACCTAGTTGTCTTTTAAAGAGATCCTGTCACCATACCATTCATTTCAACAAAAATCTTTCAATAAGAATATTTATGCTTTTTGAAAATTATATGCATGCTATTTACCTGTAACATCCTCCCATGTGTAGATATCCAAAAGCTCTGAGACTGCTGCATGTGCATTTATTTATTTTACACTGGAGCCTGTAAAGCAGTGGTTCGCAACTCCTGTCCTCAGAACCCACTAACAGGCCAGGTTTGCAAGATAACTGAAATTCATCACAGGTGATATATTTTGCTGCTCAGTGATTGCAGTATTCTAGTCTACGCCTCCCCAAGGTAATACTTAAAATCTGACCTGTTAGTAGGTCCTGAGGACAGGAGTTGAGAACCATTGCTGTAAAGCATTGCACCCATGATCCAGCAGACTCTCAGTTCATTGTATGCCTGTACCGCCGATCAGTGGTGTATTTAGGTTTTGTGCTGCCCTAGGCCTGACTAAACTCATGCACCCCTAATTTAAATATGACCCACCCCTTACTGTAAAGGTCACGCCCCTTTCAGATCAAGACCCGCCCTGTCATCTGTAAACTACACCCCTTCCTTTTTAGGCTCTACCTTTTCATCTTAGAGCTCCACCTCTTCCGCTCTACAATAAAAGTGGTTACCAAGTTTGTAGCCTCATCACTGTCCTTCAATGCAGCTTCACCAGTGCCCGACAATGCAGCCTCACCATTGCCTATCAATGCAGCCTCATTAGTGCCCACCAATGCAGCCTCACCAGTGCAGCCTATCAGTGGCTATCAGTGCAGCTTATCAGTGGCCACCAGTGCCCATCAGTGTAGCATATCAGCGCTGCCTTATCAGTGCAGCTTAAGAGTGCCGCCTAATCAGTGGCAATCAGTGCAACCTCAACCTTTTTAATGAGTTTGCATTGATTTCAGCATGCATGGAACACTTTGCACATGCTGAAATCAATGCAAACTCATTAAACAGACCACATTCAGTGAAAGTTCATTAACTTGAGATCTGCGCTATAGCCAATGACAGCTGATCATGTGATGTCAACAGAGCCGGTAATCAGCTATTTTTTCTCCTCATGCTGACAGCGCGAGGAGGAAAAAAAAGCCGATCACCGGCGGCCGTGAGAGGGACATCAGTCCCGATCACGGCAAGCTGATAAAGATCCTCAGTGCCCACCTGTGCCCCCTGCCAGTGCCACCTAGCAATAGGCAGCAGTGCCGCCTACCAGTGCCCACCAGCACCACCCATCAGTGCCCACCAGCGCCACCCATCAGTGCCCACAGTGCCACCAATCAGTGCCCACAATCAGTGCCACCTATCAGTGCCCACAATCACTGCCACCTATCAGTACCCACAATCAGTGCCTCAACAGTGCTGCACATCAGTGTCACCTATCAGTGCCCATCAGTGTCACCTACCAGTGCCCATCAGTGCCACCTATCAGTGGTACCTATCAGTGCCCATCAGTGCCACCCATCAGGGCCCATCAGTGCCGCCTCATCTGTCCCCATCAGTACCGCCTTATCTGTCCCCATCAGTGCCGCCTTATCTCTGCCTATCAGTGCCCATCAGTGCCCCACCAGTGCCGCCTCATCAGCGCATGTCAATGAAGGAGAAAAATTACCTGTTTGCAAAATTTTATAACAAACTATGAAACATGATTTTTTTTTATTTTTTTCAAAGTTTTCCATCTTTTTTTGTTTAGCAAAAAATAAAAATCCCAGCTGTGATTAAATACCACCAAAAGAAAGCTCTATTTGTGGAAAAAAAATGATAAAAATTAAATTTGGGTACAGTGTTGTATGACCGCGCAATTGTCATTCAAAGTACATCAGCGCTGAAAGCTGAAAATTGGTCTGGGCAGGAGGGGGTTTAAGTGACCAGAAAGCAAGTGGTTAATATGCAGATCATGCTATTGCAATGAAGTGAGCCATGCTGCATCCTGTGTGAAGCACATGTTGGGGGCGTGGTCAAGATGGCGACCTAATAGAACGTGAGGGACGGGAGCTCAGCACCTGGCAGGCTAAGCTCTCCAGTCTTAAGGGATTTACAACCACCCTGATCTGTCTAAAAGGCTGAGGCTAAAGTCAGGCATGCGAAGGGGGAACTCCGGTTTGCAGAGGAAAAGGTACTCGGCTCCCAAAACACCGCCGCTGGTCCGGGGCTCACGTGTGGCTGCACACACAAACATGGCGTCCCAGACAGAACAGGCTGAACCGCCTCCGCTGGGATCGAAACAGTTCCAGGCACTCATGCAGGCTATCACGGGATGCCAAACCACTCAGACCACCAAAATAGAGCAAATGCAGCTGGAAATGGGACTCCTAAGACGTGACATGGATAAGTACCGGGACAGGCTGTCGGAGGCGGAGCAGAGGGTAGGGGACACTGAAGATACGATCCGAGACCGCACTGCCTCCCTCCGCACGCTGCAGATGAAGATGAGAGCGCTGGAATCCCGGGCCAAAGACCAGGAAAACAGAAATCGCAGAAATAACCTGAGACTGGTGGGCCTTTCGGAAGAAGTTGAGGGGCGAGATCACGGAGCATTTACTACGCACGCTCCTTCCTCAGGCGCCATTTTCCCCTCACTTCACGGTGGAATGGGCTCACAGAATGCCGTCTGTTCAGGGCCCGCCAGGCTCCCCGCCGCGCACATTCATCTACCGCCTATTGAATTTCAGGGACCGGGACCTGGTCTTGAGGGAAGTAAGAAAACTGGGAGAACTGCGCCATGAGAATGCGAAGATCATACTATTCCCTGACTACTCGGTGGACACACAGAGGCTGCGCAGGACATTCGACCAGGTCAAGGCCCAGCTGCGCACCAAGGGCTCAAATACAAAATGATGTTCCCAGCGCGACTCAGAGTGGTGGATGGTGAGTCTACCAAATTCTTCACCTCCCCGGAGGAGGCTTCCAGGTGGATTGAAACCCTTCCTCGTGACCGCTGATCCTTCCTCTGGTGACTACTGTAGCTGCCCTTCTAATTCACCCGATATGTCCAGTGGTAAGCACAACAGACTTTTGCTCATATTTTCTCCCCTTCTATATGTGAGCCGGATGCCTGATGGACTAGGCTCCTCTAGCCCCCCCGGTGACACCTTATTCACTATTGCTATTGCAATGGTGCCCTGATTCTTGGAACTGTGTGGCTTTAGACACTGACTTATTGGATAATCAGCTTTACTGAGTTCAAGGAGGCCTGATACATTTCTTCTGCTCAGCAGAAGCCTGAAAGCATCAGGCTCAGCAGCATCTGGCTGCTTACTGATGCCACCCCCCCTCTCCCCTTGTGTATTAGGAGACTTAGAACTTCCGAATTATGGAACTACACTATCTTCCCCGGCTGATACAGAGGGAGGCATGGATCTCTCATCTGCTGATTGAATGAATGGGGATGCTGGAGTGGGGGGCCGTGGCTGCCTCTTGCTTCTTTTCCTGCCGTGCTGACAGGGATGCAAGACTGACATGAACACTGGTCTCCCTGAAAGCCATAGCCAGGGCTCGGCCTATGTCCTGTGTTACCACTGGGAGTTATGGACTGTGAGAAGGGCCGGGGGAGAGACAGCTCCCCTTCAGTCACGTCTCAAGTTTGAGCGTGGTTCTTTGTTAAGTACTTTGCTAACTTTGTCTTCTTTCACACAGGTTCCTTTAAAAATTGTTGTAACTAAGTTTGAGCCCTTAGAGTATTCTAAGTGTAAGCTGCTATTCAACATTTCAAGGTATGACTTGTTTTCTAAATGATCCCTAAACGAAATGTTGCGTCCAGGAAATGCTTATGGTGGAGTGCCCGGACTCCATAGATAAGAACTGTGTCCTAGGTGTGCCAATTGTTACACACTGCCCCCTTAGGAGTTTTCTCCTATTTATGAGTTCGGTTAAGTTTGGCTTGGGTACTCAAACACCCCTGGTTTAGTTTTTGGGGTGTGGGGTGGGCTGGGATGGTAGTTTTTGTTTTTTCATTTTTTGTTTCTTGCTTCCATGTTTAAGTGCCTTATACCAGTGGTCAACAACTCTGTCCTCAGGGCCCACTAACAGGCCAGGTTTGCAAGATAACTGAAATACATTACAGGTGATATCATTTGCTGCTCAGTGATTGCAGTATTCTAGTCTGCATCTCCCCAAGGTAATACATAAAAACCTGACCTGTTAGTGGGCCCTGAGGACAGGGTTTATGACCACTGCCTTATACTACAGACAGTCTTACAACAGCGAATGTACATGCTCGAGATAGCCTTTTGCAGGCTCTGTGTTGGGTGGAGTGCCACCTCGTCCGGGTCTCAGATATACTAAGTTCTCCGATGGCTTCTTATGCCCTCCCAAGCTATGGCTACAATAGGGATCTTGTCATGAAATGTCAGAGGTCTTAACCATAAAATCAAGCGCTCCCTGGTTTTTGACTACCTTAAGAAATATGCACCTCATGTCTGCATTCTCCAGGAAACGCACTTAGTGGGTGGCAGGATAATGGGCTCTAAAAAGACCATGGGTGGGTCCCCACTACCACGCCACACACTCCAGTTATGCCCGGGGGGGGTTTGTATTCTGGTCCACAAGTCCCTTAACTTTGAACCCCTTAATGTTGTCATAAACCCGGAGGGACGGTACGTGCTGCAGCGCGCTATGATAGATACGATAGAGATGGTATTGGTAGGTGTGTATGTGCCGCCCCCAGCTAATCCTTCTCTGCTACATAAAATAATTACCCTGATTGCCCAATTCCCTACAGACAACGTGGTCCTAGCGGGGGACTTCAATATTCCTCCAAACCCATCTTTGGATAGATTGTTCCCGGACCCCGCTACTAACTTGGCATTTCCCGTTGGGCTCAGGTGTTTGGGCTGGAGGATGTGTGGCGATGGAAATACCCATCAGGCCTTATGTACACGTGTCATTCTTCCTACAACACACTATCCTGTATTGACCTTCTCTATGCCAGTGTTACCATGCTCCCCAATATTACAGGAATTGAGATGCTTCCTTGGGGTATTTCTGAAAACTCCCTGGTGCTGTGTACATTGCAAACTACTACCCCTCAAGCGTATAGACTCTGGCATCTTTCTAGGTTCTGGGTTGAGCACCCCACTATAGACATAGAAATGGCCAAGAAGATAAAGGAATTTTGGTTACTTAACACTAACACTTCTACAATGGGGACTGTTTGGGATACTTTTAAGGCCTACATCAGGGGTTGCTATCTTTCATCCATAACTCGGGAACGTAGGAATTATAGGATCACACTGGAGAAGGCAGAGGCTAAAGCCCAAGAACTAGAATGTCGGTTTACCCTTACCTCTAACCCTATTACAGCCCAGGATATGTAAGTAGCCCATCGTGAAGTGATGCTGCGTAGAGTAGCCAAAGCAAATAAAAGCCAATTGGCCCAAACACAGAGAATTTTCAAGCAAGGTGATAAAACGGGTAGGCTTCTAGCCTGGTTCTCTAAGGAGCAATCCCCGGTCTCTACTATAGCCGTCTCTGTAGGAGCGATGGGACTCTAGAGACAGACCCTGTTAATATGAATGCCTGCTTTGCCTATTACTCTGCCTTGTACTCTTCTAGGGCGCAGTACTCCTCCGAGGAGCTATGTGAATTCCTGGATGGGGTGACACTTACTGTCCTCACTGCTGCAGCAAGGGAAAGCTTAGATGCTCAGATTACATTAGAGGAAGTCCAGCAGGCATTGGGTTTCCTGCAACCAGGAAAGACCCCGGGAGTAGATGGGCTTCCTCCTGAATTTTACAAACAGTACATGAGGAGGTGGCAACTAGAATGTATGACATGTTTACAAAGACCCTACAGGAAAACGATCTCCCACCCTCTCTGGCACAAGGCATAATAGTGGTGATACCCAAACCGGCAGAAGACCCCCAACTGTGCTCATCTTACCGGCCCATTTCCCTGCTTAACTCTGACGCAAAAGTGCTGACTAAAATTCTCGGCAAGTGTTTAAACAAAGTAATACTTACCCTAATTCATGAGGATCAGTCAGGTTTTATGCCAGGTAAGGGGACCGATATCAATATCCGTAGGTTGTATGCTGTTTTGGCCTCCGGAGACGGCGATGGCGGAAATGAAGTGGTGGCCTCCCTTGATGCAGAGAAGGCCTTTGACTCCGTGGAGTGGGGCTATCTCTGGGAGGTCCTCCACAGATTCGGATTTGGTCCGGTCTTTGTCTCCTGGGTCAAGGCAGTGTACAAGGCCCTGACGGCCAGAGTACATACCGGCACGGTTCTCTCCCCATCCTTTTCTCTGAGCAGGGGAACAAGACAGGGGTGCCCCCCTCTCTCCAGGCCTTTTTGCACTAGCATGTGACCTATGGCCGCTCTCCTCCGATCCAGGGGATTGTTAGGGGCCCCCTTCAGGAGAAGGTGTCGTTATATGCTGACGACACCTTGTTGTATCTTAGGGATGACGGGGCTTCCCTACAGGCGGCCCTATCAGTTATTGACAGATTCTGACATTATTCAGGTATATGTATAAAGTGGGGAAAGTCAATTTTATTTCCTTTCCGCTTTGGAGCTGGCCCCTCACAGGCAGATGGGCAGCTCCGGAGGGTCTCCCAATTTAAATACTTGGGAGTGGAAATTCATCGGGATCTAAAACAATATGTTACCCTTAACCTGAGCCCAGTGGTCAATCCTTTATCTCAAAGATGTAATACGTGGAAATCCCTACCCCCAACATCGGTGGGCCGGGTTAACTTAATTAAGTCGTTGGTATTGCCCAAGTTTACTAACCTTTTCCTACAGACCCCTGTGCCCATACTGAAAAGCTTTTTTAAACAACTGGACAGTATCACTACTTCCTTTGTTTGGAATGGGAAGGCTCCTAGAATAGCAAAAACAACTTTACAATTACCTGTTACATTAGGGGGACTAGCCCTACCCTGTTTCCTGAAATATTATTGGGCCGCGGTCTTAGTAACTGTTAAATGGTATCACATTTTACGCTAGAAAAGCGGTACTATTGCAATGGAATCAACCCCAACCACCCACTAGACAACTCTGGCAATCCTGAGTGAATGCAGGACTACCGCTATACAAACTAACATATTTGGGAAGAAATTGCCCCAAAAAAAAATTGATAAAATTTGGGCAGTATGTTTGAAGGCGAAACACCTGACCATTGAGTAAGTTTAAAAGCCCCCCTCTCCTCTTCTTGTCCCTCCCCCACTAACCATCTTTAAACCTAGCCCTATCCTTTAAGATGTGGGTACGACCTTGCGGAAGGGAATAGACCCCCCCATATACTTCTTGGTGGTTATGCTCGCAGTGGCTTATGAGGTATCTGACACAAGGAATGAACTAATTGTTACGTTTGCTGCTATTAAATTATACCTGCAATATTATGCAAGGACAAATCTGATTTCTGTCTGTATGTATCTGTACCCTGGTACTGTATGCTTGTTTTGTGAAACTTTAAATACACTTTGTTAAAAAAAAAAAAAAAGCACATGTACAGGCCCATCTTTTCTAATGAACATCTGAATGATTTAGAGAACTGGGTGAAAGTGTTGTGGTCAGATGAGACCAAAATCAAGCTCTTTGGCATCAACTCAACTTGCCGTGTTTGGAGGAGGAATGCGGCCTATGACCCCAAGAACACCATTCCCACCGTCAAAAATGGAGGCAGAAACATTATGCTTTGGGGGTGTTTTTCTGCTAAGGGGAGGGGACAACTTCACCACATCAAAGGGACAATAGATGGGGCCATGTACTGTCAAATCTTGTGTGACAACCTCCTTCACTCAGCCAGAGCATTGAAAATGGGTCGTGGATGGGTATTCCAGCATGAAAAGGACCCAAAACACTTGGCCAAAGCAACAAAGGAGTGGCTCAAGAAGAAGCACGTTAAGGTCCTGCAGTGGCCTAGCCAGTCTCCAGACCCTAATCCCATAGAAAATATGTGGTGGAAGCTGAAAGTTTGAGTTACCAAACGTCGGCCTTGGAAACCTTAATGACTTGGAGAGGATCTGCAAAGAGGAGTGGGACAAAATCCCTCCTGAGATGTGTGCAAACCTGGTGGCCAACTACAAGAAATGTCTGACCTCTGTGCTTGCCAACAAGGGTTTTGCCACCAAGTACCAATTCATGTTTTGCAAAGGGGTCAAATACTTAGCTCACTCATTAAAATGCAAATCAATTTAACCTTTTTTTAAATGAGTTTTTCGCTGTATGCGCAGTGTGTGACTGTTAAAGCCCAACTTCTTTTCTATTGCATATATGCATTACGTGGGTGGCATGAGGTTAAGCTACTTTGTTTAAAAAATCTGGTGACACGGCAGCAAATAGAAATCTCCCCAAGGTCAAGGGAAAACATCTCTTAGAAAATTGTCTCTGGAACAAGTGTCCCCATTGGAAGATCACAGTCCATATTCCCATCGCACACGTTTCCTCATAAGGTACTGGGTGCTGTAGCGACCTCCAGCTGGATACTGGAACCTGTATGATAAGTAGATATTCGCCAGCACACCAAGGATCATCAATTTTGTCCAAATGGTTTTTATTCAAGAAAGATCACATCACAAAATGGTGTAGTGCAAAGTTTCAGAGCCATGCAGGACCCCTCATATGCCTGACGAATGGGGTCCTGCGTGGCTCCGAAACGTTTCACTATAACATTTTGTGATATGATCTTTCTTGAATAAAAACCGTTCGGATGAAACTGATGAACCATGGTATGATGGCTAAGATCTACTTATCCCATTGGAAGATTTTCCCTCACCTCCTGTTCTGGTGACAATTAACATTTTAGATTTCCCATTACTTTCTGTACTAGTGAGAATGATCATCAAAGCAAATATAGAGGATGAATCCCCCCAGCACAAATACAGACAGCATTAAAAACCTGACAGATGTTCTAAACTATTCACACACTTTTAGTTATACATACACTTTAACCACTTGCTGATCAGGCCTTTTCTGAAACTTTGTTTTTTACAAGTTTAAATTTGTATTTTTTGCTAGAAAATTACTTAGAACCCCCAAACATATTATATATATATATATATATATATATATATATATATATATATATATATATATATATATATATATATATATATATATATATATATATATATATATATATATATATATATATATATATATATTTAGCAGAGACCCTAGAGAATAAAATGGCGATCGTAGCAATATTTTATGTCACACTGTATTTGCGCAGCAGTCTTTCAAATGCAATTTTTGGGGAAAAAATGCATTTTAATTAAAAAAAAAAAAACTAAAGTTAATCCAAATTTTTTATATAAATGTAAAAGATGATGTTACACCAAGTAAATAGATACCCAACATTCTTTAAAATTGCGCACGCTATCTTGCCCTCACTTGACTTCCTGCCCAGGCATCAGAGGAATCGGATCGGCTCCGGCAAGCTTGGGAAAACTGGGAAGCAGTGAGAGGGGAAGGGGCACCGAATCCGCCGCTGGGACCACTTTTATCTTGTAGAGAATCACCCACACTACAAAACGATACTGGGGTTATGCTGCCGTAACAATTGGTAATTACCGCATAGTAATGGCGTGAATGTATTGTGGGCTGTCGGCAATCAATGACAGCAATATGGGTTGGGCTCTTATATCAGAACAAGGCAATTTTTTTTCTATATAGATATTATAAAGCTGAGTGGCTTGGTCTGTTTGAAAGATACTTTTTATGAAATATCAATTTAAAAGAGATCTGCTTGTTGGATATCCCATTCCAAAACAATAGCAATTAACACAGAGCTGGACTCCCTTTGCAATTGGAACTGTTTCTGCTCTTCTAAAAAGGTTTTCCACAAGATTTTGACATGTTTGTGGGAATTTGTCCCCATTATCTACACAAGTGTTTATGAGGTGTTTGGTTGAGAAGATCTGGCTCCCAATTTGCCTTATGCCGTGTACACAGGACCGGAGTTTCCGGCAGAAAAGGTCAGACGGATTCATTCCATCGCATATTCCGTGTGTGTGTGTGTGTGTGTTTCATCTGACTTTTTCTTTCGAAAATTCTGCTGGACCTAGAAATAGAACAAGTTTTACATCTTTACGACGGAATCAATTCCTATCGGGAAAACTGTCTGTATGCTATTCCGACGGACCAAAAACGACGCAAGGGCAGCCACTGGCTATTGAACTTCCTTATTTTGGTCCCATCGTACGTCAGCGCGTTCTAAACGATCAGACTTTGGTGTGATTGTGTGTGTGTGCAAGTCCGTTTCAGCGGAACTCCGTCGGAAAAACCAGTCGTGTGTACGCGGCGTTACAATCCATCTGAAAGGTGTTCAGTAGAGTGAGGTCAGGGTTCTGTGCAGGCCAGTCAAGGTCCTCCACAACAAACTCTTCAAATGTCTTTATGGAGCTGCCTTTGTGCACTGGGCACAGTCATGCTGTAATGGAAAAGAACCCTCCTCAGACAATTGTACACTTTCAACCATGTGGCAATAGTTTAAGGCCAGGTTCACATATTTCTGGCCGTGGTTCCCAGCATGGAGTCCGGTGCATCCCTGTTCATAGTTTCAGGTGCGAATCAGGTCCGAATTTTGCCTGAATTTGCACCTGAACTGGACCCAAAGGCGCACAGGATACTTTTGGAATGCGGCCGTCCCATACATGTGTGAACCAGCTCCATTGCAAGCCAGGCACACTTGCATATCATGTGAATTGGATGCGTAGAAGACCACATCCATATCACACATATGTGAACCCAGCCTGAAATGTCTTTGTATACTGTAGAATTACCAGCACACTTCATTGGAAACACCTGAACTCAGTCTTTGAGGCACATCCACATACCTTTAGCCATACACTGCAAGTGTGATGGTCAGATATTCATACTTCGACATTAAGGCCAGGTTCACACTATTGCGAATTTGATGCGGAGATCCCTGCATCCAATTCGCAATAGCAGGAGAATGTGACCGGCTCTCTATGGAGCTGGTTCACAGATCACCGATGCAGCTCGGGTGCGAATTTGCACAGGAGCCCTGTGCGTCTTTTGGTTTGTTTCAGGTCCAAATTCAGCTCAAAATTCAAGCTGAAATCAGACCTGAAACGGTGAACCAGGACACACAGGACCCCTGCTGGGAGCCAATCGGCATCCAGTGTGAACAGAGCCTAAGGCTCCATTCGCACTTGTGCGACTTGTCATGCGACTTATAATACTTAATATTCTCATCGCACACATTCCTGGATGAGCTCACGAGTATGGGTGCTGCAGCAACAACCAGCTGGATACTGGTTCAAGTCACAATAAAGATATTTGCCAGCACACCATGGAACGGTGTAGATAGCGTCCAAACATGTAATTTATTGCATGATCACAACACAAGGAGAGTGCAACGTTTCAGAGTCACGTAGGACCCCTTCGTCAGGCATGTGATGACATGCCTGTTGTGATCATGCAATAAATTACACGTTTGGATGCTATCTACGCCATTCCATGGTGTGCTTCATTGTCATGTGACTTGACACAAAGTCACAGTCCGTGTATTTCAATGGAAGCTGTTCAAATCTATGCGACCTAAAGTTGTAGCGACTTTAAAAAGGTTCCCGTGCTACTTTGATGTGACTTGAGTGCCATAGACTGCATGTAAACTCTCAAAAGTTGCATGAAAGTCATCTTAATGTTATCAATATGATAACTGTGAAACAGTCAAAGCCAAAGTCACAAGTGTGAATGTAGCCTAAGGGCTCATTCACATGGGCATCTAAAATGCTGCATTTAAATGCGTACAGCGTTTTATTTTGCACGCATCTAAATCTAGCGCTATAGGAATCAGTGGGGTCATACACACAGTTGTGTCTAAAAACAAAAATATGCTTCTGGCTTAGCAGCGTACCAAAAAAAAAACAAAAAAAAAAAAAAAACACCCCGGAGACAGCTGCATCCGGGGCTGTACACATCTGAAGATTGTATGCATTTACTTGCATACATACACACAAAGATATTATAGAAGAATTGTATATCTATAAATGCTGTATGCATCCAAACATGAGTACGCTAGGTGCGTATTTTATGCAGGGACTTCTGCTGGCTCTGCCAACAAGACCCTGCAAGCATTCCATGCAGAAAATACACATGCCTGTGTGAGTGATGCCCATAGAAAGTATTTAGAGATTTTTTTTTTATAAGAGCACAGTACCATTTTTTTTTTTTTTTAATTACCTACATCCATAGTTCATTATTCACTAACCACACCCTTTTAAAGCATACATTTGAATGCAACAATGTATTCATCTAGAAAACCAAAAGAGACCTCCAAACATTAACTTTGTTGGACCTAATATTTTAACCAGAAACAGGTGTGTCTCCGACTTCAAACATGTATGGCATAGGAGGCTTCCTGGAGGGAAGCAGAAGACATGTGTTTCCAATTTGTTTAGTAGGATACTCCTACCATTTAGTCATCATTTCCATTCTTCTAAAGAAGAGTTGTTGGATGTTGTGGAGGAAAAAAAAAAAAAAAAAAAGTTTCAAAGGCATTTTCCAACCGCCACTAGAAGTCTCACTTGTAGATGCAAAAGTTTAGTTTAAAGTGAAATTCCTTTAGTTTCCCCTTAGACCCCTACACACTGGGGCGGTGGGTGCGTCGGCGGTAAAACGCTGCTATGTCAATTTCGCAGCGCTATTCGGCCACTAGTGGGGCACTTTTACCCCCCCCAAAAAAGGGTTAAAACCACCACAAAGCGCTGCTGCAGCAGTGCTATGCCGCCGGTATAGCCGCGCTGCCCCATTGATTTCCATGGGCAGGAGTGGTTTATGAGCGGTGTATACACAGCTCCTTCACCGCTCCAATGATGCTTCTTGCAGGAGTTTTTCTTAATGTCCTGCAAGCGCACCGCTCCAGTGTGAAAGCACTCTGGCTTTCACATTGGAGAGACTGGAGAGAGGTGGCGCTTTACAGGCACGATTTTTAGCGCCTCAGTGTGAAAGGGGTCACACTTCAGATATGTACTTAATATGGTATTTTTTTTATTCAGATTACCATTTCAGAAATCTGATATGAAAGACCAATTAACGCAGCTCTGTATTAAAGGATTTAGGCCCCGTTCACACTAAGGCGGTGCGGAGTTTGCAGTAAATTTTGTACGGTTTCCACACCACATCAAAATTGTACCCCCTTCATGTGAACCACTGCAGGTGTGCATGTCAACACCATGAAATAGTTTTGCAAAACGCACTGCGATTTTCAGAATCGGATCGCATTTTAGATGCCCATGTGAATGAACTCTTAGGCTGCATTCATGCTTGCGGGACTTTGATGCAACTTTTGATGGGTGTGACTTTGACTGTTGCACAGCTATCGTATTGATAACTTTCATGTAACTTTTGAGAGTTTACATGCAGTCTATGGCACTCAAGTCGCATCAAAGTAGCACAGGAACCTTTTATGCGATCCGATTCTGGTGCGGCAAAAAAAAAAAAAAAAAAAGTGCATTTTGGGGCTGGCAGTGCTTGTGTGCAGTAATGTTTGCACTGCTCATAGCAGTGCTACAAGGGGAGGGGCAGCACACACACACACACACACACACACACACACACTAGCTGACAGGCAGGGAGGAGGAGAAGACAAAGCAGGGCTGCGGGTGACTGGTTAACCAAAAAAAAAAAGAAAAGTCCTGGCATTTCAATCTCCCCCAGCCCTCCCCAACTTCCAATACCACAGAGCAGGCAAGTATAACATGTTTTTTGTTTTAGGGACAACACAACTTTATAACTAAATTTGATTTAGTAGCAACCGTTAGGTTTCCCCTTACAGAAGAACTCAGAGTGGGCGAGGAAGAAGTAATGCAAGGAGCTTATCAGTTTGAGAACTTTCCTTTCACAAGCTGGGGGATGGACAAGACCTGCATGTGATAATTAACTGCAGAAGAGAAAAATCAGGTCTCCATGCTTAGACGGGCTATAGATTTTTAAATGAAAATTCTTCTTAGGAAAAGAAGGTGGTTAAGAAAGATTTGTTTGTTTTTCTAATCATTAGTGGGTCAAATTGACATTAATTTTCAACAAATTTCTACCTGTGTAGTTCGGTAAAGTACTGAACCAAAATGAAATGTTAAAAGTAAATGAGATCCAAAAATTGGTGAACTGCATAAAATGACGTGTTTGGTTTTGGGGTTTAGATACATTTTAACCACTTGTTTACAGGGCACTTAAACCCCCCCTCCTATCCAGACCAATTTTCAGCTTTCAGTACTGACACACTTTGAATGACAATTGCGCGCTCATACAACACTGTACCCATATCATTTTTTCACCACAAATAGAGCTTTCTTTTGGTGGTATTTGATCACCTCTGCAGTTTTTACTTTTTTTAAAAAAAAAGAAAAACTTTTTTTTTTAAATATTTTGTTAAAAAAAAAAAATGTAAAACAGGTCATTTTTCTCCTTCACTGATGTACGCTGATGAGGCAGCCGTGATGGGCACTGATGGGTGGCAGTGATGGGCACTGATCAGTTACACTGATTGGTGGGCATTGATAGGTGGCACTGATGAGGCAGATGTGCCTCTTCCACTTTGGGACCGATGTCCCTCACATCTGAGCCAGGGATCGGCTTTTTTTTCTACTCACGCTCTCAGCGCGAGTAGAAAACAAACGATTACCGATCTTTTGTTTACATCATGTGATCAGCTGTCATTGGCTGACAGCTGATCACATGGTAAAGGGCTGGGACCGGCCCCTTACTTGGATCGGTGATCATCCGAGTCTCAGTGACTCGGTGATCACAGCGCGCTCCCTGCAGGGCGCGCGCACAGGGGAGGCCGTCGTATGACGGCCTCCCGGGAATTCAGGTCCGCGCTGTGGCCGTCATTCGGCCATAGCGCGGATGTCAAGTGGTTAAACAAAAACAGCAGAAAGAGGGCACCTGGGTCAGTGTAATAGTAAAAGCAAATAACACTTTATTCAGATACTTTTATGTAAGTGTATCTTGCAAGCTGCACACAGGGTGGATGTGGAACACCAATCAAGCAGTCAGCCTTTACTGAGGGATGAGACCACTGTGGGAGATAAGCTCAGACCTGCCATATTGAGGTGTATAACCAGCAGCGTCTCCAGCTCTCACACAGCTAGCAAGAGACCAAATCAGGATGTGGCAGGCCGCAACGTGTTTCCGAGGCGCCGCCTCCTTCAGGCAAATTTTTAAAATTCATTTTGGGTATATTTTGTGGTGTCCGCCCCCCCCCCCCCCCGTTATGGAGCCCTTAGACCCCTTTCACACTGAGGTGCTTTACAGGCGCTACAGCTCTAAAAATAGCACCTGCATAGAGCCTCTCCAGTGGTTAATCCCTTGGGCTTTCACACTGGAGGGATGCGCTTGCAGGATGGTAAAAAAAAAAAAGTCTTGCAAGCCGCATGTTTGCAGCGCTGTATACACCACTCCTAAAGCGCCCCTGCCCATTGAAAACAATGGGGCAGCGCTGCCAAACCGCTGCTACAGTGGCGCTTTTAACCCTTTTTTGGCCGCTAGCGGGAGTAAGCAACGCTAAAAATAGCGCCGCTTTACCGCTGACGCCCGTTCACCCCAATGTGAATGGGCTCTTATGGTCCAGTTTATAGCTGCCAGTGAGCACTGACACACACTACTTGACAGTTCTGTGTGATGTATTGCAGATGTATTTTAAAAGGTGATAAAAAAAAAAAAAAAAAAGTGTATGGACACCAACAATTTGAAGTGGACCTTTTATCAATGTACATCAGGAATCTTCAAACTACGGCTCTCCAGCTGTTGTGGAACTACACATCCCATGAAGCATTGTAAAACTGACATTCACAGACATGACTAGGCATGATGGGAATTGTAGTTCCTGAACAACTAGAGGGCTGTAGTTTCATGTACATGGTCCACTTAGCTTGTAAACATCCCCCATTTATAAAAAAAAAAAAAAAAAAAAAAAAAAAGGGGGTACTTTACATGGTAAATCAGTACAGCTCATTTCCCAGGATTCAACTAATTAGGCTACTCTCACACTGGGGCAGCCAAGCGTTAGCGCACTGCTCCTTTTGGCAGTACTTTACAGCCACTAGCGGGGCGCTTTTTACCCCCCGCTAGCGTCTAAAGAGACCCACTGAAATATTTTATAAGTATCTGTTGGATCTTGCCAGTAGAACCATGGGATGGGCACATTTGACAGCTAGACATGCCATCAATGAAATTACCGCAGCCTTGTCACCCTTAAACCCCTTTCACACCAAGGCGGTTTTCTGGCGTTTTGGCGCTAGAAATAGCCTCTAACGCCTGAAAATTGCCTCCCATTCATTTCAGTGTGACTTTTCACACTGTGTTAGGAAAAGTCCTGCAAGCAGCATATTTGGTTTGGGAGTGCTGTATACAGTGCTCCCAAAGTGCCGCAACTTGGGTGTTTTTAAACCCATTGGCCGCTAGCGGGGCAGCGCTTCCAAAGCACCTCAAAAGCAATTCAGAAGCGTGGAAACACAGGCGCTTTTAACCCCTTCTTTAGCGCTAACTGCCGGGCGCTGCAGTGTGGAAGTAGCCTTACTGCTGCTGTAGCCACTTGTTGGTACAGTTGATAGGCTCCACCCAGTGTGTTACATTGATAGCAAACTTCAAAAAATTATGTAAATACCGTGCTTCGTGTCCTCCATTATTGTGCAGGAGTAATTATCGTTTGCATTAAACATTAAAAAGAAGTGACTTACTAAAACTGGGAGGGTGCAAAATCTGGTGGATCTGTGCATTGTAGCCAGTTTCTAAGCTCAACTTGTTCAATTAATCTTTGACAAAAAAAAATAAAAAAAAATAAAAAAACACACACACACACACACAAAAACCTGGAAGCCGGTTTTTATGCAGAGCTGCACCAGATTTTGCACTATCCAGGTTTAGTAAATCAGGGCCCATTTACATGTTTTACAGTGCGCCAACATCTTGAAATAAGTCAAGGCAGCCCACTAAAAAAATAAAAATAAAAAACACACACCACACATGGACTGACAAACGCACCAAATTGTCCCAAAAAATTGGACAGGTCACATTTCTAGAGCTCTGCATCACAATGGGCCCTTAACATGCAAACTTGCCTTAAAAATAGGATTCTATTAACAAGTCAAAAATCACATTTCTTGGAATGCAGTACAGGACAGGCTTATTTTGGGCTGTCCTAACAGCTTTGTTTGATAGTTTCCTCACCTGAAGGTGGCAGCATTTAACCCATGGTCAAGATTTAAAAGAGCCCATATCTTGTAGTGTTCAATTAAGAAAAGCCAGTTTACCACTTTGGAGGAATATTAAAGTATCTAAAGCAATTTAAAAATAAATAAAAAAAAAAAAAAAAAAAAAAGGAAGGAAGGAAGACCATAATTCGTCTGGGTGTATTTTTTTTTAATTAAGTACCAAATTATGTTCAACATAAGTTATACTTCGATTAATATTTTAAGAAAGCGAAAGACAAAACCAGACTAAAACAGAATACACTGAACAAAGCCCTTCATAGTATTACCATTTGATATTACAATATATATATATGAATTTAACCAATCAACAAAATTTTGTACCTTGTATCATTGGTTTTACATTTCAAAACAGACAGCAACCTTTAAAAAACTGCTTGATATTAAAAAAAAAATAAAAAATAATACAGAAAATATAGCACAACTTTATTTTAGAAAAGGCTGTTTGAACACTAAAATTGTTTTTGACATTGATCCCCTGCCCCACCCTCCATGGACCAAGTCCAATATTATACCATCTCCCTGTTGTTTCGGATTGCGCAACAAAGGACCATGCTAAAGATCATTCCAAAAATCTGCAAGAAAGAAAAAAAAAAAAAAAAAAAATCAAAATCAAAGTAAACATCTACCATTCTGTTTATATCTCACTCTATTCAATAGAACAAGTTAGCACAGCCTATCAGGGAAACCCATTTCTGCTTCACATTCAAGTATCATTTGGGCCTAAATTTGTTGTCCAAAATCTAAAAGGTTACCCTTTCGTGGCTGTAGGTCATCACCTAGGGCAGTGATGGTGAACCTTGGCACCCCAGATGTTTTGGCACTACATTTCCCCATGATGCTCAAATACACAGCAGAGTGCATGAGCATCATGGGAAATGTAGTTCCAAAACATCTGGGGTGCCAAGGTTCGCTTTTACTGACTTAGGTGCTGAGCCCAACTTAACCTCCCTGGCGGTATGATTATTTCGGATTTTAGGTGCTGAAAGCGGTACAATTATTTTGCATGGAAATTTGGCGTTTTATATTGTAGGTCTGTAATTCTTAACAATAACACACTTAAATCTGTCCAAACAAGAGTCTAGTAGATATCCCGGGTATGATAAAGTTTTAAACACAAAAACATAAATTATAATATAATAAATAAAAATAAATAGTAATAAAATAAAATTTCCCCACGATTCACTATCGCTCAATTCTGCAAGTGTTCCAATTTACTATCGCTGTTTTCTAGCTGGTCTAAAGCCACTTTTGACGTAAAGGGACACTTTTTGGTTGCTATGGACAATCTCCAGTTTCCAGGCAGAAAGAACAGTATATATATATATATATATATATCACATAAAACTGCATGCAGGGCATGGGCCAAAGCACTGGGGACAAAAGGGATGTGAAATCATTTCATAGAGTACTGTAATCTGTAAGATCACAGTACTGTATGCGTTATGATTTTTACTTTTTTTTTAAATTTGCCGCCAGGCTCCACCCCCGTGCATCGCGACGCTCGCAGGGAACGGAGCCTGGCACGGAGAGGCTTCGGGCAGTGGACGGAGCCAACGGACACTGCGGGGGATATCGCAGGATCCCGGGGACAAGGTAAGTAAAGCCACACCAGGATCCTGCGATGTAATCCCGAGTGTGGCTCAAGGTTACCGTTAACGGTCCTGAATTTTAACCCCGAGCCACACTCGGGAAAACCGCCAGGGAGGCTACAGTGAACCCATGTCTGAATAATACACACTAAAGCGGAGGTCAGCAACCTGTAGATTGCGATCTACCAGTAGATCGCAGACAGGTGACTGGTAGATCTCGGTCTAGGCTTGCTGACCTGCCGATCTTGTTTTTTCGGTGCCGATACGATACCGATATTTTGGCCACCTCTCAGGCCAATATTCTGTACATTACAATTTATCACTGTTATTGCTGTCACAAGGAATGTAAACATCCCTTGTGACAGTAATAGGCAGTGACAGGTACTCTTTATGGAGGGATCGGAGGTCTACAAGACCCCAAACTCCTCCTCTACGCTTGAAAGTATTCAAAAACGTCAAGATTGACGTTTTTGAATATATAAGCATCTGCTTTGTTCGGGTCTTCGGCCAGCCGGCAGACGTGCCGTCTGGTTGCTCGGTCCTCTCGGTGGGACGGGAGAGCCTGGGCAAGAGGACCTCCCACCTCTTGTAATAACAGCCGAGCGGCTGTTCAGGTCAGTGTGAAGCAATACACTGGGCATATTAGTATAGGGCTGCTTTCACACCAATGCACTGTGGTTTACCCACACCGCAGGTGAAGTATACCTGCAGCTTTCCCGCAGGTTTTCTGCTCTTAGCCATAGACTATTATATGCTGCTGCTTTACCACCCCCAAATTTTTACATGTGAACGAGCCCTAAGGGTGCCGCTGCCAAATGCAATATGTTGCCTCCTCACCACCTGATTTAAAACCATGATTGCCATGCAATGCACGCGCTTGCAACAGTAATATGACAATTAAATCAGGTCTGAGGAGGCGACAGTGGGAGACACTGCCCGGTGATCTTTGATGTCTCCCGTGTTGTTCAGGTAAATCTTCACCTCTTTAAAGGTTGCCTACCCCTGCAATATTTACATATAGTCTGAACAAACAGTAAAAGCAAAATTGAAGATTTTTTTTTTTTTATAGAAATAAACACAAAAGTAGAAGAAATTAATTTGTTTTAAAATTTTACACCCCAGGCATTGAAATTCTAGTTCTCTCTCTGTGAGAACAGATTTTGGCAGGCGGACAGCCTTCTAATGTAAAAACACACAGCAGGCGTTTCTAAGCCATTTGAACAAGCTCTCAGTCCGGTTTCTGACCTAGTCTATCAAGCTGCATTTTTCTGCACACCTCACAAAATGTATGGTGTGAACAGGACACAAAAAAGCTGAGTTAGACTTACCGGTAACTCCTTTTCTGAGAGTCTTCCAGGACAGCCCATGAGACCTTGGGCTCCTCCTACCAGGACAGGAAACACGTCACCCCCACCAGATAAAAGGGCGGTCCTCCAGGCCCATGTCAGTATTCTCAAGAACCGTAGGACCCTGCAAAACATATGCATAATACACATAACTTCAGACAATACCGGGTGGGAATCCGGCTGTCCTGGAAGACTCTCAGAAAAGGAGTTACCGGTAAGTCTAACTCAGCTTTTCTCCAAGCGTCTTCCAGGACAGCCCATGAGACGATGAGCCAGAACTTACCAGTCTAGGGAGGGACAACTGCCTGAAGGACCTTACGACCAAACGCCTGCTCCTGAGCTGATAGGAGATCCAGGCGATAATGTTTAATGAAGGTTGAGTAACTGGACCAAGTGGCAGCCCTGCAAATTTGTTCCGGTGAGGCACCAGCCCTCTCAGCCCAAGACGTAGACAAGGCTCTAGTTGAGTGCGCAGTAACAAAAGGTGTAGGGACCTCCCTAAATTTTGTAAGCTTCCAAGATGGCTTGCTTTATCCATCGAGCCAATGTGGCTTTAGATGCACTATTCCCCTTGTGAACTCCAGAAAAGATGACAAACAAGGCATCAGTTTTCCTAAAGGTCTTCGTGACCTCAAGATAGACCAAGAGAATCCTTCTTACATCTAGAAAACTAAACTTTCTTTCTAAGTCGCCCTGTGGCGAACTACAAAAGGTTGGCAATACAATGTTCTGAGATCGGTGGAATGTACTTGCCACCTTGGGCAAAAAACCTGGATCGGTTCGTAACACAACTCGATCCTCAAAAATCGTGAGGAAGGGCTCCCTTACTGATAGGGCCTGCAACTCACTTACCCTACGAGCTGAGGTAACAGCTATAAAGGAACACAGTTTTTAATGTAAGTAAGTAACTTGACTGACATACTTTCCAGAGGTTCAAACGGAAATTCTACCAGAGTTTGAAGTACTAGGGACAGATCCCACGTTGGACAATTTCTCACTACTACTGGTCTGGCCCTAGAGATAGATTTGAAAAATCTGGCTATAGTGGGATTTTCCAGGAGAGTTAACTGGAGGAACACACTAATAGCTGCCGCCTGTACCTTTAAGGTACTAACAGAAAGACCCTTGTCGACACCCTCTTGGAAAAATTCCAAAATAGACGGAATATCATGAGTTAATCTATCATTTTCAGATAACCATGAGTTAAACCTTTTCCAAACTTTGGAATATATGGCTCTAGTAACCGGCTTCCTGCAATTAACGAGAGTCCTGACTACTTTGCCAGTGAACCCTTGGGCGCTCAGTATCTTTTCTTCAGATACCAGGCCGTCAAGTTTAAGGAAACCACCTGAGGGTGTGATACTGGACCCTGCAATAATAGGTCTTCCCTTTTCGGAAGACTCCATGGAGGCTCTGAAACCAGAGACTGTAGCAGGGAAAACCATGGCCTCTTGGGCCAAAACGGGGCAATTAGAATCAGATCTGTCTCTTCCAGCCGAAACTTCCGGAGGACTTCTGGAATCAGCCTGATTGGCGGAAAGGCATAACATAGGCCTGGAGGCCACGGGTTTGCCAGAGCATCGATCCCAAAGGCTTGGTAAGCCGGGTTCATGGAAAAGAATGCAAAGACTTCAGGATGAAGGGACCAGTTGTCTCGGTCTATCCTGTGACGGCTGAGATAATCTGCCAGGCAATTGTTTGTCCCCTTCAGGTGTACAGCAGAAATAGAGGCTAGATTCCCCTCTGCCCATGAAAGGATCTCCTGGGCAATGGTCTGAAGCCTCCGGCTTCTCGTGCCTCCCTGCTTGTTGATATACGCGACTGTCGCTATATTGTCCAACAGGATTTGGAGGTTGTGACCCCTGATCTCCATCTGAAAAGACTGGAGGGCTCTCTTTGATTGGATGAGGCCCTTGCCTCCTCTGGGGACCACTCTCCTTGTGCTACTGCATTGCTGAGGTGGGCCCCCCATCCCCAGGAACTCGCATCCGTGGTAATCCTTCGGGAAATGGGAAAGGACCATGGGAGACCTCCTGCTAGGTGCTGACCAGCTCTCCACCACCACAGGCTTCTTTTTATCCTGTCGGGAAGCCAGATCCTTGACTCCAGGGACCTTACGTCCCCGTCCCAGTTTCTTAAAAGAAACCTTTGTAACGGACGCTGACGGAGTCTCGCCCATGGTACTGCGGGAAAACATGAGGTCACAAGACCCACTGCCCTCGACACCTGTCTCAGAGAGACCGACTGGTTGGTCTGCAAAGCTGAAGCTGAGGAAAGACCGAAGGGGAGGGCCTGAAATTGAAAATGTCGGGTCCCCATACCCGTCTTCACTGCCAATCTCAAAAACTTTTGGAAGGCTGGATGCATAGGGATGTGAAGATAAGCATCCCTTAAGTCCAACGTGGCCATAAAGCAGTTTGGGTATAGTAGGTTTTTGATTGTAAAAACCGTCTCCATACGGAAATGCTTGTATCTGATGGACTTGTTTAAGGTCCGGAGATTCAGGATAAGTCAAAACTTTCCTGCCGGCTTTCTGACCACAAATACATGGGAATAGAATCCCTTGCCCTGCTCCGATCGAGGAACAGGAATCAGGACTTTTTGATCTAATAAGTCTTCGATCTGGAGACCCAGAGCCCTCGCTTTCTCCCGATCTTGTGGAGGAAATGTGCCCAACAAACGTTCTGGTGGTTGGTGAACAAACTCCAGCCTGTACCCGTTGGTCACTAGGTCCAGGACGAAGGGGCTCAGAGTGACTGCTGCCAACTGTGGGATGAAGGCCCTTAATCTCCCTCCCACCGGGGAACACAAGTCACTGCGGCTTGGCGGGCTGTTGAGGAGGGTTAAACAGCACTCCCCCTTTGCCTCTGCCTTTGTGCCCAGTCCAATGCTTTTTCGGCCTGCTGTCCTTTTCTCTAGGACTCTGTTGCCTGCTTTGGCCACGAAAAATTTTTTCTGGCTGTCTGAACTCTTTTTCTCTGGAAACGCCTTTTTCTTATCAGCCATGCGTTCCAGTGCCTCCTGTAGACCTGGGCCAAATAAATGATCGCCAGTTAAAGGAAGGCCACAAAGGCGCAACTTGGAGGCCGAGTCCCCTGACCAGGTCTTAAGCCAAAGGCTTCTCCTGGCCGAGTTCACTAGAGCCGAAGTCCTGGCTGACATTCTTACCGACTCAGCGGAAGAATCTGCCAAAAAACCCACTGCCTGAAATAGGAGAGGAAAAGACTTTAAAATTTGCTCTCTGGAGGTACCTGCTGACAGATGTGACTGAATCTGAGTCAACCAAACCTCCAGATTTCTGGCCACACAAGTGGAAGCCAGAGCTGGTTTCAGGTTTCCAACTGCTGAGTCCCAGGCTCTGCGGAGAAGGATATCCCCCCTCTTGTCCATCGGATCCTTAAGCGTACCCATATCATCGAACGCCAGGTCCGAGTTTTTTTTTGAAACCTTTGAAAGAGGTGCGTCTAACTTGGGATTCTTATTCCATGGCTGCGCAGTGTCCTCATCAAAAGGAAACCTCCTTTTTAGGTTACTAGAGAAGAATGGTTTTCTCTCAGGATTATCCCATTCCAGTTTAATAGTATCAACCAAAAAACTATGAACTGGAAACACTCTTGATTTTCTCTTATGCAATCCTTTATACATAAGATCATGTTTGGATAACTGAACCTCTTCCTCTTTTAATTCAAGGGTAGTATAGATAGCCTTTAATAAGTCATCTACATCCTCAACAGATAACTTAAATCTTGAGCCTCGAGTGGATTCTCTATCTCTGGGCTCTGTATCTGACCCGGATTCTTCCAGAGAAGAACGGGTAGATCTGACCTCAGCCTCAGAGTCCTCACTCTCTGCCTGCTGCGGAGTGCTTACTGACGCCTTCAGTGAAGACGGACTCTCTGCTGGAGTCTGGAGCTTGTCAATAAGCGTTCTAAAAGGAACTGAAGGTGGACGCAAGCTCATCCCTAACAGAAGTAAGCATCTTCTGGCAAGAGGCAACCGGGTCATCCTTTACTAGGCCTTCTATACAGGTGCGACAAACTGCTTTGCTCCATGAGGAGCTCAATTTGTTTGCGCAAACCGCACATTTCCTTTTAAGTGGCTGCGCTTGGACCTTGTCCTGAGTCTTAGTCTGCAAGACAAAATAAATGACCCACAATGTAATTAAAGCCACCCAATCCCTCCGTAACACCACGTGCAGGAGGGAGGAAATGTGTCCCCTTACACCCACTACTACAGAGGGGGGAGGGGGAGGGAACACTCACAGGGATAGCAAGGTGGTGACAGAACACCCCAGGCTTACCTGTGAGGTGCTGGTGTTGGGAACTGCATCCGCTGCCTGTGCAGGTACTGCAGGAGGATCCATTCTGCCTCTCTTGGTCATCCACAGCCTGGCTGCTTAACACCAAGAAACACCAGCAGCCAGCGTTCTCTGTTCGCACCGTTTGTGAAGACTGGAACCTCGTCTCCGGCGCCCGATGATGATGTCATATGCCCCGGAAGTAACCCTCTCCAGGCACTTCCTAAGGGCCAGCTTGGAGCGCAATAGCTCCGCCCCCTCGAGCGCTGCGGCTTCCTCCATTCCCTGCTCAGATCAGCCACGCTGTCGGCAGGGAAGGACAACCGAAGCTCAGCTGAGCTATAGTGCAATGCACTGCGCTAGGGGCACGACCTCACACCGGTCCTGGCCCTCTCCAGGCACTGAGGACAGGGAACAGCAGCATAGCCAACCTCCCCAGCGGTGTGCTGCTTCTGGCAGAGGTAGAGGTAAGTGATATGCCCCAGAAAAAAGCCATACAAAGCCCCTGCTTATAAGGCCTATGGGAGCAGGTTCCATGAACATGTTACCCCCCCCGTCCGGAG